>PVLA01001231.1:0-386061 GCA_004027455.1 Hydrochoerus hydrochaeris
AGAAAGAAAGGAGAAAGAAAAGGAAAGAAAGGAGAAAGAAGGAAAGAAAGAAAGAAAGAAAGAAAGAAAGAAAGAAAGAAAGAAAGGAAGAAAGAAAGAAAGAAAGAAAGAAAGAAGAAAGAAAAGGAAAGAAAGGAGAATGAAGGAAAGAAAGAAAGAAAGAAAGAAAGAAGAAAAAGAAGGAGGAAGAGGAGAAAAAGAAAAAGGAGGAGGAGGAGAAGGAGGAGAAGAAACACAGGCAGAGTAGATCAGGAGATAGGGTCCACAAAGATGCTCTGTATAGGAAATATAACCAACCTGAAAGAGAGTTTATGGACTGAAAATCAAATATGAGAAAACAATGCTCTATGTGACAGGGAACCAGAGAGAAATAGGGGCAACTTGACCAGAACCTGCAGATAGGTTGGAAAGATAGGATACTTATGTGCATTAGAGAACTACTCAGCTACAATGAAAGAAAACCTTGAGGCTTTTGTAGGTAAAGGAATACAACTTGAGATCAAGTCCAGGAGTGCGAAGGTTTGGAACCACTTATGTAAATAGCATGTTGCCCCCAATCTAAAAACTGAGGGAGTTGGTGGGACCCAAAATGCGCAGCACCCTCTGGGAGTGAAAGGGAAGGAATAGTCTAAAAAAAAGAAGGCAGAGGATACTGTCAATAGTGTATCAGGATTTAAAACCCACATTACTCACACTGCTCTGTTTGGGTAGATTATATTCTGTTCCAGTTTGTCTACTTGTACTAGATATGAGGGCACAGACAGCTATCCAGAAAATGGCAGGATATAATATGGTAATGATCCTTAATTTCCTATTAACTTAATCTGAAACCCTGTATAATTTACACTGTTTTACCATAACTGATCTTAATTGAATCTGGTTTGTTAGATTGCTGTTTTGTATTGACAGATTTTATTCAAAGCTGTTATGATTGATAGTAACAAGTCTGAGAGTATTGGCAACTGCACTGAGGATGACAAGATTCACTAGGATGCCCACTCTGGTTTGATTATTACCTGCTTTTGAAGTTTTACACTGTCTACAATGTTTTGTTTTTATTAATATTGTTATGTACTGCTATATTCAATTATACTATGCCTGATGATATGGACAATTCTATTGAAGATAACAAAAGACAACACAGTAACCATTGTAGATCACCTTGTACTGTGGTTTTATATGACTTTTTGGTTTCGTGTTATTATAGGAATTTGCTTTGTTTTGTCTTGCTGTGTTTTGTTTTTCCCTCTAATACAGAAAGGATAGAAACACATGTAGAGTCTCATGCATGTGTAGAACCTATAAACAGTTTATGAGAACTGATTATATAATGCATGATGAAATAAACAACTACTTTAAAGAAAAAGAGACACACAGGTACCCAGTGCTGATTGCATAGTATCATGATGTGAAATCCAACAATACTACTATTCTTTGTTCAGAGTGATTTTAGCCTGTTTTGTTTTGTTTTGTTTTGTTTAATTTTAACATACATGAAGGTATGGACAGCTATTTTGAAGAGAATGAGAGACACTATGAAAGCCATTGTTGACTTCCCTATTTTCTGCTCTTGAAGATCTAAATTGCCTTCCTCATCCTATTCAGATCAGTTCTATACTATGTTATTTCATGTGAATTCTCTGTATGTGAAGATATGGACAACTATTTGGAAGAAAACAAGAGACAATATGACAGATAATGAAGATCTCTGTTGGTCTTGCTTTGAAATTTATGTCTCATACATTTTTTTGTGGTTTGGTTTTGCTTTGTTGTGTTTAATTTTACCCTCTTTAAAATGAAAAATAATAATAATGAATAATAATGATTCAAAACTCAAATACTAGGACAGCCAGACCCAAGCCTCTTCCCATAAGTCAGTGCCATTTGCAGACTGCGGCAGGGGAAGAAACCAGAATTCACTAAGAAGCAAGCCCTCCCTGCAAACAAGTGCTATGCACAGGCCACTGCCACCAGGGAACAGATAGACCACAGCCTTTCCCCATGAATCAGCACCATTCACAGACTACAGGGGAAGAGAACAAGAATTCACCAGCACCATGAATGTGTCATTGCTGGTGGGGGGACAGCCAGACCCAGCCCCTTCTGGTGTGTGGGCTAGGAAATAAGAAGAGCCAACCGCCCCCACCACCACAAGCAACCAGCTGATCTAGAGAAACATAGGCTGCAATGATAACTATTCAGGTGAAATGCAATTTGACGCTTGTGGTGTTTGGTGTTTCACTGACTTTGCAGGTCTAGGACTGGTGGTCTGATCATCTATTCAGAGGATAATGTTACGGCAAGTTGGTATCTATTGGGGCTCTCTTTCTGAAGGTGGTATCCATTGTTAATTCCTTTTTATCTTGTTTTGAAGTCCTGTATCATTTTCATTGTTTTGTTGGGTTGAGTTTTATTCTGTTCTGTTTTGTTTTTGTTGTTTCCAATACCACAGGCAGCTATTTTAAAGATAGCAATGTATATTATGGTAGCCATTTTTTATTCATTATTGTCTTGTTTTAAAGTCTTTTGTTGCATTTATTGTTTTGTTTTTATTGGATCTATTCTGTTCTATTTTGTTTTGTTTGATTTTTACTATGCCTGAAGGTATCTGTATCTATTTTGAATACAATAAGAGGCATTATGGTAACCTTTGTTGATTTCTTATTGTTTTGAAGTCCTGTGTTACTTACACAGGTTTGTTTTGATTGGCATTATTCTGTTTTATTTTGCCTGGTTTTATTCTCCTTAACATTTTTTAAAAAATTTGAAAGTCTAATACTAGAAAAAGTAAACCATGTAGTTTAAGCAACACTAATTTACCAATGTTATTTCTTTAGTTATTTCTTTCATTTATAACTAATGACTAATAATACAGAATATTGACCACAGGGAAAACTGGATGAAGAGTACATGAAAATTTTCTTTACAACTTTTCTATAAACTTTAAATTTTTATAAAATATAAACTTAAAAAAAACTTTTAAAAGCTTCATGGTGTGATGGTGCATGCATGTGATATTAGCACTAGAGAGGTTGAGGCAGAAGGAGCTCTGAGTTCAAGTCCAGCTTGGGCTACATAGTGAGTTCAAGACCAGCCTAAAATACATACTAAGGGTCTATCTCAAAAAAAGTGTTTTTTTTTAATTTTTAAAAACAACTTAAAATTAATGATGCCACACTTGCCTGAACATGGTTCAAGTTCATGACACAGACAAACTGAACACTAAAAGGAATTTAGGACAGTGATTCTCACTGTCCCCATCATGCCTATTGGGTTTACTTCTTGACCATGGCTTAAACTGAGATACATAGCTCCAACATTTATTTTTTAGATTTTTAAAATTGCTTTCAGTTTTTCATTAAAAATTGATATATAAATTGATATATATATTTATCATAAAATATTATGACTTATGAAGACAGTGAAATATTTAAGTTAAATTAATATCACCTAAAATCCTTTTTATTTTATTTTTTAATTGTATTTTGGTAGTAAGAACAATTGATTTCATACCAACTACCACTGATGTGTTCTAACCTTCACATCTTAAAACAAGGAGGAAAAAACTAGCAAGGGTAATAAATACTGACAGTGATGACACTTTGGAGGCTTGGAGATACTTCCCCAAGGGATCATACATCTTTTGATGGCAAGTTGTAACTATCAACTTCAGAGGAACTGTGGCATACAGAAAATTTCCTCAAAGAGGTTCAAATTCTACCTTTCAGGTAATAAGACCAACTAAGCAGATGCCAGGCCTCTGAAGCCAATACTGGGCCTCCAGAGGCCACTGTGCTTCATTCTCTAGCCAAAGAATTTGTAGCATTCAGTTTCACTTTGACTGACCAAGATGGTCAGGCAGAAATGATAACCAAGTAGCTGCATCAGAAATATCTAGACCGTGGGGGAGAAACAAGAAGCCAATTCACCCTTCCCATGAGCCAGCCAGTGTGTAGGCTGGGAAACAAGAACAGAATCCCCAAGCCCCAATAAGCAACCAATTTGAAGGTTTTGATTTGGAGTAACACAGGCTGAGTTAATAGCAACTGGGTATAAAAACAACTTAATGCTTGCATTGTTTGACTTTGCAGGCCTAAAGCTTGTCATCTGAGCATCTATTTAGAGGATAGCAATATACCATATAGCAACTATGGGGAATTTCCTTCTGTCATGTTTTTTAATTTAAAAAATTTTTATTTTACAGAGAATAAAACAAAAGAGGACAGAACAATGCAGATCAGAACAGAACAAGCAACACAGCACTTCACAACAAGACAACTGGATATCAACAGTAGCTACCAAAAAAAAAAGTAGCTACCATAATATCTCTTTCTTTGAAACAGTTGAGCATAGCTTCACAAATAATAATATCAAACATAACAAATAGAATAAAAGCATTCAAGAGAATGAAACTATTACAAGGCATTCTGAATCAAATAACAGAAAATGAACAATATCTCATTTTCTATAAAAAATTTGTTTATACTATTACCCATATTAAAATCCAGTAAGACACAACATGATAGAACCAATGGTAATAGAAGAACAAAAGCATGGTAGGACTTCAAAGCCAGATGATATTAAATCAGCAATGGCTGACATAGTGTCTTGTTTTCTTCAAAGTAGCTGTTCATACCATCACACAAATAGGGTCAAATAAAACACAATAAAACCTTTCCAAACAATGAATGAAAGCATTACAAGACTTCAAAGCAATATAATGGGGATCCATTATTACTATAGAGTCTTATGTACTCTTACCTTTTCTTACACTAAGGAGATTATGTGGTATTTATACATGTGAGTTTGATTTATTTCACTTATGAGTATGGTCTCAAGTTGCATCCATTTATTTATAAATATCTCAATATGATCATTCTTTACAGCTGAGTAGTACTCCATTGTATAAAAGTACCAAAATTTTTTAATCCATTCCTCAGTTGATGGGCACTTCGGTTGTTTCCAAGATCTGGCTATTACAAATTGTGCCGCTATAAACATGGGTGCACATATATCATTGTGGTATGATGTTTTCAGTTCTTCTGAGAATATGCCTAGGAGTGGAATAGCTGGGTCAAATGGGACTTCCAATCCCAGCTTTTTGAGGAATCTTCAAACTGATCCCCACAGTGGTTGTACCAGTCTACACTCCCACCAACAGTGTAGAACAATTCCTTTTTCCCCACAGCCTCTCCAGCATTTGTTGTTGGTAGTTTTGTTGATCCTGGCCATTCTTTCTGGAATGACATGGAATCTTAGTATGGTTTTAATTTGCATTTCTCTGATGACCAATGATGATGAACATTTTTTCATATATTTATTTGCCATTCATATTTCTTCATCTGAGAACTGTGTGTTCATCTCTGATGCCCATTTTTGGATTGGGTCTTTGAATTTCGGGGGTCTGATTTTTTTAATTCTTTATAAGTTCTAGACAGAAGTCCTTTGTCTGAGGGACAGTTTGATAAGATTTTTTTCCCAGTTTGTGGGTTTTCTTTTCACTCTGCTGGACATTTCTTTCGAAATGCAGAAACTCTTAATTAAAACGTGATCCCAGTTATTGATTCTGGGAAGTAATTCCCATGCAGTTTGGTTCTTGTTCATGAATTCTCTATCTACCCCTATGTTTTTGAGATTTTTACCTACTTTGTCTTGCAACAGATTTAGTGTTTCTGTTTTAATATTTAGATCTTTGATCCATTTAGATTTCAGTTTAGTACATGGTGATAGGCATGGGTCTAGTTTTAGTTTTCCACATATGGATAGCCAGTTTTTCCAGCATCATTTATTAAAGAGACTATTGTTCTTCCAGTGAACATCTTTGGCCCCTTTATCAAAGATAAGGTGGTTGAGTGTGTTCATAGTTGTATCTTCTAGTCTATTCTATTAATCTTCAGGTCTGTTTTTATTCCAGTACCATGTTGATTTTATTATAGTAGCTTTATAATATAACTTCAAGTCAGGGATTGTGATTCCACCTGCCTTGGCTTTGCTGCTTAGAATTGCCTTTGCTATTCTAGGTCTCTTCTGGTTCCAGATAAATTTTAGGAGTGATTTATCTAGATCTATCAGGTATTTTAGTGGTATTTTCATTGGGACTGCATTGAATCTGTATAACAATTTTGGGAGAATGGCCATTTTCACAATATTTATTCTTTTTTTAAAAAAAGATTTTATTTAAAGAGAAACAAAAGCATGCAAAGGGTAGAGATAATACAAAATTCCAAAAAAAAAGATAATAAGAAATCACTAGTTAATAAATTACATATTATCTTCTTAGAAGTAGTTGCTCAAGTTACAAAATTGAAGCATACAAAGTAGATAGTCAAACAGTGAGAATGTGAATAGCTATGCATGCATGAATCTCTACATGTATTTCTATCCTTTCTGTATTAGAGGGAAAAATAAAACTTAGCAAGACAAAACAAAACAAATTCCTATAAAAACATGAAATAAAAAAGTCATATAAAACCACAGTTCAAGGTGATCTACAGTGATTACTGTGTTGTTTCTTATTATCTTCAATAGAATGTCTATATCATCAGGCATAATTGAATATAACAGTATAATTGAGTATAGCAATAAATAACAATATTACTAAAAATAAAACATTGTAGACAGTATAAAACTTCAAAGACAGGTAATAATCAAACCAGAGTGGATATTCTAGTGGATCTTGTCATCTTAAATGCAGTTGCCTATACTTTCAGACTTAATACTATCAATCATAACAGCTTTGAATAAAATCTATCAATAAAAAACCGCGAACCAACAAACCAGATTCAATTATGATCAGTCATGGTAAAACTGTGTAGGTTTTACAGAGCTTTAGATTAAGTTAATAGGAAATTAAGGATGATTATCATACTATATCCTGTTATTTTCAGGATTACTGTCTGTGCCCTCAAATCTAGTACAAGTGGAATGACTGGAACAGAATATACTACATCTAAGCAGAGTAGTGTGAGTAATGTGTGTTTTAAATCCTGGTGCACTATTAACAGTATAGCATATCAAGGCCATCTATGTTAGAGTTTCTAGTTATCCTTCTCTGCCTCATTTCTGCTATGCTATTTTCCTGCCTTTGTTTAGTTTTCTCCTTCATTCTACTGCCTGCCCCACTCATTGAGGCCTTTCTGCCACTGTTCCTAAAATCCTGGTATTTTTTTCTCTCTCTCTAGAATGTCCTTCAGCATTCACTTTAATTTTGTCATCCCCTTGTACATATTTAATAGGTTTAATAAATGTTTTTAAATATATTTATTTTTAGTTCCCTAATTTGTTTTTCTGGATAGAAAATAACTGAAACCAATGTTATAATAAATACTGTATTCTCAGATGGTATCATTTCTTTTGGTTAATTAACACATTAACATACAGGTATGATGGTAGTTGACTGAAATAGTTTTCCCAGAGCTTTGGCCTCTTTAAATCTTAAAACTAAACCATGTCAACCCATAGGCCTCTTTTGATGCAATGTCTAGGAGTCTTAGCCTGAAATCAACAAAATTCTGATCAATAAATCATTTTTAAAATAAATTAGATGCAGCCTGAATTCCATCACTCATCCACTTCTTCAGAAGATTTGTGATCATGGGGAAGATGTTCTCATGCAGGAATACTCAGAAGGAGATCAAACAAAGTTGGCAGAGAGAAGCCAACCAATTAGGACCTAAGATCTCTGAGACATCAAAGTACTATGAAGTAGTCTAATTGGTTCCTTGGAAGACAGCAGTTGGATCACATATTAGCCCCCTACCTCTTTTAGCTCCCTACCCCTCTTGCCCATTGTGTTTGCTCACAGAGGCATCAAGGAGGATCTGGGAGTAGTGAATTTCTTTCAAAGAGCTCCACGATCTGTGTGAGGGTGAATCACCCTCATTGCTCCATCAGGTACAGGCTGCATTTATTCTTAGTCTACTCTTTTAATCTTCTGTGAGCCATCCACATGTATAAGGCCTCTAGTCTATTATCAGAGTGTAATCTTTTCACTTTTCAAAATAGCTTCTCTGTGGAGCTAGAAAACTTAAATAGGGCACGAGAGTGCTAATCAGCTCCTGTTCACGTGTGTGGGAATGGCAGGTATCTGTGTAACAGCCACAACAGAGAGGCAAAGTTGCATCCCCCTCAGTCTGACCCAGGGATGCAGAAATGCTGCTCTCAGCTCTTTTGCAAAGACATTGGCCTGGATTTCAGTTAGTGTAAAAGGGAGAAAGCAGTGGTGGGGCAGATGATATGAACTTCATCAAAGGAAAAAGAGAACAAGTATCAGTGCTTAGTTTTTCTTGCAACCATTAAGCTACTGGTTTAATAAGTTTCTGAACTAAATTTCACAACATATATGGAGACAAAGACTACTTCTGAGGCAACTTTTTTTTTACTTGATATGGAAACATAGGTTTATTTTCCCAAAATTATATCTTCTTAGTCATGTTTATGTGTCATTTTCATTTTATAATCACCTAAGTCCCTAAACTTTGATTCCTTAGCCAAGAAAAAATAAGTAAAAATGTCATATATTTCTACATGTTTAACCCCATTTTTCCATAGATTGATACACATTTTCAGGATGTGACAGATATTCCTTCAGTTAGCACTTATTTTATTTTAAAGTTAAGGTAAAAAGTACCTGTTTTGTTATCTTTTGGGAAATTAGAGCAAGCTCAGCAGGGGTAAAACAGACCAATGTCAGAATTGGGTACTGAGATTCTCAGTGGAGGTAGGAAGAGTTGGCCTCCCAAGTGTTTAGAAGGGTATAAAATCAAAAGGCAAGGATAAGCCCATCTTAAAGGGCATTAATGGCCAAAGCCAGGATGAGTCCACCTCACTCCACATATACTCCAACCTAACAACAAATCTTCTCAGTTATACTCTCAAAATATAATCAGAATTGCGTCACTTTTTCCTGACTCTACCATTCCAACCTGGCCCATGCTACCATCAAAGCTTCCCCAGTCTATTAGGTAATTCTGGTTCTCTCTGCTTCTAACTTTATCTCCTTGCATATAAACCCTGTTCTCTATGTAACATGCCAATTGTATATTAAAAATATGGAAATAATGGTACTCTTCTACTCAAAATTCTTCAAAGGCCCAGTCTCAGATTAAAATCAAAGTTATCGTCATGGTTTAGAAGGTTTTACCTTCCATACTCCTCTTTCTCTTGCTGTTTCTATGGCCTCTTACCAGTCTTCCCCAACTTACTCTGTTCTAGCTTTTATGCTGATATTTGCCTTTATTGGAGTATTCTTCCTGCCAGACAAATGCATGGCCATTACTCTCACTCTGCAATTTCTGTTCAAGTCTCATTTTACTGGAGAAGACAGTCTTGATCACATACATAAAATAGTAATACCCCATACTCCTTTCTCTTTCTTACCTTAATTTATTTTCATAGTACTATTGTATATCACAAAGATATATATTTGCTTCTATTTTGCTTCCCCCACAATGGACAGTACCAGAAAGTAAGCTTCATTAGGACAGGGACTTTGTTTTACTTACTGCCATATATCTAGCATCTAGAACATATTGTGGCACATAGAAGACATTCAATTAACATTTATCAACTGGTGAATAAATTAAAGTCAGATTCAGCATTATATACAGAGAGAAAGGACCCAGTAACAATCAAGAAACAAAGCTAAAGACTAGAAGCCAGGAGCCACAGAAAGACTAGCAGTAGAGAAGAATCAAAAATGAATCCATGGATTGGAAGCCAGAATCTTAACTTTACTACCCACTAGATTTTGAGATCGGGTATGGTTTGATACCTGATTGGGATACAGGAATATCCTTGAGGAAATCAGAGTATTTCCTAGTCTCCAAATGCTGTCTGATTCTTTGGAATTCCTCAAATTCCCAAGAAGACCATCTTGTATTGTCTTCCTCTGTGTATTCCCAATGTCTGATTGCTTCCAGGAATGGGATATATGCTTGATAAATGATTGTTGAAATTACTGAACCATAAATGTCCCATATGTGAATAGTTTTGTAACTTCTAAGAGTTCTTTTAGAGGATAGGATTAGCTCTAGCCCAAGGATGAGCTGGAGCTCTGTGAAGGTTGTTTCTCTCTGTGGTTTTGTTTTTTTCCCCCCTCTTTCTAAGTTCTTGTCACACTTCACAGTCTAATATTTACCTTGGGAGAGAAGACAGAACAGAATCAGCACTAAGATGCTTACTTTCTATCCCCAAAGTGTTAGAGCATATTTTCTTAGTTTTGCCTGTTGCTAGAAACAAAGCACCTACCATTCTTTGCTACATAGCGCTATTTTTTGGCAATTTTAGCATACTTGGACATCTTACACAAATAACATCTTTTTTGTATTATTTATACAAATGTTTATTAAATCACTCCTCAGAGAATAGCACATGGAACGGCAGCCTCTGCTTGTGTGCTTTTCTTTCATCTTTAAATTGCCCTTCAGTACCTGAGCTGATCAGACAGCTCCCTCTACAGTCTCTTGTTGTCTTCATGTACTTCATTTTCTTTCTTTTTTTAAATCTCCTAGTAAATTTTGTATACTGTATTTTGAATCAATTTTTTCCAATGCTTTTAAAGCCAACATTCCATTTAAAGTCTCATCTTACAGAACCATGATCATTTTTCTTATTTTTAGAATATGAAATACTTTATAATATAAAATACTTATATGTTGCCATTTTCAAATCTAATATGGCCCTTTCACTTTCTTTCAATTTTTGTATCAGCAACAAATTGCGCCTTGCTGGTAAAATCTAGGCCAATATTCTCAAGAGAAACTGAATCAATGGGATATTGAGATAGGTACACAGACAGACAGACACACACACACACACACACACACACACTCAGAGGAGAGGAGAGATTTATTATAGGAATTGGCTTACCTCATTATGAGGCTATAAAATCATTACCTATGAAATTGATAAGCTGGACTCCTAGGGACCCAGCAGAACCAAAGTTGTAAATTCCAGTTGGAAAGCTAACAGGTTGTGCTGTTTCAGTTGGAATCTAAAGGCAGAAAAAACCTAGTTGGCCCAGTGCAAGCACTCGGGCAGTTCTGCCTTTCTCAACCCTTCAGGTTTCCAGTTGATGGAATGTGATCCAGATATTTTAAGGAAGGCAATCTGCTTTATTTGGTATACCAATTCAATGCTAATTTTATCTAAAAATTCCCTCACAGACAAACCCAGAATAATGTGTGACAATATTTCTGGGTACTATATGTCCCAGTTAATTTGACACAAAATTTCCATCATAGGCCCTTAGTAACCAGGTCTTTCTCTTTTCTCTACTTTTGGACAATTATATTCCAAAGAGGAATTAAGGACCTTCCAAACTTTGCTTTCAACCAACACTTTGCTTCAGATACCCAATTAATTCTTATTCATTTTCATGACAGTGTCATGTCTCTGCCAAATTATGATTTGCATCAGGCGTGCACAATTCAATCGTTTACTCCACAAGTAAACATTTGGTGTTGATCACCTGTTATGCAGCAGGCTTTGTGCCAGGAATTATCCAGCTGCTTTCACTTTACCCAGTGACGTGACGTATGAGTAGCCATAATTCATGTCTATGCTCTCTCTGGCTTTCCCTACGTGCTCTGAGAAGAGGGCTATTTATCCATCTCCAGGTAGTCTTGAAGGCATCTATGTTCATATACAAGAGCATTTCTTCATTATTATCAGATTTAAAATTTGTTTTATTACCTTGCACATAATTTATGGCTTGTATTTTATTACTTTGCACATAATTCACAGGCAAAATAACTGTTCACTCAGCAAGATGACTACAGTTAGGAAAAGAAACCACAACCTGGAAGTAGATTCGCTTACCTTGACAAGACAGAGAGACACTGAGTGACCCTGTTGGCTGACAGTGGCTGTCAAGCTAGGTTCACAGTGATATTAGGAAACACTGAGTTTCAGACAGAAAGACAGTATGAAAGGAGCTGCTAAAACACCTCCTGTGATAGGGATTCTACAGTGAGAAGATGAAGGACTGATAATCTATAATAGGAATTCTGAAGGAGTGGGGAAGATGCTGCTCTTACCAGAGATATTTGTGTTTAGTTTCTGGGTTGAAATTCAGAGATGAGACCATGGTTTCTGAAAGAGAATTTTCAAGAACAAGGCCTGACTATGGTGGTTAACAGTGAAGATTTTTTTTAAAAAGTGCAGATTTTGGAGGCATAGAGTATGGTTTTGAACACACTTCAGAACAGAGTATCTTGGGGAAGTTATTTAATCTTATTCATTTCAATCTCTGTAATACTATTAATTTCAATGACTGTTGTAAAGTTTAAATTAATACATATAAATCATAATATGCAAAACCTAGCTATAAATAAGCATTCTAATTTAGTTACTTTGCAGATTATGTGACAAGGAACTAATGCACAAGATTAATTACAGGGAGAAAATAGAGATGAGACTGGGATATTTTCTGTTTTAAAAATTTAGTAGAAATGTTCTTGTCAGGATAGGAGATTAAATGTATGTAACATGGTCCTAAATTTGGTTATTAAAAAGTCCCCCCTAAAACACTTAATCCAGATCTAGATATTTTTGCTGAGCTGAGGATATAGCCTCATAGATAGGCTTGACCTTATAAGCATGTCTCAGGTTCACAGGTGAGGAGGTTATTGCCCCAGGGTTTAGGGATTCAAGCAGGAAGAGCCTTAAAATTGTGTTTAACTTCCTTTTAATGTATTAATACAATGATCTGATCATTTTCATTATGAAATATATCATTACAAAAGAATAAATAGCATATTTGTATGGAATACATAAAAATAAAACACATATCTATGTGTTTGTGGGTATGCACCTTACACCAACAAACTAACACAACATACTTAACATCCCCAGAATCTTTGAATCTTTGTGTGTATTTTTCCTTAATCATAACTTTCTTCTTTCCCCCATAAGTTACCAATATCTTCTACTTTATTTTAGATCTTTCTATAATATGCTCCTAAACAAATATGGGCCTTTCAGAATTTTAAATTTTATATGCATAGGGTCATACTGTTTATATTCTTCCATATTATGCATGTTTCCTCAGCATTATGTCTTTAAGGTGTACCCATGTTAATATGTGTGCCAACAAATCTTTAATTTTAAATATAACTTGGTGATATCAATTAACAAAAGTTTCAATTCACTGAGAAAATACATAAAAATTAACATTACAGGCACTTAATAATATAGCTTTAAAATATATAAAGCAAATTTTACTGATTTGTGTCTAGGTGGTCCCCCAAACCTCATACAGTCATGGAAGTGACTAAATCTAGCATTTGTGATTGGTGGTGTGAGTGCTACACCACCAATTGATGGAATTGATGGTGTGAGTGCTACACTCGCCTAGGGCAGAGCTGGTATACCAATGTAAGGAGGGAAGAAGTTGTGTTTTTTTCTCCGCTTTGCCCTTTCGCTCTTGCCACTTACAGCTGCCATGAACGGTTGCCCCTCAGCCATGCCATCCTGCCTTGGAGCCAACTGAGTATGGACAGAAACTTTCAAAACACTGTAAGCTAAATAAACCTTCCCTTTCCTATTTTTGGGCATCAGGTATTTTGTCTCAACAATGAGAAAAAAGTAACCAAGACAGCAAAACTTTTGATTCCTGTCCCCATGACCTCATGTTCTGCTGGCTTAGAAAATTTGGTTACAGCTTGGGGGTAAGACACTCTTCCTCATCTGACTTTGTGGCTGACCATAGTAAGCCAATCTTGTAATTTCTTATACATTTCTGTATCTTGTATTATGTCTGTTTTCTCTAGTAAAACTCTGACTAATACAGAACTTCAAGGGGAGAAATCAACAAGTCTATCATAAAGTCAGACTTTCCAAGTATCAAAAAATTGACCACACACATTCAAATATTACTTGTACTATATTATTTATCATTATATTTGTTCCTTATCATTTATCCTTTGCTAAGAAACACGCTAAAGTCTTGAATTTCATTATCACTGGTTATTTCCATAAAACACATTTTCTTCTTAGAGGTAATATTGTATTAATGGCACAGAATTAAATGCTAGAAAGTCTTTTTGGCTAATATTCTACATATAGAAAAGAGATGTCATACCTAGTTAGGTAATGGACAGCACTATTGCCTCAGGAAGTTAAAATACCAAAGTTGCAATTATTATTTTATAAACCTTGATATGAAACAAATACACAAAGCTTGTTTAGAAACTTTGATAGATATCAAGAGTTTATTTTCCAAAACTGTCTTTCTTTGTGGCTTAGGCAGGAGGAGGGATTCTTTTAGTCCGTGGATTATATTTTCTTTTTCTTGGTTCAAGTGTTATAATATAATAACCTATGAGGATAATCTTGTGGCTCACGAGATAGAAGACATTTCTGGAGGGAAACAAGGAGGGAAAAGTTACTTCACATCATACTTTCCCAGGTAGCAGCAGTTAATTCCCTCCAACACCATTTGTATAGCTGTGTCAAAGAAGGATAGATTTGGCTAGAGGTCTGTATCACCAGATCTTTCTCAGATAAATTCCACTGATAGACAGCATACCTAAAACTGGTCACTCTTCCAAAGCACTAGGATTAATAACATACCTATGATTATTTGATAGGTTGAGGGAGAGTTCAGAAAGAATGGAATGACAGCATGGAGCACTGGCATATTAACTCCATTGGCATAGCAAATGAAGAGTGAGTGAGGAGAAACCAATGCCCCCTGAGATTTCCTGGAAAAGAATATATAATAGCAGAATCTTGTTTTAAATCTTTTACAGTGAAGGATTATGTATGAATAAGTAAAATAAAATAGGCTGCACAGAACACTTCTGGTTCAAGATGGGAGAATAAGCATATTTGGCCTTTCCTAACCCCTAAACTCCATTAAAATAAAAGTAAAGTAATACTGTTTGACTAGTATAAACAAAATAGTAAAGAGAACAACAGGAGGTAAAAGTAATATAAGAGGATATAGTCCCAGCAGACAAATTTTTTTCAACATACAGTATTTCTAGAAATGGTATGAATGAAGAAAGGTACTGAAAATTCAATTAATTGAAGGAATTCATAGTCTGAAGAAAATTGAAAAGTTCCATTGGAAAAAAAGAAACCACATGCCTAGAAAAAAAGCCCCTAAGATCAGAAGATAAGGAGGGAATGTTGAAAACCAGAAGAGGAACTAAACCCTAGTGAATGTAAGAGTGTCTCCCAGTTCTTAGCACCACAGAAAGAGGTCTGGTAATCAACATTTATTGGCAATAAGAGATTTCTTAATCTCTAAAAAAAATTAAATGAACAAGTAAGGCAGAAATAGGATACCTAATGAGGCTGTTATAACACCAAACTGAGGCTGCATTTTTCCCAAAAGCTTGCTCAATTTCCAAAAATCCATTAAAAGGAAAACTTCCCGTTAACATACAAAAAGTCCTATTCAATTCTGTCATCCTCCTATTTTAAGTATGGGTGGCTATAAATTATATATTGCTATGCATAAATTCACTTCAAATCCTAATGGCTTAAAACAACATTTACTATCTCACATAATTACTGAAGTTCTAGAATTCAGAAATGGCTTAGTGAGGTCAGTCAGCCTCTGGGTCTCTCATGAGGTTGTAGGTTGATGTTCGTCTGGGACTGTAGTTATGTGAATGTTTGATTCGGACTAAGGGATCTCTTTCCATGATCATTGTCTGATTGTTAACAAGAATTGCCTGTGTTTCACTATGTGGGCCACTCCTTATATCCTTAATGTTTTCTAAACTCCTTAATGTTTTCTAAAGTTAGTAATCTTATTTAAAAATAAAAAGGTGAAAAAGGAAACAACAGAACCCACAGTATGACCTAACCTGCAAAGATGCATACATTCACTTCAGCCATATGCTATTGGTCATACAGACCACACTACAGTGAAGGAGGTAACTACACAAGGACATAACTATCGGAAGGAGCAATCAGAAACTATCATGGCAACTGGCTGATACATTAGGCAACACAAACAAAAAACAAAACAAAACTTACCAGATATGTGGGGAAAACCTGCTGCATAGAAGAAAAAGAAACTATAACCAAATATGAAATAAGATTCCAGAGCATTCAAGAAGGAAAAGAAGTATTTAAAAACAAAACACATTATTAGAAACATTGATTAGTATACTTGGATAGATTTTTATGAGAAATAAAAAGGGAATGAGCCAAAAGAAAGGAAAAGGGGCATCTTGAAAATAGTTGTATTATTAGACAAAAATATATACAGTGTACTCTTCTATGATAGAGTAGTCTAGAAACTGAGCATCTATAATTTAGCCACAAGTGGCAGTTACAATAATAATCTTAATTACAGAGTATAAACACTAGAACAAGCTGCTGTGAAGAGATGCTGCATTTGTTAGGTTTTAGGATTAGTGTCTATGTGTTTTTACTCTAATCTTCCTCCTTGTGGTCCTTTCTAATGCAATTCTGTCCTATTCACAGCCAGCTGTGCTGGGCCAGTGAAATAGGCTGGCAAGAGACTACAAAATATACTTAAGTAAATGCAAATAGTTCCATGCATATTATCTAACCATAGTGCAATGAAACTGAACATAGTACAATAGTAAAAGAAACCACAAGAACTTCAGAAACACATGGAAATTAAATAACACCCTCTAGAAAAACCCATGGATCACAGATGAAATTACAGAAGAAATGAGACAGTTTCTATAATTGAACAATAATGCCAGTAAAAACATACCAGAATTTATGGAACACAATGAAAGTAATTATCTGAGGGAAATGTATAGTGGTGAATACAAATATCAGGAAAACAGTGAGCTCAAATAAACAGCTTAATATTGAATCTCAAGCTTCAAGAAAAAGAAGAGCATGTCAAGCCCAAACCTCTTATGAGGGAGGAAATTATAAAGTTTAGAGCAGGAATTAATATAATTGGTACTAAGAAAACAATACAAAGAATCAAGGAATTGAACAGTTGGTTGTTTTAAAGATTAAATAAAATTGACAAACCCTTAACCAAACTTTTTTTAAAAAGGAAAAAAGATTCAAATACACGTAAATAGGAATTAAAAGGGTGAAATTACAACAGATCCTCCAGAAATTCAGAAGATCATCAATACCTACTTCAAGAACCTGTATTCTAAAACATGAAAAAATACAAAAGAAATGGACAGATTCCTAGATGTACATGAATTATCAAAGCTGTACCAAGAAAATATACAACTTTTAAATAAACAATATCAGTCCATGAAATTGAAGATGTAATTAAAAACTCACTAACAAAGAAAAGCCCAGGTCCTGATTGGTTCACTGCTGAATTATACAAGAAGCTTAGGGAAAAAAACCTCTAATACTGCTACTTCTCAAACTCTTCAATTAAATTGAAAGAGAAGCCATATTCTAAATTCATTCCTAGAAGCAAGTATTATCCCAACACCAAAACCAGAGAAGGACCCAACCAAGAAATAGGATTACATGTCAATCTCTCTAATGAATATAGATGCAAAAATCATCAATAATTTCTGACAAACAATGCAGCAAATCATCAACATGATTATATACCAATACCAAGTAGGATTCATCCCAGAGATGCAAGGATGGTTCCACATGTGCAAATCAAAAAAGTAATACACCATATTAACAGAGCCAAAGACAAAAATACAATCATCTCCATAGATGAGGAAAAAGCATTTTACAAAGTCCCATTAATGATAAAAATCCTACAGAAAGTTGGAATAGATGAGATCATCTCAATATGATAAAGAGCTACCTATGACAAACCAATAGCTAGCATTATACTAAATGAACAAAAACTGAAAGCTTTCACTCCAAAAGCAGGAACAAGAGAAGGATCAATTTCACTACTCTTATTCAATATAGTTCTGGAAACATTAGCCAGAGAAATTAGACAAGAAAAAGAAAGAAAAGAAATAATGACAGGAAATGAAGCAGCTAAATTATCATTATTTGTGGGTGACATGATATTCTTCATATAAGACCCCCAAAACTCCACCATAATACAGATAGATTTAAAAAACA
This sequence comes from Hydrochoerus hydrochaeris, assembly GCA_004027455.1. Classification (NCBI taxonomy): domain Eukaryota; kingdom Metazoa; phylum Chordata; class Mammalia; order Rodentia; family Hydrochaeridae; genus Hydrochoerus; species Hydrochoerus hydrochaeris. Next base: position 18,007 of record PVLA01001231.1, read on the forward strand.
AATTCTGTAGCATAGCTGGATATAAGATGAGCACTCAAAAATCCATAGCCTTCCTGTATATGAATAACAAACTCACTGAGGGAGAAATTAGGGAAACAACACTTCTCACAATAGCATCCAAAATTTTTTTGAAAAAAACCCTAGAAATCAACTTAATGAAGGAAGTAAAAGACCTCTACACATTGAAAACTACAGTACTATGAAAAAGGAGATTGAAGAGGATATCAGACAATAGAAAGATACCCCTGCTCTTCAGTAGGAAAACTAATATAGTGAAAGTGGTAATACTTCCAAAACCAAAATCGTCATATAGATTTATTGCAATCTTGATCAAAATTCCAGCAGTATATCTCACAGAATTAGAGAAAACAATCCTAAAATTAATTTCAAGCCAGAAAAAATCTAAAATAAAAAGTTATTTCTAGGCAACAAAGGGAAAGTAGGAGGCATCAGAATTTCTGATTTGAAATTACAGCATAAAGCTACTGTGATAAAAACAGTATGGTGCTGGGGGAAAAAAACAGACTTGAGGATCAGTGTAACAGATTAGAAGATGTAAAAACAACTCTAGAAATACTTAGCTGCCTTATCTTAGACAAAAATGATAACACATTCTTTGGAAGAAAGATAGCCTTTTTAATAAATGGTGCTGGAAAAACTGGCTTTCTAGATACCAAAGACTAAAACTAGACCCATATGTTTCACTATGCACTCAACTAAAATTTAAATGAATCAAAGATCTAAATAGTAAAAAAGAAACATCAAATTTCCTATAAAAGGGAATAGAACACTTGTAGAACACTTGAAGACAGAAGTGTAAATAAAGACTTTATGAACAAAACCCCAGTCACTCAGGAAATATCACAAAATGTCAACAACTTGAATCTCATTTTATTAAGTTTTTTCACTGCAAAAGAAACCACCAACAAAGTGAAGAAATAACCCACAGTGTGGGGAAAAAATTGCCCACTGTTTCTCAGAAAAAGGACTACTATCTAGAATGTATAAAGAACTCAAAAAAAGACAGAACTTCCCCAAAGTTAAAGACCCAATCCAAAAATGGGCACCTAACATACTTCTTAGATGAAGAAGTAGAAATGGCAAGTAAGTAAGTGAAAAAATGTGAAACATCACTGATTATTCAAGAGATGCAAATTAAAACAACACTGAGATTATATCTCACTCCAGAAAGAATGGCTATCATTAACATATCAACAATAACAAATGCTGGCAGGGCTGTGGGGAAAAGGAATCCTTCTGCACTGTTAGTGGGAGTGTAGACTGGTGCAACCGCTGTGGAAATCAGTGTGGAGATTCCCCAGGAAACTAAAACCAGAGATTCCATTCAACCCAGCTATTTCCCTTCTAAATAGGTTTCCAAAAGAATTAAAAACATCATACCACAGTGATATAAGCATACTCATGTTTATAGAAGCACAGTTTGCAACAGTTAAATATTGGAAATAGATCAAATGCCCACTGATTGATGAATAGATAAAAAGATGTGGGTTTTTTTCTAATACAGTGGAATACTACTCTGCCATAAGGATAAGTTTAAGACATTTCTAGATAAATAAATACATCTTGAGACTGTACTCCTAAGTAAAATATATTGGACATACATGAGTAAATACCACATTGTTTCCCTAGCATGAGAAATCAAAACTGTAAATAAATGTTCAATAGATATTGGGAAATAGGAAGCAAATATTCAAATGGGAAGGGAAAGTAGGGAGTCAGGGAGGGGAAAGGAAGAAATGGAACAGAAAAAAATGAGAAAAGAAATAAAAAAGGAGACAAACTTTTGTAAGCAAGGAGAGGAAGAAGGATTGAAAGTAAGGTAGGAGCATGAAGTTATATCATGTACAGGTACAAATTCCCTATGATGAATGTATAGCTAAAATATACCAACAAACAATTTATAAAAAAGACAATATTTATCTGCAGTTTGGTGTAGACATGTTTATATTGTCCCCTTGACTTGCCAACAGTCTTAAGAATGCAAAAGAGCCATTTCAGGGACATGGTACTAAATGTTCTAGTTTTTTTCCTTAGGGACAACACAAACTGGAACTGCTATTCACTTTGCTGTGATTAGAGATGGGTATTATGGAAATATGAAACATGCTTGCTACCTCTCTGAACTATTAAATATTTTCAACAGAGCCAAATTTAAACATTAGTAATACCTTATTGCTTTTCATATTGAAAGCTATTTTCATTTTTCTGAATATATATTAATATCATTTCAGCTCCACTACAAAGTCTCTAAATTTCTTGACAAAATTCTAGAACCTAGTGTGCACTATGCATGGCCCTACAGCCTATAGATATAAAAACAATCAAGACATCAAGCCTATATTATATTTACATGAAAATAGCCTAAGCCAATACTGGGAAATATATAGTTAAGAAAAATTTCTCCCTTACTGCTCACAGCCCCATATGTAATAAATCAAAGTGTGCACTCAACTTTAATTTCTAAATAAGTCTAAAGTTCTTTAACACATGTTTCTCTAAACTTCATTTTCACCATGTTATCTTGGGTTTAAATCCAGCCATTTTTATGAATTATTTATTCCAATAAATAGTCTTATCCCTATAGTCTTATAAATTGCCTTTCTGAATCCATATTAGCTCCTTTTAACATGTTTTCCAAATATCAACCAGTAGGCTATTTTAAAAACACACATTTCAATCATATAATATGGTTTTAATAGATTGGAGTGTGTCCTGATTGGAAGTGTGTACTTGCTTCACAGCTCTGCTCAATAAAGCTCTGTCTTTAATTTACCACTACATCATCCTTTGATGCTTGTATTACATAAAAGTTATTATGATTTATGTGATAGAAGCTTGGGACCCTGTCTGGCAGTGTTGAGGTGAGGCTACTGCATGGTAATTGGGTCATGAGGGCACCGTTGTCAGAAAGGATTAATGCTGATCTAACAGAGGGAATTAGTTCGCCAGACAGCACCTTCGCAATGTGCCACACCTGGCACTTGACTTGGTCCTTTCTGCATGAGGCAGGTTCCTTTTCTGTTTCTCTGCCATGTTATGAGGTAGTCAGGCCTTCCCAGAGGTCAAACAGATGGAGTTATATCATCTTGGACTTCTAGCCACCAAAACTATCAGGTTCATGAATCGCTTTTCTGTATAAAATACCCACCATTAATTATTTTGTGATAGAAAAAGAACAGACCAAATTGTCACTTTTCTGTTTCAAATAGACAGTGGTTTCATATTCCTCTAATATAAAGAGAAATTCTTTACCATGACTCATCTCACATTGATCCTTCTGGTCACATATAAAGCCATCATCCCTAACATTCACTTTACACAAACCACACAGGTATTTTGTGTGCTATAGTCTATAACCTTGATACAGAATTTTGAAAATATTTCTTCCTGACTGCCATATTCTCCCTTAAGTTCTCTGCCTTACTAACCCCATCTCTGTGTTTATATCTCAATTCAATCATTTCCTCAGAAAATACGTGGACATCCCTGGCTTCTTTGAGAAGATAAAAACTGTAACTTACTTGGAGAGTAGCTGCACCTATGGCAGTGTGACAGCAGCTTCACTCCCAGACATCACAATGGCAAACTGACAACTCAGGGCCCACACTGCACTTACGTTCCCCTGGACACAGAGCTATGGAGGCAGTGACCAACCATCTGACCTGATTGTGGGTGAGGCAAGGACCCAGGAGAGACTTTGAAGAGTAAGTATCTTCTGGCAGAAATGATGGATGGGCCAGCAGCACTAGCCCAAGAAAATCCCAAAACTGTAAACTGAGCTTCAGGCTAGAATTTTCAGTGTTACTCAACCACAGAGACTGGGTTGAGTAATACCCAAAGACAGCCACAGGAAACACTTTTACAGAGCATGAGGACTAGACATACATTCCCTGAGTATTCCAAGCTCAGGCCAGGAAGAACAGCAGGCCTCACACTCCACTAGAAGACATTGTAGATTTTGGTGATCACTTATTGAAAGTTGCCTTAAAAACAATAAGGGAATATGAAAAATGGATCCAACAGCTGATTGGTCTAGTGGATGTGGGTTTAAGAGGTGGCTAAATCTCAAGGTGATGACATTGACTTCAATAATTTACCTGATGTCTATGCCTATAACCAACAGAGACCCCACTGCCTGATTACTCTCCCATTTACCAATGTGACCAAGACTTGGACAGCTACCACCGCCTGGGGTTACAGATGGAGAGGCTTCTGGGAAGGGGAAGTAGGCACCTCACAACTCCACAGACTATAATCCAGAGAGGACCATAAGATGCTGAATTCCAAGACAGGTCTTGGAGGGAAACTACTCATTAAGAAATGTTGAGGAAGTTTTTTTGGACTCATTTTTTTTCTCTCATCTACTAGAGGGGGGATTTGGAGTTTGATTTCTTTATGTTTTGTTTTTGTTTCACCTCTCTCTTTTAATTTTTTCCCTTTTTCCCCTTTTGATTACTGTCCAATTTTTTCATTGTTTATTCTTTTTAACTTTTTATCTAATATATTGCCTTTTACTATTTAATAGGGTCATTTCACCACTTTTATCTCTTTTTCATCTTCCATTTTTAAATTTTTCAAATATTACTTTTCTTATGTTCCTATTCCTGGCAATTTCTGTCTTTAATAATATAATCATCTTTAATGAATGGTGCTGGAAAAATTGGTTTTCCACATACTGAAGGCTAAAAAAAGACACATTCTATCACTATACACTAAACTAAAATAAAAATGGTTCAAAGAGCTAAAAATTAATACAGAAACACTAAACCTGCTGGAAGAGAAAATAGGTAGAAATCTTGAAGACATAAGTGTAGGAAGAGACTTCATAGGAAATACTATAAATAATCAGCAACTGGATCTTATCAAAAAAACTTGTGCACAACAAAACAAATCACTCACAAAGTGAAAAGACAGTCACAGAGTGGGAAAAAAATTTTAACCACTTGTCCCTCAGACAAAGCACTTATGTCTAAATATATAAAGAACTGAAAAAAAAACAGGTCCCCTCACCATTTGAAGATACAATCCAAAAATGGGCATCTGAGATGAATACATGCTTCCTAGATGAAGAAATACAAACAGAAAAAATGTTCAACATCATTGGTCACTCATGAGATGCAAATTAGAACAATATTGATAGTCCATCTCACTCCAGAAAGAATGGCTTTCATTAAGAAATCCATCAGTAACAATTGCTGGCAGAGCTATGGGGAAAAAGGGATCCTTGTGTAATGTTAGTGGGAGTATAGGCTGGTGCAACTACTATAGAAACTAAGATTAGAGGTCCCATTTGACCCAGCTATTCTTCTGAGTATCCTTCCAAAAGAATTAAAAACATACCACAGTGATATATGTGCACCCACATTTATAGCATCACAATTCATACTGGCTAACTCTTAAAAACAATCCAAATTCCCACAAAAAGGGGAATGGACAAAAAAGAGATGTTCTTTGAAGACAATGGAATACTACTCAGCCATAAAAAGAATAAACCTGAGACATTTATAGGTAAATGGATGCAAGTAAAGACCACAATCATAAATGAAATAAATCAGACTTGTATGTGTAAACATCATATTGTTTTTCTTGGTGTGAGAAACTGAAAGAATACTAAGGTTCAAAATGTACCAGAGATCTTCTGAAATGGGAAGAAATTGTTCAAAAGGAAAGGGGAACCAGGGAAGGAAGGGAAAAGGAAAAAAATACGAGATAATTATACTACTAGTTTCTTAGTTCAGTGAAAAGAAAGGCTTGTGCTAACATCATTTGGAGAATTTTTTATGCCCATATCTTGTACTCTAAGTAATAACTTTGAAGATAACAATATACAGTATTATTTATTGTTATTTTCCTATTTTTTAGGAAATTTTGTTTTATTTTTCCATTAAGTAAAAAAAATAGTGTAACCATTAGCTTTATAAACTTATAGTTAACTATATGATATTAGTACTGAATACTGTTATGATGTTAGTGAAGGTAAAATTTTTCCACTTAGTAGTTATTTACTGTAGGTCAATTTATGGTTTGTCTTAGTGTTTACATTATAACCATAAATCTCTTTTCTATGGTATGTTATTGGTTATTGGGATATATCAATATCCAGTTTGTGTTTGACAATGTTAGTGTTGCTGATTTTAGTACTATACCTAAGGTGACAATAGTTGCTACTATCAGTTGGTTTTCTCTGTATGCCAACACCTGAATTGCCTTGGTGACATTAATAATAACAATACTGACATTAATAATAAGGCCATTCTCAAAGAACACAGTGTAGCATGCCCTCCTAAATAAATGGAGATGGGGATACAGAGACAGAAGCAAAGGCCCATAAGTCACACATGCCCAGACTGCAGATGCTAACAGGTCTCCATCTTAGCAACAAAGTCTTTTGAGTGGAACTACATTCACACAGGCTGAGACGCCATGAACATAGAACATGAGGATCTGAGGCAGTGAATAACAGCTTTTCAAGTCTGCAATAAAATACAGCCTCCAATAGAACTACATTGCAAAAAAAAAATGAGAAAGGAATGAAATGGAAAAAGTAAAAAAATTGAGGAGGCAGAGCCTGGGGAATTTATGGTGGAAAAAGTATTGGAGTAATATGCAGTGAATGGGAAGGTGGAATATTTTTTCCTTTTTTTTACTTTAAAGAGAAATAAACAGAATTTCAAAACAAGATAATAGAGTAATAGTAATTAATACATTGCATACTGTTATCTTCAAAGTAGTAACTCAGAGTACATTATACAGAGATGAAATATTGTTCAAAGAATACTAGCATAAACCTTTGTTTTCAATGAACTAAGAGAAACTAGCAGTATAATTATCTAATATAATTATAATAGCAGTATGTACATATACATGATAGTAATTTCTTTCTTTTTCCTTTTCCCCATCACAGTTTCTCTTTTCTTTTGAACAGTTTCTTCCTAATTCACAATATTTATTGTACTTTTTGGATCTTATTTACTTGGCAGCTTCTCACATTAGTGAAACAATAGAATGTTTACATGTGTGGGTTTATTTCATTTATGAGTATAAATGCAATTTCTTAATAGAATGGGGTAATACTCAGCCAAAAAAGAAGATAAACTTGAGAAGTTTATAGGTACATTTGTGGAGTCTTTTCTAGAGTGAAAGGAATTTACAGATGCTGACAATACATGAGAACCTGAAGAAAATTTACACTGTCCAGAGTTAATTGAAACATTTAATTCTCAAAAAGCTAATAAAAAAGATGGTGTGAAAAGAAAATCTTTATATAACAAATGAATCCAATGATAGCAAATCAAAGAAAAGAGATTCTACTGACAAACCAAGAGGCTTTGCTAAAGGTCTTGATCCCAAATGAATAATTATTAGTGCCACAAACAGTAGTGGAGAATTGATGTTTCTCATGAAATGGAAAGATTGAGGAGAGGCTGACTTGGCCCTGGCAAAAGAGGAAATATGAAATGTTGTCAAATGTTGTAATTGCTTTTTATGACAAGAGACTAATTTGGCATTCTTGTCCAGAGGATGAAGCTCAATAACTTACATCATTTAAAATTATTTTTTACATTAACTTACATCACTTTACACATATATAAATAAATATATATAAATGTGTGTTGGTTTTTTACTTTTTACATTTTAGTGTGAAAAACTTGTATCCTAATGAAAATTAAGTTTAATTTGTTAATTTTTAAAGTAGTATTTGGGGGATTTGCTGGATTTTATTTGTTTTTGTTTTTTATTGTTTTTAATTTTATTTAAAGAGGAAAAAAATCAAAACAGAAAAAAGGGAAGAAACAATACAGAATGTCAAAGAAAAAGAAAAAAACAAACAGTAAGAAATCACTAGTTGATAAATTACATATTGTCTTCTAGATATAGTTGTTCAAGTTACAAAATTAAAGCATACAAGGTGGGCATTCAAACAGTGAGGCTGCAAACAGTTTGGTTCAACAATCCAACAAAAGGCTGGGTTTTATTTGTATTACATCAATAACACTGGTTACTTTGAACAAATAAAAGCTTTCTATAGTTGCTTCTTTTATCATAAAAGAATGAAAAACAAAGTAAGTCTTTCACTATATTCAACCTACAAATCTTAGGACAAAATAAACAAGAAGTAGAAACATAAAATCCCTCCCAATCCAACCTCTTCCAATGCTGACCCAGGAGGTTCTCTGGGGTAAGAATCAAAGCCACAGAGCCAAATTATTTCAAAGGATAACAGAGGAGATAACAAAACAGATCAATAAAGCTATTGGTGAGTTTACAGAAGAATAGCTAAATAGATACTGATCCTAGTAAAGTGATCGGCAAGACTACAGAGGACACAAATAAAAAGCTAGGTGAACCAAAGAAAGTAATGCAAAGTATGAATGTCCAGCACAGAAAATAGTCAATGAAAAGGTAAAAATTCTATTGAAAATATGGGCAGCAGAAATAATCAACATGAGGACAAAGTGTTAGAACAAATGGCATAAAAACTGTTCACTGAAATAATAGCTGAAAAGTTGTCAACTAAGGGAAAATAATTTAATATACAGATAACTGAGGCATATGGAGACCCAAACAGCCACAATCAGAAAAAAGTCTTCATAACACATAGTCAAAATCCCTGAATCCCAACACAAGAATGCAGTGTTAAAGGCTGTTAGAGAAAAGCAATGAATCACTTAAGGAAAAGCCACTGGGATTACAGAAAATTTCACAACACAATCCTTAAAGGCCAAGAAAGCTTGCAGTGGAGTGTCTCAAGCCTGAAAACAAAACAACTTCCAACCCAGATTGACATATCCTGACAAAACTATTTTCCAAAATTGATGAAAAACTAAGACATTTTCATGACAAAGGAACCTTAAGAAATTCATGACCACAAATTCAGTACTCTAAAAAATTCTGAAAAATAACCAAGAATGAGACAATGAAGCTAACAAAGCCAAAAACTCCAATATAATGAATGCCCGAGGTAGGATGATCAATTAAGTAGAAGAAAAACAATCAGCAACAACAACAAAAATAACAAAAAATACAAATAAGCCAATACCTTTCAATAACTCTCAATACAAAAGGCCTCTTGCTTACTAATCCAAGACACAGATTGGAGAATGGACCAAGAAATAAAACCTAATGATATGCTGTATACAAAACACATTTAAACCAAAAAGAAAATAATAAACTAAAAAATCAAGGATGGAGAACAATATTTTATGTAACAAGAATCTTAAAACAAGCACGTGTAGCTATCCTATTTTCAGACTGAGTAGACTTTAAGCCAAAACTGATCAGAAGAACTGACCAGAAGAAAAAAAGATCATTAACATTAGTTAAGGGAACATTTCAGCAGAAAGAGGTAACAATTATTAGCATATATGCACCAGACAATAGCAAATTTTGTCTTTTTTACTGCTTTATGTTTTCTATCAGAAAAAGAGCAGTAAGTATTTATTGAATACATGTGACAAACATTTTAGTATCACTTCATTTGAGAAGATACATAATTTATCAAGAATCGCAGTCCCACAATGTTCAAAGATAACCTATGTTGAGCATCACTTGGATAGGACTTATTTTGGCATGAGAGCTAAGATTATGCAATTTTAATTGTGTTTTTCCCTGTTTTTTTTTCTTGTATCTCTTTTTCTACACTGCTTTTCTATGCTCTAGTGCAGAAAAATTTCTTGTATTCTACAAACATCACAAGCAAGCTGAGCTTTTTCTGCTTCACTGGATGAGCTGATAAAATCCAATACTTCTCAAAATAAGTTTCTAAATAGCTCATGTCAAGCATTGCCTGCAATACCCAGGTTTTGTTCTGTTCTGGATCTCAATAAAAATAGCTGCCACTCCCTTCGTTACCTCTTCCTTATTATTTGATGATACTGGGCAGTGATGACATTGGTTTCAAGTTAAGAAAACCCACTTATTGTTATAATTAATTAGAATCTTCAGTCTGCCATAAAAACATTTTACATTTTTATTGCTTGAAGATATTGAATTAATTCAATACTGTAGAATATGACATATTCTTTAAGACTGTCTGCTACCTAGGACTCTATGTAGATTCCAATAAACAAAATGCTACACAATCCAGCTTTTTTTGAGCAGTAGTCTCTCAGAACTCCTTTGGGAAAGTTTGAGTATACATTCAGTTATTTACCATGCACTAGATGCTGTGCTAAGGACTTTACTTGTAGCACATAATTTAATTGTCCCACTCATGAAGGGAGCATTTTCAACATTTTGCCTTTACACATGAAAAAACATGCATGACAGGTTAAGTGCTTTGCCTGAAAACCACATATACTATGGGATTTTAAATCAAGCAGTTTGATTCAAGGAACCCAAAAGGTTATGCATCATGTTTTAGCACATCTGTATTTAATGAATATACTTAAGTGCTTTATAAATTTGCTTTCATGTACCTTTGGGAGATCGTTAGAAAACAGTTGAAGACAGAAAAGGGAATAGAAGTAAAAAATGTGGTAGAGAAATAATGATCTTAAAAAATCATTTTTGTAATGATTTTAAAGTAACAGAAGGATTCCAAGAATAACAGGAAGAACTCCAGTATGCATTCAGCCAGGTTTCCCAAATATTAGTGTTTGACACAATTTATTGAAGACTCTCTCTCCACACATTCCCGACACACACACACACACACACACACACACACACACACACACACTTATGGAGCATTATGATCCATTACTTGTACTTCCTATAATATACTCTTCTGTATAACAATAACATTGAGTACATTATCACTGAAACCATGTAATCCACACACCTCATTCAAATTTCATAAATGTTTCTAATAATGCACTTTATATCAAAGGAAAGTGCAAGAATATTTTGTCTGAGATCCACCTGAGACAGTGTTATATTTCATTATCAATTCCTTTTTTTCAGCCTGAAATAGTTCCTCAGTATATTTTTCACCTTCACATTTAATTTTAAGAGTACAAGCCAGTTGTTTTATAGAATTCTCAACTTGATCATTTACACTTCTTTAATATTAGATTTATGAGTTTTTGGCAGGAATGACAAAGAAATGATGCTATGTTCTTTTAAGGGGATCATATCAAGAATACAATGTTGATTTTTACATTTCATAGTAGTGTTTTCATCACTGGGTTAAGGTGTTGATGGCAAAGTTCCTTCACTATAAATACATACAGGCTTGATTTTATAATTAGTAAGTATCTTATGTGGTAGATACTTTGAGAAGGATGCATAAACATTCTATTCTTCATCAAATCTTTACCCATTATTTTTATAGTGTACTGACCATTCTTAAGAAATTATTTTGAGGTTTGATAATGGTGAATAACTTTCAATACTACCTCCTATATTAGTTGGTTTTATACTATAAAGAGGAGCTCCTCTCATATTTATTTTATTAATTTATCTCTATGGATTCATGGACCTTAATTTTAATCAATATATTATTGTCATCTATTTTGATGATCAAGTGATCCTATCCATCAAAGTGGGTACTGTGTCCTCTTGACATTTCCCTATAATTTTTATCACTTACTGGTTTTATGAGAAAGTTATTTTAGGTTTATCTTGTACTTTTCTTCTCCTAATGTTTATTATTAAACATTTTTCTAAGAAGTCTGGTTTCTCTTACTGGAAAAAAATATTTAATAATAAAGATCTGAGCCTAGGTCTGCTCTTTGCTAATGGAATGCCATTAGTTTTAGGCTCTCTCAGCAGATACAATATACACACACCATCCATCTTTCCATTCATTCACATATGTACATCATAAATTGCTAGTTTATATCTGTTAGATAAGATCAATAAGTTCATTATAACTGACACCTCCAGTTTCAATTTAATACCACTCCATTATAACTTTCACCTTTTGATGTTCAATAACTTTTTTGACAATGAGAAACTTTGTTCTCATCATTCTTGATTTTTACTTAATTGGTCATTTTCCTAAATATTTAAAAATAATGTGTGCTTGGCCCTAGCCCCACAGGACCCCATTAGTCATTGTTATATCCTAGATCTTGAATGCTCCGTAGCACATAGGCATAATTTTATTTTTTTAATGTACTGAAAAATACATATAATAATGTAAATAGGCCAGGTCCTTAGGATCTAATATTGAAATCTGTGACTAATGATCTGAGGTTGGCCCTCAACTATGGGAAGACCAGAAATGAACAGTTAGAATATGGCACCATAAGACAGATTTTCCTATTCAGGAAATTTTAAGCAGAAGACAATGGTTATATAGAGAGTTGCAATGAGACATAAAGCTGTATTCCATAGTAAATGGGGAGTTATTGTCTAGTTTTAGCCTGGAAGATATCCTAGTTCTAAAAGTTGACATTTTAGAAATGTCACTCCATCTGTAACACTGAGATTAAAAATTAAATAGAGCTAGAGTGAGGATGGCAGACAATTAAAGACACTACTGGAATACAGATATTCCTCATTTAACAACTAAGTACTGCTCCTGAGACTATGTCATTAAATGAATTGGTTATTAAGTGAGTAATTATACACACTATGTACATTACAATATTCAGAACAAAGAAATGGTCAAAGAAAATTCCAACTTGATGAATTTGCTTTTCTTTGCATAACTCTTACATGTAGCACTATACATTGGAATGAGCAAAAATTAAGTAAAGGATTGTAAAAAAAAAAACACTGAAGCTCTATAAACAAGATGCATAGAATTGTGAAAAAAGAGAGATAGATCATAAGTCCAAGTGGTAGGTCATAAATCCAAATAGTCATTAAATAGGTAAGTCATTAAATGAGGAATATCTATTTCAGGAATAAGACCAAGAAAGCACTGAACTCAGGCAACATGTGAATTTAAAAGTGGATCAAGAAGTGTCAGGAAGACAGAATCAGTGTTCTACTGGTAATTAGAAATGGGAAGTGTGGGGAAAGTTGCAATGTAGAGATATCTGTGAGGCTTGTTTGCATAGGGGGTCTCAGTTCATGGTAGTGACACAGAAGGTAAATATGGAGGATTTAAAGGATAAAAACATGAATTCTATGAGTCTGTATCTTAGGCACCCTGAGCTGTTGTAATAAATTACCACAGTCTGGCTTAAACATTTATTTCTCACAGTTCTGGAAATGGGAATTCCAAGATTCAAGTGCCAGCATGGTTGAATATTGGCGAAGGATCTCTTCTAGTTCGTAAAGGGCCATCTTTTCATTGTGTTCTTGCATAGTACAGAAAGAGAACACCACTTTGTGTTCCTTTTCATATAGACACTAATCCCATTTATGAAGATTCTACCTACTAGTTAGCCCCTAGAGGCCCCACTTCCTACTACTGTCATATTGGAGGTTAAGATTTCAACGTATGAGTTAGAGGGGTAGAGTGGAATGGTAAGAAATGGTCCACAGCAATATCCAGTATTATACATAAACTGAGCAGTAGGTCTGAGGCTTTGTTGACTGAAGAAGACTGAAGATAAATCTGAGAGTCACCCGTATGTTGGTGAAAACGGAATCCACACCAGATGATACAATCTAGAGAGATATGGTCTGTGAAAAGAAAGGATAGTCAAGGACACATTCTGGGAAGGGGGAGCACATGCAAGGGTTGCTGAGAGTCCATGGGACTTGCAAATGGGTTTATCAACAAGTAGGTGGAGAATGCGGCTAAGAAGAAAGAATATAAAGAGACCATGCTGATGGAGTGACCTCCAGCTTTAAATTACTTCTGCATACATCCCTATAATATTTAGTTTCCTCAATTTAAAAAAGGAGGAATGTGTACATTAAGCATCAAAAGCTGAAAATCAAAGTAGTGCCTAATACTATTAGAATCTTGCAGAAATCTCCGACTTCATTCCTTAAGAAACTCCCAGGCTTTGTCTCATCATTAAGGCTCTGAAAACCAGAAAGGAGACTAATACATAACTCACAATCAGCTGTATTTACAAGTTACTCCATGACCACCTCTCTCCTGGCAGCATTTTGGAGATAGGCTACCTCATTCTGCCACCCAACTGAGTATTTTTCTCATCACACCATCTGCATATCTTGGATGTTCAAATCTCAAATTTTAATGTGCATTCAAGTCATTCAGGAACCTTTACTAACAAACTCGAAGTGATGATGCCTGCTGCTGACCTGAGAGCCACACTATATAAGTAGCAAGGATTTAGAGCACCTTGTGCCTTCTCTCATATTTCCGCTAACATATAACAACCTGCCATTAGTAACAAAACTTCCTTTCAGTCTCTACTTATTACTCAGTGGATAACACGTTCTCTTTTTTATAATTTAAATTAATTTTGTTGATACATTTTAGGTATAATGATCACATTCGTCATAGGGAATTTGAACCTGTCCATGATGTATCTTCTTTTTCCCCCAGCCCCTTTCCCTCTGTCTTCAATCCCTCTTCCCCTCTTAATTTACAAAAGCTTTGTTTCCATTTTTCTATTATTTTTTCTTTTTCCTTCCATTCCCCTCCTTTGCTCCTCTTCCCAATTGAACATTTTCTTCCTACTTCCCAATATCTATTATACATTTTGATATTTACTTATCTTATTTATTTATTTTTTTTTGCACCAGGAATCAAACTCAGGGCCTTCTGCTTGCTAGGCAGGCACTGTGCTGCTGAGCCATATCCCTAGTTCTTTACTCTTTCAGTTTTTCACACCAGAGAAACAATGCAATATTTAAACATGTGCATCTTATTTATTTAAGAATATGGTTTCAAGATGCATCCATTTACCTATAAATGTCTCAAGTTTATCCTTTATGGCAGGAAAGTACTCCATTGTATTAAAAAATACCATCTTAATCCATTCATCAGTTGATGGGAATTTGAGCTGTTTCCAAGAGTTAACTATTACAAATTGTGCGACTATAAATATGGGTACATATGGTGCTTTTAATTCTTTTGGGAAGATACAAAGAAGGGAAAAATAGGTGAGTCAAATAGAACATATAGTTTAATTTTTGAGGACTCTCCACACTGATTTCCACAATGTTTGCACTGGTCTACACTCCCACCAACAGTGTAGAAGAGTTCTTGTTTCTTCATAGCCCTGCCAGAATTTGTTATTGGTTGATTTCTTGATAATACACACTCTTTCAAGTATAGGATAGAATCTCAGTAATGTTTTAATTTGCCTTTCTCGAATAACCAGTGACACTGAATTTTTTCACATATTTATTTACCTTTTGTACTTTTTCTAAAAGTCTCTATTCAGTTCAGATGCCCTTTTTGGATTGGGTATTTAAATTTGGGAGGTTTGATTTTTTTTTTGAGTTCTTTATATATTCTAGATACTAGCTCTAGATATTAGTCCTTTAAGGAACAGTTAGCAAAAATTTTTTTTCTACTCTGTAGGTTGTCTCCTCACTCTGTAGAGGATTTTCTTTGCTGCACAAAAACTTTTTAATGAGATTCCAGTTGTTGATTCTTTGTGGTATTTCATGTGATTGGGGTTTTGCTCATCAAGTCTTTGTCTACACCTACATCTTCAAGAATCCCATCTATTCTTTCTACAGATGTAATGTTTCTGTTTTAACATTTAGATCTTTGACCCACTTCAATTTTAGTTTAGTGCATGGTGAATGATATGGGTCTAAAAGAGGCATGGTAGCACACTCTTGTAATCCCAGCACTTGGGAAGCTGAGGCTTGAGAATCGTTGTAAATTCAAGACCAGCCTGGGCCACAAGTGAGCTCAAGGCCAGCCTGAACTGCACAGCAAGACTCTGTCTCAAAGAGACTAAATAAATAAATAAATAAAAATAAAATGATATGGAATATGGGTCTAGTTTTAGTCTTCAGCATGTGGAAAGCCAGTTTTCATAGCATATCAGTGCCTCTTTTGATCTCACTATGCTCGCCTTTATTCTAAATAATTATGGATCCATTAATTTTTATTTTAGTTTATTAATTTATTTAATAAAATTTATTGAAAAGCAACTGTACTTCCAGTTCTTGGTGACAAATGAAAATAAAACAGCATTTATAAGTCTTAAAATACGACAAAGTGGTAAATATCACCACAAAATTTACAATCTTAATTTTTATTTTGGCATTGAATGATGCCATTGTTTCCTTACTCTGTTCTTCTCCAGCAGTTTAATTCAAGTTGGTGTCAAAAAGTACCTTGCCCTGCCTCACCCTTTCCTCCCCCCTCCCCTCCCCTCCCCTCCCCTCCCCTCCCTTCCCTTCCCTTCCCAAGTTGATTAAATCAAACTATACTAGGGTGTTAGTTTCTAAAAGCCAATTTATGTCTTTCTGAGGGTTTTGTACACTGACTCTCTCAAGAAAGAAGTTTAGTGCAAAGTTTTCTTTAAATTACACCAAGGGCTTCACCATGCAAGACCAGGCCTGTGGGCTGAATGAAAGATTCAAAAAGGGTATGGTTTCAATTATCTCAGAATGTCCCCTGATACAGTGATGCTGTAGTCAGGAGTTGCAAGGAGAACAATTCATACAGGACACAGAATTAATAATATTAGTTTATGATGATCACCCAGAGTTAAATACAAGAAAGTGCAGGAAATCTGTCCACAACACTAAAGACCTAGAAAATCCAGCTGAGGGCTGGATCACACAGCAATGTCCTGCATGAGTCCAGCTGAAGATCTAGAGCCTATGACAATGATTCATGCAAGTCTTTCATGGATCTGTGCTGGTAAGGCCCAAAGATCAGTAGGGGAAACTAGAAAGTTTATTCCAGCAGGGTGAAGGATCTGTAGGTTGAGGGTTCTGTACAAGGACTGGGGCTCCCCTGAAAAATACCACAGCCATCCTCTACAACAATGAGGTCCCGAGCTCCTCTAACAAAGAGAACAGCCAAGTACATATCAGGAAGCCAAAGTAACAAACCTCCTAGAGATTAAACAGCACACATCATCTTCTCCAGAGCCAGGAAGTGATGATCAAAGTAAGGACGATAGCTTCCCCAAAGTAAACTGCAGTCATTCTCAGCAACAAGGTCGTGAGCTTCTCTGATGATAATGGCTGATTTCATATCAGAGAAGTCAGCATACAGGCTCATCCAGGAGAACTAATGGCTCCAAACTTAGGAGAACTCACAAAGACACACTCTTCACATCTCTTTAGGCTGGCAGCTTTCCTCAGGTGGGCTATTTACATGCAGCACCATGCTGATTTAATTCAGCTGGTGTTAAATTGACCACCAGTTTTTAATCCATAATGAGGGAGTAGTTGCTCTTTTTCTCAAATTTCTCCTCTTTAATTACTTTCTGGGGCTTGAGTTTTAAAATTCCAATCATTCATAAGAGGCACCAAAGATTATGGAAATTACATTTTATAGACTCAAAACTGGGCCACAGTGTCATAATGACACATAACATATGAAAACGTACCACTTCAGAAAATTCTATAAATCTGTTTGCAATGTAAATAATAAAAATTCAGTCCCAGCTTTGTGGATTGTTAAGTTATTCATTCTTTCTAAACTTTGATTTGCTTCATATCAAAAAGGAATAAATCTATTTCAAAGACTGATTACAAGAAATTTCCCAAGTGTCCAAAAATATGATACTCCTCCACTCTTCACAAGTACTATTGCATTATATCTTCACAACAACTTATATATCACAAAAATATTTGTATTTTTACAACTACATAGATAAGAAAATAAAAATGATCAGTAATTTACATAAGGTTACGCAACTACTAAACCATAGAGCTGATTTGAACTCAAGGAAGTACAATTCCAGAGCTTAAAAATTTTAACTGCATTATAAACATATAATTTTTGAACCCATCTGCAATGATCAATGGTTTTAGTTACAGTGAGTACAAGCATGTGAAAAGTATGAAGGCAAAGCCTACAACCAGTTTACCTCTATAACCTTCTCCTATCCGATCCTATCCTATCCTATCCTATCCTATCCTATCCTATCCTATCCTATCCTATCCTATCCTATCCTATCCTATCTCCTATCCTATCCTATCCTATCCTATCCTATCCTATCCTATCCTATCCTATCCTATCCTATCCTATCCTATCCTATCCTAGGCCATGTATTTGATAGTTGCTCAACATATTTTAGGTAAACAAATTTTAAAAAGTTCTAAAGTATTAAATAGTTTTGAATAGAGAACTATGGGCCCAAGTTGCTCAAAGAGTCATTATGGAAACAAAGTTTTATTTAAAAAGCAAATGACCAAAATTTCTAGCCAATTTCTTCTATTCAAACTTCTCCATTAAAAACTCAGATTTCACAAATGTTGAACTCCCTGAGATATTCTATTTCAAACTCAGGAAGCCCATGATTCACTCTAATTATTCCTTAAAAGCATATACCATATTATAATAAAATATTTGCTCTTGGCCTTATTCTGTCTTATTAGTCTAGAAAAATAGATGACAATATGAAAGAATTGACATTTCCTTTTTACATAGTTCTAAAAATATACAAAGATAATATAACGCAAAAGCAAAAAAAGTGTCCTGTCATCAAATCCTGTCTTAGGCCTATAGAGCCTAATGTGTCTCCAAAAGAACAATGCATAGCACTGACACAGTGGTGTTTCTCACAAGAATTAAATTTGTCATTGTTCTGTCATTTACTTGAGCACTCTACAGTGGTGCGATGACATCTAATCCTGCAGATAGTATGGAGTCAGAAGTGACCAATCCATGAACCCAGTAATATTCTGCAATGTGAATTACATTCTAGAATAAATATCTAATTTCCCATAAATAGACTCAGCCAATAAAGACTCTAATTTCTGACCAAACATTCAGTCTAGAGACTTAGAAATGGTTTTTATACCTGGAAAAAGAAATTAACATATGTGGTACAATTGAACTTGTCTTCATTTCCAGAATTATCTGTTTCCCAAGAGATGGATTTTTTAGTATGTCTACATTAGTCATGCTACAGGCAGTCCTTAAATATCTCATGATTCATAGTTGTCCATTCATATTTAAGAATACAGGTTTATGACTGACTAGAAGTTCCATGTATGCAGATAGAATGTAATAATTGCAAGTATACATCTGTTCAGATATATATGAAATAACTGGCTTATAAGGCTAATCATAACTTACATAATGTTGAATCTTTATGGTTTTTAAATGATCTAAAAATTTGGAGAGTTCATACAAAAATTACTTTTCTGGATTTCTTTGGAAAAAACAGGACATATACACATATATCTAAATATATGCAAATGTGGGTATATATAATAACATGCTTAATATTTTCAGATAGAATTGAAAATATCTTCCTCCAGGTTATAATTCATCTGTTTCCTTTGACTATGGTAGCCTTCATTAAAAATAATCCTTAATTTAGATATAGTTAAACCCATCAATATTTTTTATTTAATTATAAAAGTATTTTCTATCTCAAAGTTACAAAGACATTATCCTGTACTTCTCCTATACTCATATATATATATATATATATATATATATATATATATATATGATAACAAGACAGATATATATATAAGCTAATAAAGATCTACAAATTGCTAAAGCATTTTTGAAAACAAAACAAAACAAAACACTAGGAGAGGCTTCCCCTACTGGATTTAATACCTTTACATAACCAAGTAAGGTGAGAAGGGCAAAATAAAAATGGGACAGTAGAAAATCCAGAAATAGATTTTTTTTAGATATAACTTCACATACAGTACATTAGCACTGGGCAAAAGAATTGTTCAGTAGATCTTGTTGAGGAAAACAGGTTTATTCTATCAAGAGCAAAGATAAATTTAGGACCAGATAAACTGAAGACCAACATGTAAATAGTTAAAATTATAAGATTAATGGACAAATTTTAATATCAATAGGTAGAATTTTTTTTCTATTCAATGGGTAGAATTTAATAGAAACTAAACTAAACAGAAAAAAAATGAGCAAAGAAAAACAGTATACAGGAAAAGGAACACAGTATGATGAGATGCTCTTGGATTTACTTGCAATTAGAGAAATGAAAATCAAAGCAGCAAGATACCACTTTATATTCATCAGAATAACAAAAAATTGGAATCTGAGTGTGGTGAAAGAGGAGTTTTTATGTTCTGTGGATGGAAATATAAAACAGTACAATCATTTGGGAGAGAAATTTGGTAGCATGTGGAGGAATTAAAAAGGATTTTATACTTTGCGATCTAACAATTCTGATCCTGGGAATCACCAAAAAAAAAAAACCTTTTGAAGGTCTAATAAGGAGATATATACATATATATAAATACATAATATACATGGTTACACAGGGTATAGAGTCATAAGCCTACTGCCTTCACATGTAGTACCGCCATTATCTCAATTCCTATTCCTTGGGCTCAGACAACAACATATCAAATTACATTTTCCTTTTTGGTGCCAATGATTTTTCAACCTTATAGCAAGCAGAAATTCACTTGGTTACCATTTCATAAAAATAAATTAATAAATAATAATAAATAAATCTTTATTTCTTCTAGCTACCTGGGGATGAGCTTCTGCGTGCAAAAGTCTTCCCTCCCACCCCCAAAAGAGCCAAGTCAGCTATGTGCAAACATACTTAACAGCTGCTAAGGAGACTGCATGCACATCAGTGGCAACTAGGCAAAGAGTAAAAAAAGACAGATAATACAGAAGGAAACTTTATGGCAGCGACTCACCTGGACCCTGGCCTGTCTCAGAGATGGGAACCTGGGAAAAGAAGAGACCAGACTGACTTAGAAATAAATACTTGCCCATTCTTTCCTTACACACCAGAAGTATCATGCCCAGGGGTCATCCTGAACACTGCCCACCACCCAGAGGCAGGTGCCTGCACTGGATCCCTCACGACCCTCTGCTGGTAAATACTGAGTGCAGTTATCCTGGGACTGGACCAAGTTCACAGGTTATAAAAGTATCACTCTGGGGAAAGTGACCAAGGAAAAACCAAGGAAAGACCACAGAGAGGCAGACTGACCATGGTGTCCTGGCCAGAGAGCACCCAGCAATACATTATACAGAAAGTTAAAGAATTATAGTCCATAAAAAGGTACTAGATAGAAATCCTGGGAGATAAAAAGTTCTACTGATAGTTTGGGCAACAGAAGTATCCATTGTGAGGAAGATATATTAGAACTAGAAAACAGGGCTGATGTCAGTGACCATATACTCAGAGATAACTAGAAAACAAAGGATCATGGCAAGTTGATCCAACAGCTGGTAAGTGATATGAAGTTGACCTAAGATTAGCTGAAGTTAGACAAAAATAAAAATGCCAAAAATGGCTTAAACAATCTGTTTGCAGAAATCACAGCACTAAACTTCCCAAGAACAGAGAAAGAATTAAACATAAAGGTAAGCAAGGCATAATCTCACATAACCAAGATGAAAAAAGGACTTCTTAGGACTTATCATTATATAAATCATAGAAGTCAACACAAGAACAGAATCTTAAAAGCCATTAAAGAAAACAAAATTTATTAATGTAAACCCATTAGGATTACTGCAGACTTATCATCATAAACTTTAAATGCCAAGAGGGCTTGGAGTGAAGTTTTCAAGATCTAAAAGAAAAAAAAACCTTTCAACTCATATGAATATATCCTACAGAATTATCTTTCAAAATTAATGGAGAACTAGGTCTTTACCTGACAAAGGAAAGTTTAAGAAATTCATGACCACCAAATCTATCCTTAAAAAATTCTCAAGGACATCCCAGACAGAAATAATGAAGCCAACACCAAAAAAATCCAGTGGAATGAATATATAAAGCAGGGTGAGAAGTTAGCAAGAAGGGAAAATTAAAGGAATCAGTAACAGAAACATAATGCAATGACAGGAATAAGTCAGTATCTTTCAGTAAATAATTCTCAATGCAAATAGTTTCAGTTTTCCAGTCAAAAGAATAGATTGGCAGAGTGGATTAATACCCAAAACTCATTGTTATGCTGCACACAACAGACACATTTAATTCCAAAAAGAGGTTATAACCACCTCATGCTGCACAGAAAGGACCACTAGTCTGCCCATTTTACTGTACAACTGCCTCCTGCTGCATGAGGATCCAAAATAGTTAAAAGATATCATGCTACAATAACAGATGCATACTCAAATTTGATAGCAACACATCATAATAGCTAAATTTTAGAAGCAGCCTGTATGCCCATCAACTGATGAATGAGTAAAGTAAATATGGTATATATACACAATAAAATATTATTCGGCCATAAAGAATGATAAAGTTGAGTCATCTGTAGGAATATGGGTGCATCTTGATTCTGTAAATGTTAATGTGAAATAAGTGAGACACACAAGCACAGAAATTACATTGTTTCTTTCACATGAGAAACACGTGATACAAATGATTTTGAGGGCAAAATAAATGATAAACAATATGAAACAGGGAGATACAACCTTTGGAAATAGGAAGGAGAGCTAAAGATGGAGAAGGGGCCAGCAAGTAAAGCTAAAAAGAAGTAAGATATGTTGTACACATGTAACAACTCCCCATGATCATTATGTATGGCAAACATATACTAATAAACTTTTTAAAAAATTACATAATATCCAAGAACACTTCACTACAGATATACTCCTGTGGATAGCTTCTGTCATGCTGTACATGGGAAGTACACTCAGGCATTCTGTATGCAACTTCCTCTTTTAAATACTATGGACTGATTTTAAAAAAACATAAAAAGGCAACAAAAAGATTTTTTTAAAACTTTATCTCTTTCATGTCCTGATTTCCTTCCCAACCAGCTTGGATTCCATGGAGCAAGATATAAGCACTCCCTTAGCTCTCTTGTTCCTCTCTTGCTCTGACAGTTTCACCTAGAAAAACCTCTGTTTATTAAAGCTAACACTCTGCACACTTCTACAACTTATGGATCTGACCATGACTAGAGACATTCAGTTAATTGCTGATATAACTTTCATTTTATGGTCACATATCTCAAGCAGATTCTTAGTGCTACCAGTAAATAATGAGTCACCAAATTATTCATCTTACTTTTCAGAATAAATTTATTACACACAGAGCAATATGGGTAACTAAACATTGATTAGAAAAATATGGAATACTGTCCCACAAAAAAGTCATTTAAGTATATTAAAAACACAGATTACAAAACATTGAAGTATATATAAGATTTTCCTGGTTTTCATAAATACATACATGTCTCAGACCTTAGAGAATACATTTAACTCATACTCATGAGAGAAAACAATAAAGGAAGGTAGATAGGAAATTGAGAAAAAATAATAGTATAGACTATAACAAGAGAAACATCTTGCACAAATTATTAATTAACAGTTATTTAACTGTGGAGCATAATCAACTTAACTGGTCTGCACATGAGGCTTAATTCTTATATTCAAAAAACAGAGGAAGGGCAGCTAGTCTGGTAGGACACATAAGAATAAAGTTCTCTCCATACTGGTTTATAAGGATTCTCTAGCATAAAATTCAGGCTTCTGTCTGCTTACTTTCAGATATCTTAAGCCCTGATGTGACTAGAAATCAGGTAGATCACATGTAGGACAACGAACACAAGTACAGCATAGCCACCAGTTCTTAGCCAACAGCTATTTATGAATGAGGGTCTAGTCACAGAAGAATGCATACAATTCTATTCTTTCATTTTATAACATCATAAAAATCCAGCAAAAGCATATTATAATACTAAAAATATAGTTATTAAAATATAAAAAGCAAGAAAATGATTTTACAAATGTTAATAAAGTGGTTACTTTCAAGAGAAGGAGATAGGTTGTATGTGCGGACAGGCAGTGGAGACCTGGAGACAGGCACTACAGAACGTCTTGTGCACTGGGATGTAATTAGTGATTCTATATGCATTCATGTTGCACATGTCCTTTACTCTTTTCTGCATGTATGGCATATTTTCTAACAAAAAATAAAAAGTAAACCAACCAAAAACAAATATTAGAAAGAAGAGAAAGAAGAGGAAGGAGAGGAAGAAAAAGAGGAAAGGTAAGGGTATGAGTACATAGCTCACTAACTTGAATAGTCAGAAATATGGAAATGTAACTTTAGAGCACTAAGAGAATTTCTGATATGGAGCACTACGAACTCCTGATTTGGCTGCCCCTTATTCTATAGTTTTAATTTTCCTTACACATTAATAAAAGGGCAATGTAAAACTTGAGAAAATCTAAAATGTTTCCTACTACTTGTTAGCATTACAAGTACTTGAAAGAAAATTTCATGGTCTTCAAAGAAAGCTACCTTGCTTCTTACTAATAAATAAAAGCATCTAACAGACATAATGAAAAAGAAGTAACTGTACTTTAAAATATTTAACAGTGAAAAAGAGGGAGGACGATAACAAATCTGAGCAGTGTTCCACTCACTAATCAACCTGAGTAAATGGACTTGTTGCTCTAAAAAGAAAAATCACTAGTAAATCTACAGTTCACACAGTCAACAGGATTGGAGGAGGCATTCCAATTTATGACATTAGAATAGACAAGCATGAGAAAATCATAATATATGATCAGGAAATATTTTTCAGAGTTTGAAAAGCATGATTGCTGCATTGTTTAGCATGATCAGAAGCAAGAGATTTGCCATTAGGAAAAAAATGAGGTAATAAACAAAATGCATGCTTAAAATAAACCTCTAAAGACATGGCTCACCATGGCCCAATAGAGATGGAACAGATGAAAAATATTAGAAATATGGAAGAAATCTCAAGAATATGAAAAAATGCATGTAAAAATCATTCCCCCAGAAAAACCAACAGAAGAAAAGCAAAATCAAAGAAATTTAGAAACAAAACATTATCTGAGACAAAGCTTGAATTTTCAGGATCGAATGTCTCACTTTACTCATAATCATATATGATTTTTAAAATGGCTTATCTTCTTAGGACTTGTGAATTTTAAGGGTTAAAAAAAAACTCTACTAGCCTCTGAACAGGGGGAAAAAAGAAATTAGGAAAAATATGATCCTGTTTGCCTCAGATTTCTGCTTCACCACAAAAAAGTGATAGAAGACAATTAATTGAGCACTAGTTCTAGAATCTTGAAAAAAACAAGACACATCAAAATTTTCTTCTTGGTCAAGCATGACCAAGTAGATTCTTCTGAGGATCTACTGAAAGATTCTCAATCTTATAAGAACTCAGAAAATGTATTAACCATATTTTTGACAGAGTAGCTATATAACATAAAACAGTTAATTATAAAAGTTTGAAATTCCAGTTCATTAAAAATTGCAAAGGAAACAGAAAACTAGCAAATAGAAACATTCTAGTTTACTTGTTTTAAAAAATGAGGGAATTTTAACAAATATTTCATTCTTAACATTGAAAGAATAGCTTATTTCTCACTTTTAAATAAAGCAGGAAACAAGTTGTCTGCAAATATATTTTCTCTCCTACCATTTCTTTTTACCTGGCCTTCTTTCAGTTGCTCACAATTTATTTTGGTGCCAGGAATAAACTAAGGACCTCACCCTTGCCAGGTATGTGCTGTGCCACTGAGTTATATCCCCATTTGCCCACATTTTAGACCAGTATCTTCATTCTGTTTCTGTTTTACTATTAAAGAATGTTATGAGCTTATAACCTAAGATAGACACATTTTACTTATTACATTTTTGGATTATTAAGAATTTATGTCAAAAATGAATGCTAAATTTATTAAAGCTTCATTGCAGTCTATGGGAATATTCTACTATGATAGAACATCTACTGTTCTGATTTTTATAAGAGTAACTGATTTTATAAAAATCAATTTCATAAAACTACACTATTTGTTCATGGCAGATTTCTCTAAATATGTTCTAGGGGTCAATTTACTGTTATTGAGAACATATTTTCACCTTTATCTATGGGTGAAAATTATTTCTGTCTTTCTCAGTACTTGTATCTGTTGGATTTTAGTAATAAATTTATACAGGCTAATAAAATTAATTTTGACACCATCTTTAAAATATTTAAAATGATTTATATGCGCATGAGAATTACTTAAAATATAAAACAAAATGCACTTCAAGATAATTGATATTTTTGTTTGTTTTGTTTTTTTGTCTTTTTCAAACAGTTCAGGCTGGCCTCAAGCTCACTTTGTAGCCCAGGCTGGCCTTGAACTTGTAAGATCCTCCTACGTCAGCCTCCTGAGTGCTGGGATTACAGGCATGCATCGCATGACCCAGTCTCTTTTGTTTTTTTGAAACAAAGTTTTGCTATGTATTTTAGGCTGGTCTTGAACTCACTATGTAGCCTAGGCTGGCCTCAAACTCACAGTGATCATCTTGACTTAACCTCTCAAGTGCTGGGATTACAGGCATGCACCACCATGCCTATCCTTTTTCACAGATTTTTGTTTCCATCATTATTACCCTATTATCATATCCTATTTATTCCTGCGTCTATTTCTACAACCTATATTTTTCTGTTAAATATTATTTTACTAAAAACAGGATAAACACAGGCAGAGCTTGACTCACACTCTTAAAGACAGAAGAATCGAGGGGAAGGCCATAGGTCATACTAGACTATATGCATGTTACACTAGTGAGAAGCAGCTAACAGAACTCCAGAAACCTAAAGAGGATCCACCTACAGCACTCAGCCAAATATTAATCTACACGTATGTGTAAGAAAACTGTCTGTGGCTAGGAGTCACTCAAAATGATTAAAAGACCAGAAATTGGCCCTCACACAGGGCTAGAAGTAGTGCTTGTTTTGAAAGTATTGGATTAGCCATAGACTGGGCATTGCTCCAATTGCTACTTTTAATTTTATAGTTATTGTTCTGGTGAGCCAGAAGTTATATCCTTAAGGAGCTAAGGCCTAGTTAATTCCATCTCTCCTGGGTACCACTGTGGGACTATGAATGTGGCTGTTTAAAAATATGTATAAAATCAGATAAATGTTTGAGCAAAACATCTCCCACCCCCAAGGTTCATAAATCTAGCTTTGTAGCTAATCCTTCTCAAAACAAATGAAGCACAGATATTTAATCCAAATATATTAGTTACATGTGAATTATTTACTCCAGCAGAAAAATAAAAACAAACACAGAAGTGTTTTTACTGAGGCCATAAAACACATTTGGTAAAAACTAATCTTCTTTAGTGTGCAGTTTTAGTATGTCAAAATGTTCACAATATGTATGGCTTTTTTTTTTCCAATTCACTGTTAAATTTTTGGAATTCAAGATTTTACTTGCACATAAAAGAGGAAAGACAACAGCTTTATCCAGATCCTACTTTTGCTCTCTTTCAAGGTTCAATTCTACTTTTCAATTTTTCTTTTATTACAAGGCATAGAATTGTTTCTGCTGCCAATGTCAAGTGTTTTCATTTGTATTCTATGTGAGCTGGACTGCAATTGCTAGTTTGTGGGGATTTTTCCCAATGAACTGAGAAATACTAAAATGGAGAGAACACAATTAGCATCTTGTATCTGCATTTGAACCATGCTCAGATAGTTTTTAAGTATTGAAATATTTATTAAATTCATGAACAGGAGGCTGGAGACAATGCTAAGCACACAGTGGTTCCCTGTCGTAACCTCCTGCCCCCTCATTTCTCCTTGATGGGTTAGATGTTTTCTTGGAAGCCACTAAGCATCTAAAGAATGAAATTACATTCCCAAGCTGTCTAAATGTCCAGAGTGGTTACATTCTCCCTATTTTAAAATATAATGATTTATTTTTCCAGGTCTCTGATTTTGATAGAGAGATGCCAATCATGGTATCAACTGTAGGTTTAGAATCGCCTCCAAACAGACTAAAATCTGGAGAAAAAATTTAAATTACCAGACTGGTGAGAAAAAAGCCATATGTTGTTTTTATGAATTTAATAATCACATGAAGAACAAATTTTTAAAAAATACAATGACTGCGGCTAGTACGGTGGTACATGCCTGTAATTCTAGCACTTGAGAGGCTGAGGCAATAGGATCTCCACAAGTTCAAGGCCAGTCTGGGCCACACAGAAGTTCAAAGAGGGTCTGAACTGCACAGTGACCAAAATAATAATAAATAATAAATGATCAAGTTCCCTGGAACAAATTCAGTACTAGTGACAAAATCCTATTACATATCTTGGTATTATTAGAAAAGCAAAAAAGCAGACTAATATAAATCAGACATTGTTACCAAGTAGGGGTAAAATTAGAACATCTTATGGCTAACAATCTCATACCAAGTAGAAGTCAGTGAGTTGTTGCCTGTAGGGTAGTAGGAAAAATCAAATGATGACATGATCGGTCTAAGGGATGGAACACTTCCA
Organism: Hydrochoerus hydrochaeris; assembly: GCA_004027455.1. Lineage (NCBI taxonomy): Eukaryota > Metazoa > Chordata > Mammalia > Rodentia > Hydrochaeridae > Hydrochoerus > Hydrochoerus hydrochaeris. The sequence goes on from PVLA01001231.1 coordinate 46,224, forward strand.
AAAAGTGTTTAACCACAAATTATATCCAAAAACCTGCAGTAAGAAAATAGTGACAAAACTGAGATTCTAGACTGATAATCAAGAAACACGATATTTTAAGGCACATACATATCAGTTCCAATTCAAGATTCACTGTGAAACTTCTTTGTTCGAAACAGCTTTCACTGTTCACGGATAAAATACTAACTACAAAAATGTTAAGTATAAAATTGAGACTAGGCAGTGTCCAGCAAGTTACCCAAAATGTTTTTTTTTTTAATCCCACCCATTACTGTTTTCATGGAGGAAGCTGAAGTGTAAGTTATAAAAAGTTGTCTATATATGAAGTTAAACTAGGTATTGTATGGGCTTTATCTTTATTAAGTTAACCTACACACTATTTTAAAATGTATTTTTGCTTATTAAATTTTTTTATATTCTAAATATTCTTTATTAAATAATGGTGACAACTTCCCACTTTTCCCAAGAAGTTAAGAACTGAGTCACTTGGATTGGCATTCAAAATAAAAACTGGGCTTTTATGCTATGGCTTGCTTGACCCAGGTGAGTTTCAGTCAGTATAACCAAGAACTTCATAACCTTGGGGACCAGAGGCCCAATTATCAGATTTAAATTATTGTCCTATGACATTTTATCATTTTAATACAGAGAAAGTCACTTGCTTCTCTAGATCCAAGTTTTCTCACCTATAATATAGGTATAAAAAATAATACTTATTTCATAGAATCATTGTAGAGATTTAATTGCCTGTTCAAAACAATCACACAGAAAATATTAGTTATTTCTACTCCTAACGTTAGAAAGGAGCCATAGAGATCAAATAGGTCAAATGTATGTTTAAAGTCTATCAATCTCCTTCTTTTGAAGAATATTAGACTAATCAGATTAAATGATTATCTACTCTCCACTAATGATCTGTTATTTATCCTAAATATATAACCCCGTTTTTAAAAATGGAACAGCCTTTCAAGTGATAAATTCTAATGTGAATTTATATTTCATTCTAAAAGTTGAAAATGATAATCTACACATTAATAAATCCCAAAAAAGCATCAAATATTTTAATATCTTAAAGCTTGTATTTGTTAGTTCCTCCATATCATAAGCATGTAAGAGATGGCATTCCCTTGATTAGGTTACATTAGATGGCAAAGGTCATTGTGTTGCTACAGTACAGTTATGCATAGTATAATTGCATGTAAGACTCTGCATTAGCAGACTGAAAATAGGTCTTTCTTACTGGCTTTGAACAACTAACCTGCCACACTGTGAAAAAGGTCTGTGAGGGCAACACAAGGAATTGCAGAAAATTTCTGCAAGCTGACAGTAGCCCCTGGCTAATAGGAAACAGGAACCACAACCCACAGAAAATATAAACATAAGAAAACTGTGATGTTCATTCTCTGAATGAACAAATAGTTTAATTATCATGCAATTAAAAATATGCATGTAACTTTTAATCCTTTTGCTATCATGCTTTGAAAAATCTTGAAATAAAGATTATTTGAAAACATACCTATTATCTTATTCTAAACTTTTTTTGTCTTTTACATTTAAAACACACTTCACAGTTTTGAAAGATTAAAAGTTTTAAGGATAGCTGATAGAACACAGCAATGGAATATATTTAATATCACTAAACTTGTATACTTAAAAATGGTCAAGATGTAAACTTCGTTATGTGTATGTTGCTACATTTTTTTAAAAGAAATCTCCAACAGAGTGAAAAGAAAACCCAAACATTGGGAAGAAATCTTAGCCAACTGTCCCTTAAAAGACTCTTATCTATAACATATAAAGAATTTTTAAAAAATCAGGCACTCCAAATTCAAAAACCCAAACCAAAAATGGACATCTGAGATGAATACACATTTCTAGGATGAAGAAATACAAATGGCAAATAAATATATGAAAAAATGTTTGACATCATTGGTCATTCAAGAAATGCAAATTAAAGCAATACTGAAATTCCATTTCACCCCAGAAAGAATAGCTATCATCAAGAAATCAACCAACAACAAATGCTGGCGGGGCTATGGGGAAACAAGAACCCTTCTCCACTCTTGGTAGGAGTGTAGACTGCTGAAACTACTGTGGAAATCAGTGTGTAGATTTCTCAGAAAACTAAGATTAGAGGTCCCATTTGACCTAACTACTCCCCTTCTGGGTACTTTCCCAGAATTAAAAACATCATATCACAATTATATATGTGCATCTATGTTCATAGCAGCACAGTTTTTAATAGTTAAATCTTAGAAATAATCCAAATGCCCAACAATTGGAGAATGGATAAAAATGACATGGTATTTCTATACAATGGAATACTACTCAGCTATAAAGAAGAATAAAGTCGAGGCTTTTATAGGTAAATGGATGCAACTAGAGACCATACTCATCAGTGAGATAAATCAGACTCAATTCAATGTGTAAATATTGTATTGTCTCCATCTCATAATAAAACTTAAAGATTAAATAAGGTCCAAAAGGTATCATAGTGTGAAAAGGAATAAAAGTGCTAAAAGGAAAGAATAACTGGGATGGGGAACAAGAGAAAAGAAAAAAAAGGTAAATATGTATATACACACATACACAAAGATAGCTTAGATAACTGTACTGCTGATCCCATTAGTTCAGGCAAAGAAAGTGTGATTGCTTATATTGTTTGATCTGTTTTGCATGTCTGTGTCTTGTAATCTCAGCAACTATTTTGAAGATAACAATATGTAATATAGTGACTATTGTTAATTTCCTACCAGCTTGTTTCAAAATCCTGTATCTACTATTGTTTTGTTTATTGTTTTGCTTTCTTTTAATCTCTATAAAATTTCAAAAAAATTCAAATTCTACCCAAGAAAATTTTAATCTAGCTATAACTCAGTTTAGAATAGTACATATGAGATTATCATTGTGTATCACTTTCACAAAGTAGCCAACTTATTCAGCAAAAACTGCCCTACCAATTTGAATACCTGTAGCATTTGTAATATACTTCTGGTATTTCCAACTGTACAGAGCTCAGCATCTGATTAGATGAAAATTTCCAGTTGCCTCATACCCAGAAGGACAACATAAACACCATCCCCACTGTAATGCGTCAGGCCCTGAATCCCAAGTCCTAGGCTGCAAGTTTATGGAGAGATATATGAAACTAAAATCTTTAAGCTTTTGGTGACATCTAGTGGAAATATTTTAACAGGTAACTTTTGCTTACTCAGGAAGTACACTTTGTTGGATATAACCACTCAGCTTCTTAAGTCATGGGGACAATTTTAAATATCAAAAAATTCAGCCTTATTACATATATTATGGATCTCTGCCTCCAATATTTTCCTTTGGCCAACTGATCAGGTGTCAGGAGGCATAAGTCATGTGTAACTCAGATCATCACTATTGTCTTCAGAAATTTCAATGGCTTCCACTTGACAATGGAATAAAGTAAACGTGAGCTACCAACATGAAAAATGAAACCAATAAAAGGTTTTTCTAAAATTAACCACAACAGAAATAATTAAATCTAGTGTATTTAAAGTGGATAGCATATGCTAAAGAACAGCTTCCTTTTTTCAATAAAAATCTGAAAATTCACATTCTCTGGAAAGCTCTCTGCTAATTAGAGTTAATTCACTTAACATGTTGCCTATGCCTGTTTTATAGCTTTTGTCTGTTTTACATTCAGATAAGTTGATGCAGAACAATCTGTTATTCATACTAAATTGTGAGTACCTTAAGGACAAAGTGTTAAGTTCATCTTGGAATCAAATCAAATAGCCCTGGGCCAGGGATTTAGCTCAGTGGCTCAAGCTCTTGCCTGCTAAGTGCAAGGTCATGAGTTCGATACCCAATACTGGGAAAAAAAAAAAAAAAAGAAAAGAAAGAAGAAAAAAAATCAAATAGCCCTGACTCATTTTTTTCCCCCAGTACTGCAGACTGAACCCAGGGCTTTGCACTAAGCTACTTCCTCAGCTCTATCATATTTTTTTTAAATATAGGGTCTCATTAAGTTGGTAAACTGTGATCCTCCTGCCTCTGCTTCCCAGAGTACTGGATTTACATGTCTGTGGCAATGGGCCTGACTCTCTGAACCTTTAAAGAGCAATTGTGATGTTGAGTATACAATTCATTCTAGGTCAGTAATCAAGCCAATCCATGACTACTTCCCTGCTGTTCTACTTTACAGATTTTGACCCAATCTCTTGTTTTCTTATGTTTTTGACTCATATTTTTGTATTCCTCATTTCTGCTTTTCTGGTAATCAACTTCAAGGTATGCCTTTAAATTAGTATCCATTAAAAATCCATCTAAATTCCTTCACCTGCATCTATATAAACTTAGCAAAAACTACATCAAGAGAACACTAAAAAAATCATGGTTTTCATTCAGTGAGAATTTACTATGTACTATATGTTTATATGTTCTCATGTAATTTCATAGCAATCTAACATTTAACTCATCCTTCACATCTTATATCAATTATCCATTAAGACTGCATCTGCTGTCTTATATTAAATTGTATTTTCATTACTGTGTCTTACAGCACTGTAATCTGTCATAGTGCTCACCAGTTAAAATTTTGTACTTTTGTGTATTTGAACCAAAGCTTACCTTCCTTTTTGGACAATAATCCATCTGAGGATTAATAATGTCTAATTCTATTTAACAGTATGTCATTGCTCAGCTAAAATTTATCTAAAAGTAATCCCTGGCAGTTTGTTCTACCAAAAAAAGGACTGAATTTCTGCAAAATTCTCTGCAACCTGATGATGCCAGTGTTATAAAGCAGTCAATGATAGTTCTACTGGCTGGACTATAGTTGCACACAATCATAACATGTGTGACTAATCATAAAGACTGCCACAAGTTCACTGTCATACAGCTGCAATTTCAAGACTCTGACCTGAGTCCAACAATTCAGAAAATGTGGCATTCACAGTAACACCTTTGCAGTTCCAATTTACCATCTACTGCCTTTGCTTTTCCAGCAATTGACAACTGAGCTGACCAAAATCCTCCACCAGGAGGCTCAATGTCTCATTTTCAACTACTCTGAAGTACAGCAAATTGCTATTATCAAGACCTCAATTCTTTCAAATTCCTAACCCTAAGTACTGAGTGACAAGAGGGTTATAGTCAAGGTTTCATTATGAAATATTAGGCATAATCCCCAATTGTGCCAGGTAAAACTGCTATTTCCTGTATTATACAACTCAAGTGCCCAATAACCCAAATGTAGTTTCTCTCCCAATCCTGCTGTTTCTGTGCATGCCACTGAAATGCATCTAGGCAACCAGGAATTAATGCTACTGTCTGAGTCTTCTTCAGTGAACATGAATCTAGCAGCCAAGTATGAGTGTTGTTTTACTATTTGCCTTGATGGCAAGTTTGATATGTGGTTGGTACTACATCAATATTTCACATTAGATCCAACCAGTAAACAAATAGATGGACAAACAATCTCAAGAGGGAGGCATTCTTATCTCTATTTTGTAAATAAGGGAAACAAAACAGAGTGTGAATAAGAAATCTGAGCAAGATCATACTGTTAGTGGTGGATATAGCATCTGAATTCACTTCTACCAGATTGTGCATTACTCTCTGTTGCAATACTCTCTGTTGGGACTTACTTAATGCACTAAGCACTGGGTCAAAAACAATAACCCATATTTTATAGTCTAGGTACTGCAGTAGGTACTTTGTACAATAAAACAGAATCTACACTTATGTCAGATGCTAATTTTAAACCCCACAAGATTTGAATAAATTAAGGTCTTAGTATTTACTTCTAGTTACCTCATTTCAAATAAGTTAGGCATTGGATACTGAGCATGCTGATTAAAGTCTTATCATCCTTACCATTATGAGATAAAAAGGAGACAGTAAAATAAATTGGGATTAAAGATTCATCTACATCTCTAAGATTTCAAGTTGGGAGTTTAGGTGGAATTGAATGGTAAATTCCACAGCACTATACTGGGTGCTTTATATGGATCATTTTATGTAAAACTATCACAAATTTTGTAAAATAGTTTTGTCATTATTTACATATGAAAAAACTGAAAATCAAAACTTCTAACTCCACAAGCCACACAACTAACAAATGAGGACTACACATACAACCAAATGATGTTACTTCTCTATTAAGTGGCCTCCAGACAAAATGGGAATGTGCACTATTTCTTCCTAATGTTTTTCCTAAAAATTTCCAAAGATTTTAGATTTCTCATTCCACTTCATTTTTTAAGGAAGCTTGATAGATGCATACAATGGGGTTATCATGGTGCTATGGTTGTTGTAGTTATTTCCACTTGATAACCACATTCAATAGCATTTACAAATACTTAGAATCATTTTTATACCATTGTTAGGCATGCTACTCTGTAAGAGAAATTAGCTTTAGAATCAAGTCTTCTTGGTGAGTTCTTAAATATGTCTCAGAGAGAAAAACATTTATGGTAACACAGTGATTGTTCCTCTCCCACCCAACCTGCTGAGTAGGGAAAATCACTATTAAGGTAAATGCTAAAAAGGAGGTACTACAGAAAGCTTGTGACCTAAAGGCTGACAAATGTGACAGAGTCGTCAGGAAGAATAGAAGCAGGAGTCTTCACCCTCTCACCTATCCTGAGGCAAGGGAAAAGGAAGAGCCATTTCCTTTTGGAGAAGTAGCCTCAGGAGCCAAAGTAGGTTTCCAGATGTCATCAGCATTTTAAAACGTTTAGTACTCACCTGGCGGGGAAATATTCAATAATACTATTAGATTCCCACAGGTAGTTTGGATGCTTCTAGAACCATTTTGGACAGAAGGAATGAGGACACAGTAGGCTGAGAAAAGCTCACCACTGAAAATAGAAGGATTCTGGTTGTGATACAGATTGCTTAAAATTTACTCAGTGGGTGTCCTTGAAAACATCTGATATATTCACTCTCTTTGAAAGTGATTACAAAAAAGTTCTCAATTGAATACCACCCTTCATATTCCCCCCAGATTACTTTAATATATTTTCAATAAATACAGGGTTTTTAAAAAAATATGTACATAAACCAGGTATGGTGGGGCATGCCTGGCATCCCAGCACTCAGGAGGCTGAGGCATGAGGATTGTTGCAAGTTCAAGAACAGCCTGGGCTACAAAGTGAGCTGAAGGACTGCCTGAACTGCATAGTGAGACTGTCTGAAAAAGAAAAAAAAATGCAAGGAATTTAGAGGTTTTGTATACTATAATCTCAAGTCGTCAAAGCTCTGGATAAGTCTTTTATTTCCAAATGTCTACACCTCATTTGTCTGCTTAAAAAGTTATCAATCATTTCAATATTGAGAAGCTTATTCAGTATTTAGGAAGGGCTTTTATGTTAACTGGGGAGTTTTTCATTGCTATTATGCTTCAAAATAAAAAGGAGGAAAAACTACAACTTCCTTTAAGATTTGGCTCTTAGATACTTAAGTTCTGCTGTTAAGGTTATGGTCAGTTAGCTATAAGCGAAGTCTAGGGTCAAAAGGGTCTATAAACAGTCAAATAGAGTAAGACATTACTCTTACTGATGAAAGAACCAAGATAGGATGGAGAATCACTCTGAAAATATTACATCTAAGAGTTTCAGGGTAATAGTTAACATTTTTTCTTATGTAGTTATATAATCTGGGTGCCTGTACTAACTTAAGATTTTTGTACTGAAATTTTTATACTTGTAAGAAATACAAATGTACAAGCCATAGTAATTTATTAACTTACCATTTTTGCTTAAAAACTGTCTTTTTAAACATTAGATTTAGCTAGTCCATTCATCCTATCTCCTTTATTTCCTCATGCTGACTTGTGAATCAGTCCATATTCTTTTACTATACATCTATTTAATTTTTTTAATCAAACAAGTATTTTAATACTTACCCATTTTTAATATATGTGGATCTGGATTATTCACATTAGCTTCTTATTGAAGTCCAGTAAAAAAATACATCTGTTGATGTACTCCAGGAGGGTTGTTTATAACTTTTAACATTCAAAGAATGTTGCACAGATCAGTTTTGTGCATATCTCCTTGTGTGCATGGTACAAGTTTCTCTAGGTTCTTTCCTTGAAATGGAATTTCTGGGTCATAAAGTACGAACATACCAAATTTTATTAAGTATTGTCAAAATTGCTTTTGAAATGACTTTATCAATTTATATACCTACCAGAATGTTCCTTTGCCCTTTTAAAAAATGTTACTAATTTTTAAGTACTATTTCAATGCATAGTCTTCCAATTTAACATTATTAACACTATCTTTCAACATATCTGAAAAATAGTATGAAAATTTTAATCAACATTTTCCTTCTAAATTTGCACTTTTAAATTTCTTAAAAAGAGGAATTTGTATGCCAGGGTGGTGAATGCCTTTCTCCATTTTCTTTTAAGTGTTTTTTAAAAATTTCCTCTTCACATTTGTTTTCAAATCATCTAGGCTGTATTTTTGTGTTTTCTGTGAATTAAAGAACCTCATTTCTTTTTTGAGAAGATAATCATTTAAAAAAAATTTTTTATTACTTTTTGAGACAGGGTCTTACTTTGCAGTTCAGGCTGATCTCAAACCCACAGCGATCCTCCTGTCTCAGGCTACCTACTGCTGGGATTACAAGCGTGCACCACACAAGGCTGGTTTTTAAAAGTCCATTATTTTCACCATTGACTTTTAAAAAACTACCTGTCACATGTTTTCCTGTAACTAGGCCTGTTTCTAGGCTCACAATTTTATTTACTGGCCTATTTGTCCTTGTCTGTTGCAATTATATGAATTACCAGAGGTTCATAATAATTCTTGATACCTGTTGGGGCAAGTTTTTCTCAGAATTGCGTAGGCTCTTGTTTATTCCACCATGTAAATTTTATGATTAGCTACATCTCTCATTAGTGTCTTTTTTGTAAGTACCATGTTTCTTATTAATTTGTAGTGAAAGGAGGCTTTTTGTCTTGTTTTGTAGTTGGTTTTACCAAATCTTTTACTTAATATTCCATCATTGATCAACAATAAATGGTATTAGGGAAGGGAAGGGAGCTGTGGGGGGAGAATATGTTCTAACTTCATCTGAGGTTGTACTGTTTTTTCAAATTAATTTGTCAGATTGAGAATGATAAAATCTTCCCAACCAAAAAAGAAACAGGAATCTCCATTTACTTCTTATTTTTTGTCCTTTAGTAAAGATTAACAACTTTTCCATAGAGGCCTTAAGCATTTTTCCTATATTTTTGGATTTTTAAAATTTGTTTGATGCATTTGATCTTCTGGGCCACTAATGTAGCCTATCCCTCAATTCACTCTTTTGTCAAAAAAAAAAAAACTTTTAGAATTGTGTGTTTCATTCAAAACTGCGTATTTTTATTATTCAGGCATTTGTTTTCTCCAGCAATCATTACACTGAACACAGATTGTATACCTTTCTCTTAATTAGGGGTATTCCACGTGTGCCGAATAAACAGGTGTTTCTTGCTCTAAGCTTGGGGTAAAAAGAAACTTTTAGTAGGAAAAAGTATCACTGATCTTCCTTTGCTTACTCCTTTCTCATGTTTTTTCCTTTCTTACTCTTTAACAGTAAGTAACATACAAACTTAAGCTCTTTGTCTTTTGTGGACAGGAAGACCCCACTCCTCCATACCAGTTTGAGATCCTAGCACAGCTGAAATGTCAAACTCTTTCAGGGATTCCTTAACCTTTGCTTCAGAGAAGCTGCTCACATTTGGTCTCTGCACCCCTGGGGGAAGAAGCCAATTCTCTCCACAGGAACCAGTAGCTTGGAGTTAGAAAGTCATCATGATCCTAAATCCACTGCAGGTACGTTTTTTACTTGTCATAATAATTTTTAAAAATCTGTTAGTGGTAGGGAAAAAATACTATCAGTTGATGTTTTAATTTTTTTGGTTTTGTTTCCAGCTTTATGGTTGGTTGGCCAATTATTAAATTTAGTATTCCATTGCTGTTTAAAATACATGAGTGGTATTTTTTTGACAGGTGATAAACTCTGCTGATCCCCAAAGAAAAGGTAAAGAGGCAAATTATGGCCAGCACTATCCATCCACTTTTTTTAGAATGAGTGCATAAAACTTTTTTTACATAAGCATCTAAGTGGTTTTTGATGGTCATGGTTTTCAGTACTGCAAAAACTGAGATTCATCTAAAAACCTGAAATTGAGTAATAAACACCAATCCCCCCACTCTTATCCCAAAAACCTAGCTCGTTTGAATGGGCAAAAGGATCCATTTTCCATTTTGGATAAGCAGACGTTTGTTTAAAAAAAAAATCTCAGAACTGTTTGCCTCATTTATCAGAAAAATTTAAAAGACACCTTTAGGAGAATTTCTACTTTGAAATAGAAGACAGCACGCAGGTTCAAGTCATACTTTTAACATGAACTTGTTGAAAGAAACTTTTAACAATTCCAAAACGAATTAAACGACTTTTAACTATGTTCCTCTCTAAAGCGTAAGAGAGAGCAAGTTAACAGGAATTTGGTAAACGGTAAAACAACTCTTCTTTGTATCAGTACTTGGCAGCTACCATAGAGCAGGTTCTTCTCTGGAAAACATTTTGGTCCCAAGTGTTCCTGCTCAGTATCTGCTCCGGACTCCCCCTCTCTCGGAGCGGCTTCCAAGGCGGCCTCCTCTGGGGGGCGCCCTGCGGCCCGACCGGCTGTAGGACTCCCGCGATGGCGGGTACCCCCTTTCCATGGGTGGGGGCAGCCCGCGGTCCCGGCTCCCAGAGTAGCGGTCGCCGCGACCACCACTGCCATAGCCGTCGCGGTAGGCGTCGGGCGACCATCCGCGGTACTCGTCGTAGCGGCCTCCTCCGCCGTAAGATGGCTGCGGGCCGCGCGCGGGGGCAGCGCCGCGGGGGTCGCCGTAGCTCTCGAAGGTGTCTCGGTAGGAGCCTCCGCTCAGGTGGTCGCCGTAATCTCGGTCGCGGGCCCCGTAGCCGTCGCGGTCGCAGTAGCCTCTCGACGCGCAGTCGTCGCGGGCACTGGCGTGGCCGTAGTCGCGGAAGGTGTAGTCTCGCGGAGAAGGGGCGAAGTCGCGGGGGGCGCGGGCGCCCGCGTAGTCGCGGCCCGAGTAGCCGTCTCGGGGCGAGCAACCCCCCTCCCGGGGGCCCAGGTAGGGGTCGCGGCGCGGGGGTGGTTCCCGCCGCGGCGGGCCCGTGTATCCGTCCCTTCCCCGCGCAGCCGAGGCCCGCCCGCGTCCTCCCGCGCCGCTGCGAGCCGGGACCGACGGCGTGGCCCTCTTGGGCGGAGGCCCAGCCCTGCGCGGCGGCGGCCCGCGCTTCAGGGGGAGCGGGGCGCGGGCGGGCCGCGCGTCGAAGTCGCCCGCATAGCCGCCCTCGTCGGCCGGCCCGCCCCGGGAAGGGGGTCGTCGCGCCCCGGAGCCGCCGCGCAGGGCCCTCGGGCGACCGCGGCTGCGGGGCGGCAGCGCGCCGCGCCGGCCGCTCTCGAACTTCGGCTTGGTGGCCTGGGCCACTTTGATGGCCTTACCATCCAGGGACTTGCCGTTCAAGTCTCGGACGGCGGCCTTGGCGTCCGCCGGGCTCTCGAAGGTGACGAACGCGAAGCCTCTGGACCTGGCGGTATCTCGGTCTTTCATCAGTAGCACCTCGATGATGCGGCCATACTTGCCGAAGGTGGCCTCGAGCCCCTTCTCGTCGGTTTCGGGGCTCAGCCCCCCGATGAAGAGCTTCCCTGGGCGGTCGGCTTCAGCCATGGCGAGTTTCGCGGTCTACGGCGGCAGCTGCGAGAAGCGAGGCGCTGAGGAGACGACGGTGTGGAAGCAGTGTGAGAGCCCCCTGTCGAGAGCGCCTCCTACTGGTCCGCTAGTGAGTCTCAGCCCCAGAGCCCCAACTACGCTTGCGCAGCGGGACTTGAGGGGACGGTGTCCCATCGGGTCTGCGAACCTGGGGCAGCTGTGGGTTGTGATTGGACGGTGGTTCCCACAGGCTCCCCATCTTTGGAAAGTCGGTTTGAGGGCTTCTGCCCAGGCTTCAGCTTGAACTATTGACCCTAGCGGGCAACGTCTCCAGGGTAGCTGCTGAGTGAAAGCCGTTAGCTGAGGGACAAAAATATTTCCCCATACTGTTATTGACTATTGTGATATATTTCAATCCTAGTTATCCACGCCATTTTCAAACGAACGCGCATCACATCACGCACATATCAATTGAAAAAATGAACTCAATATTAGTTTAAAATAGTTCATATGTAATATTCAATAAAAATGAGATTTTCTTTTCCACACATGTTGGAAGGAAAGCGGTAGATGCTTGGGGTTGGTAGGGCTGAGAGGCGCGAAAGGCCAATCTGGAAATGAAGGGAGGAGTCATTCTCGGGGTGAAGCGTTGGTTTTCCTTATCTACCATTTTCTCCAGTTTTTCAGCTTTTAAAGGTTCATAGTTATGTCATTCAAACTGCCCTTAACAAAAACAGACATAGCACAGAACGCTGAATTTAGGGCACAAGTAAAGCAAAACATGGAGCGCTGAGATCCAATCCCAGTCCCGCCTGGGTTCTTTCCTGAGGAGCACTTGCAGCTGACAAATCAGAACCTTGGAACCTTCTGGAAAGAGGCAGCAGCCTCAGCAAAGCACCTTTTCCTGGGTGCATTCAAGCTCATATTTGTTCCTTATGATATTCTCTGGATGGAGATTAATACGAAAAGTAGTGATGAGCACATCTGTGCTTGAAATAGACTTTCTTTACCATATTTATTTAATGTGTTTTGGGGCTGATCAAAAAGTATAAATTTTTAAGGGCTGTTATATAAAAAGCTAATCATGAAAAGTTTATGTGTACATACTTATATATTCACATGGTTATATGTTTATGACAATACCTATAAAATATTGAGTAACGAAAGACATTTTAATGATGTTTTCAACTTTAATGGGAATGCTATTAAGGTCTTAAGAATTTTTTAACACTTGTGAATGGAAGTATTAAATGCATCACATTATGTTTCATGTTATGAACTATAGGATCACATTATTATTATAAAAACTACTGTATTTCAATGTAAACACACCTATTTAGGATGTACGCATTATCTAAAAAGTAATGCATTTAAATATTGTTTACAATGTACATAATTAATGAATCAATTTATTTCAGTTTTGAGACCATCTGTATTTTAAATTTTTTCTTGATTTGGTTTTTGCAAGAAAACTTTTCTAAGAAAATACAAATTTGTTGAAATTTTCAAATTTTAGCAGAGTGTGGTGGCACATACCAGTAATTCCTACAATCAGGAGGCTGAGGCAGGAAGATTGCTGAGTGTTAGAGAGCAGCCAGGATACAGTGAGTTCAAGGCCAGCCTGAACCACATTGTGAGACCCTGACTCAATAACAACAAAATTTCAGATTTGATTATAGCATTGCCTTATTTTGACCTCTCTTTTCCTCTCATCTTCTCTTCTTTAGTGACAGTCTTGCTAAAAGTTCTTTTGGTTTTTGTTTCTTTTATCTTTCTGTATACTTGAAAAGAACCAATTCTCAGCTTTGCTGATCCACTATTTTGATTTTATTTGGTGCTGTTATGTTTATTTTCCTCTTTGTGTTATTTTTATTTTAATTTTTTAGGTAGAGCTTTTAGCACATTAATAATTTAAGTATTATAATTATCACCTCTATGTAAATTTCAAATCTTTCCCTTTGTTTGTGTATATGTGTGTGTACCTGGAATCAAACTCAGGACCATATGCTTACCAGGCAGGCGCTGCACCTCTGAGCTATATCCCCAGCCCCTTTCCTATTTTTTTTTAAATTATGTACTAGAATTTGAAGTCACTAAAAACCACACACCTCATGTGTGTACGTCTATGTCTGCATGTTAATTACCAGGAACCAACATTTACCTCTGAGCTGCATTTGCAGCCTCCCCTCTACCCAGACAGGGTCTTGCTAATTCATTAAATTGCTGAGACTAGGCTAAAACTTGCCATCCTTTTTTCTAAAACTCCCATAGTGCTGGGATTACAGATGTGTGTGAGCCATCATGCTGAAAACCTAAATTTACCATAATTGCTGAGCATGGTAATGCACATCTGTAATCCCAGCACCCAGGAGACTGAGGCAGGAGGATTGCTGTTTGAGTCTAGCCTGGGCTACAAACTGAATTCAAGGCCAGCCCGTACTGTGTAGTGAAACTTTGTCTCAAAAAGACTAAATAAATACATTTACCATAATTGTAGATTTATCCATCTTTCTTTGTTTTAATGTACATTTTTGCTTCAGATAATGATATATATAAAGAAGGAAAATTTCTAATGGAAGTAGTAATGACTCCATTTTTATTGTTTGAATGGTTAATACTGGCTTTTAGGTCCCAAAGAAATTCTCTCCATGTTCTTGGTATCCTGAGCCAAGAACTGGACAAGAATATGTAAATGATAGCAAGGATTTACATTTATTGAAGGCAGAAAAGAAATAATGCTCTGCAAAATGAGAGCGGACCAATGAGAAGGTTTGCTGTGCTCCACTAAATTAATGGCTGGGCTCCTTTTTACTTTATCTCCTATTTCTAGATTGCTTTTCTCCCATGCCAACAAAGCATTTGGGAAGGTTGACCTGTTAGGAACTCAGTTGGCCACACATCAGGTCTAAGATGACCTACCAAAGCTAGCTTTGTTTTTCACCAAATGTAAATAAAGAACTGAAGATAGCACTTTCCGATGGGTTTGGCACACAAGTGCTGCAGAGTCATTCTAGATTTTGTGTTCTGCACATGTGTCCTGGGTCTCCATGATTGACAGGTCACAGCCATTTGCTCAGTTTTCCCTGCCCTTATCTCATATCTGAATTATCTTTAATATTTTTATTGAGGGCTAACATAAGCAATAAGTTTATAAATTTACTTGCAAAATATTGTTTACCACTTAACTAACCCATATTAAGATGTATAACATTTCCATACTCCGAAGGGGTTCTCTTGTGCCTCTGTCAAAACATCTTCAACGAGTAACTATGTTCTGACTTAACATCAACTGCAAATGTTATCTGTTCTTAAACTTTATATAAATGTTACCCTATGTAATGAACTTTTTGTTGTGATTTATTGTATTTTTATGATTCATCCATATATTACTCCAGTAGTTTACTTCTTAGTATTTATTACAACTATCCCACAATTTATTTTTTCCATTTTTCTTTTGATTATCCATATAGGACCTGTTTCTACTTTGAGTAGTGATTTTTGTTTGCTCTGGTTTTCAAAAAGTCCCCTGAGCCAATCATCCCAAAAATCCTTTGACCCAGGCACCTGAGTACAAATACTTACATACTGCTATATTACCATCTGTATACAAACTCTCACACATGTGGTGATATGTGTACATGTATATTGTCATAGTCAGGATTTTCAAGGAAAAAGAATATAGGACACATAATTTATAGGATTTTATAATATTCTCCCTAAGAAGCAAATGCAAAAGAGTGCAGGAGATCTGTCCACATGCTAGAGACCTAAAGAATCCAGGCGAGAACCTGGATCCCTCAGCAATGTCCTGTATGAGTTCAGCTGAAGATGGCAGTGTTCTTCATGAGTCCAACTGGAGGCCTAGAACCCACAACAATATCTCATGCAAGTCTGTTTCAAGGATCTGTGCTGGAAAGGTGCAAAGGTGAGTGGTGGAAGCTAGAAAGTCTGCACCAGTGGAATGAAGGATCTGTGCCAGTAGGCTGACAGATATATACTAGATCCAGGAAGCAACCCTCAAGGTAAGAACAAGTGCTCCCATGGAAAGTGATCCTCAGCAACACTGAACTCCCAAGCTCCTCTGATGATAACAGCTAAGGTTTTTTTTGTTTTGTTTTGTTTTGCAGTACCGGGGGTTGAACTCACGACCTTATGCTTGCCAGGCAGATGCTTACACCACTGAGCTAAATCCCCAGTCCCAACAGCTGAGTTCTTATCAGGAAAGCCAACTCAACAAGCTTCTCCAGGAGGATCAATAAATACACCATCTTCTCCTGTGCAGCCCAGAAATGATGATGCTCAAAGTAAGGACCAGAGCTCCCCAAAGTCAACCACTGCCATCCTCAGCAGCAATGAGATCCTAAGCTCCTCTGATGATAACAGCTGAATTTGGATCAGGAAAGGCAGCACAATGTGCTTTTCCAGGAGACTCAACAGCCCTTCTCTTCTTTTCTCATTCTCTTTAAGCTCTTGGCCACAATCCTCAGGTAACCTTCCACATCTAGCACCGCACTGATTCAGTTCAGCTGGGTGTTACAAGTTGACTCCCAGTTGTCAGTCCACCACATGTATCTATCTTGTCTTTGTCCCCTGCTTCCTGCTAAAAGCAGTTTCTGGCTTCATAGGTAGACTCTGCAGCTAGGATAGACAGTAATAATAATAAGTTAGCTAGACTAGGAAGAGGCTCCAGGTAACAATTACTACGAAAGCCAGGTCCCCTCACCTGACTAAATGCAAGACAATAGGAGACAGCCACCTAAGGACTCTTATTTAATATGTAGGACACACACACCTATGCATACACATGTGTATGTATGTTCTCACATTAACATCAATCTAATGTTGCACCAGAAGCCGGGTGTGGTGGTACATGCCTATAATTCCAGCTCTCAGGAGGCTGAGACAGGATAATAGTTGCAAGTTGGAGACCAGCCTGGGCTACAAAGTGAGCTCAAGGCCAGTCTGAACTGCATATCGAGACCCTGTCTCAAAAAAGAAAAGTCTCAAAAGACTAAAAAATATTGCACCAGATACAGATATGTACATATGTCCCCTTTACTTAATCACTAAATAAGCTACTTTCCTAATAGGCCCACCCCCTTCACTTATTTGTTACAAAGAAATAGGAAGAAACCAAATAGCCAGAAGGCCTAGGTATGCTCAAAGACAGTCAAAGCAACAGATAAGATTAACAAGTGTCCACTCAGAGGGGATGGGGGACACAACTCCCCAATAAAAGAAGCTAGGAGGCTTGCAGTGCTAAAGCTCCCTACCACCTCGTGGTAGCTGTCCTGTTTTCTTTGTAAAACTAAACTTTTTTTTTTTTTTTTAGATCTTTAATGGTACAGGGTTTAGAATTGCTAGGAGCTGCATTTTTAGCAGAGCAGCGATGTGATGCGGTGAGTTGTTCACCCCTTGACATATTTTGGTTCCCTGACCTGGAAGATAAGGCTCTAATTCTTTACTGGACTGAGTTTTATGATCCCGTAGACTCCTTGGGCAGCAGAGGAATGGTGCTTACCCAACAGACAACATCTATGGGGACTGAAAGGACAAACAAGGCATCTGGATACTGTAAGTGACCACTCCTGGGGTCTGTAGTCACAGATTAACTGGGACCAACCCTTTAGTTTGGACCCATACCAGGTGGGCTATAGGAACCCTAACTTTCAAAAAGTGTAGTTTCATTTTTCTAGTGGGATCTGCAATGCAGTTCCACTTTGGGACTGCAGCCAAAAAGTAGTTAGAGCGCACCCTTGTGGACTTTTGAAACTTTTACTATAAACTTGTGAAATGTTATATAAAGATTTTTTTATGGGTCTTTAAGTAGCTCAGGCTTTTGTCTTTCTCTTATAAGACTCAAAGGAAAAGTGGTTACTCTGCCAGCTAGTTAAACTCTCTCAGGGTAACTGCCACTCTTACAGCAAAGGGCGAGTTTCTCCACCACCTTCTGATTAATCCCCCACTGTATGTGGGCCGGACAGGCAGCTAGATTCCTTTCCAGAGACAAATCTCTGGTTGTCTGGAACGAATGAATGCTGGGAGGAGAGCTAGCTCATGGCCAGGGAGATTCCCTGGTGGACACCAAAAGGTTCTCAGTGGGAGCTGGGTCCTGACAGCCTGACTGGGAAACCACCAGGAAAATCTCTACTTGAGTACTGTCCCCTGGGCTCCCTTCGGCAGCACATATACTTGTCTATCATCCCTACCTGCACTACTCAGTGAGGTGAGAGGCAACTCTTCCAGTTATCTTCTGGTATTCTCTGTCCCAGAGTGACCTGAGATGGCACTGTTAAAGCATCTTAAGCCTCTACTAAGCCTCCATTAAGAGCTGAGTTACAGGTTTGAACTTTTCTTTCTGCTAATATAGACCCCTCTGCAGATATGTCTTGATACATTTATGAGGGCAGGCACAAATAAAAGAATAACTCTCTAGATGCCTGATAAACTTTTGCTAGGACAAAGATCTAAGTTAAAAACCTCCTCTTAATTTTTTTTTTCTTTTCATTCCAGTTCACTGGGAACTCCTTGGCTAGCTAGAACACATTGTCTCTAGACTGTCTCTCTCTTTAGGTGGTCAGACTGAGGCAGTTTGCAACAGCTATTTGCCTTTAACAAAGAACAGCTATCAAAAAAGAGATTTACAATTTTGTATTACATATGCTAACTAAAGGTACAAAAAAGTCCTAGTCAACCTTTCTCTTGTCATATGCACGTGAGAATAAAAACTGGTAAATATGCCTTTAGTATCATGTAATATGTGATTGCTAGACAATGGGTATAGACTTTAATCTGTGGGACTTTTGTTGTTGTTTGAGACAGGGTCTCTCTCTGTAATGTAGGTTGGCCTTAGACTATATATCATAGGCTGGCTTCTAACTCATGGCAATCCTCCTTCCTCAGCCTCCTGAGTGTTGGCATTATAGGTGTGAGTTTCCACACCTGGTTTGTGTGTAAATATATTACAGATACTAGTTCATAAACCTTTTTCAGAGTGGGTTTAAGTAAATTCTAGCCAGTGCTACTATATAAAAATTGTTCACGTGGCTAAAAAAAACCCCAAATATCCCAGAGACCTCTCTGTCTTAGCGCCCAGAGCTGAGATTTCTTCTAGACTATTGCCTATCTCCATTCATCCCCAAAGGTGATTTAGATCTCTTCTATAGGCTCAGATTTTCCAGTCTAGCTTGTCCCTTCGGTCACTGTTCACTCAGGTAATTTGGCCATTCAGACAGGGCCCTGGTTGAACACCTCCCAGGAACAGGGTTGGGGTTGCCACTCATTCATCCCACCCCTTCCTCATGCTCAGAGCCCTCATCACCACAGATCCCATCCAGGAATAGCTGGGAGAACCACCACAGCAGTGGTGAGGGAGAAAGACAAGACAGACACACATACCCCAAGGCAGGCCAGGGTCTTGGTGGAGCAGAGCTGGTGGCCAAGGTTGCAGGCTTGGAGGACATACCATTATGCCTGGCCTCGCTCATGCAATGGTACCTACTTTGCAGCCTGGCACCACAGTTGCTGCCATTGCCAAGACTACCCTACACAGTAAAGACTGGGCTAGAGGCCTCCCATCTCCTCTCTCTCACCTTCCATTTGCTCTGTCACCAACTCGCTATATCTAACAAGTTGGTCAGATACCTTCAAAAACTTTTAATCTAGAGAAAAAAGCCTGTCAGGGGGGCCCCTATTCTTGCTCTATATTTTAAAACATCTCAGTTCAGGGTCTTGGAATTAAAAAAAATAATAAAAGTCAGAAGCCCAGGCCAAGCCAGGCATGGTAGCACGTGCCTGTAATCCCAGCACTCAGGAGGCTAAGGCAGGAGGATTGCTGTGAGTTTGAGACCAGCCTGGGCTGCAAAGTGAGTCAAAATCAGCCTGAACTACACTACAAAACCCTGTCTCAAAAAATCAAAAAAGCATAAAACCCAGTCCACTCTGAGATGACCTTGGCAGGCCATAGTTTCTCAGATTTTATAAACAAAACCCCCTATTCACATTACAATTTGGCTTTAACAGCCACCTTAGCCCCAAATATCATTTGGGGATATAAGAATTACAAAGGCCTTGATCCTATTCCCAAAGAGAAAGGCTCAGTTGGGGCACTTGTCTAAAATCACACATGGGTAAGGCAGATAAATCCCAGAAATGGTTAGGGGCCAGTGAGAAAGTCAAGGCTGCCCTTGGACTTCCTGATGCTGTGTTCTGGGTAAAGACCTACAACAGGTTGAGCCCTAGACAGGCTTTCTTCCTCATTAGGCAGGAGGAGAGATATTTAGGTAAAAGCCTACAACTGGGTAGATTAAAACCTAGACAGGCTTTCTTTTCCATTTCATAATTAGGAGAAACCTTTCACTCCAATAGGTATAAAAGAAACCCTCACAGTTTGTCTTTCTCTTCCTTTAAATGGGGAATAGACAATCAGCCATTCAACTAAATTACCCCTAAAATACCTTCTTAAACACTAGAGAGAACTAAATCCCCAGTTTAAAAAAAAAAGTGTGGGATAAAGTGGAAAATCACCTCAAGTAGATACCTCACTGTTCAGCTGAGCTTTTTCAGTTGGCTGCTGAGGGACTAGTCTCCTTCCCTTATCCTAGTGGGGAAAAACCCAACATTGGTGTCCCCATCATCATGAAAATGCAACCCAGAGAGGTCCCCTCTGTGTTACTCCTTTAAAAGAACACAGGCCCAGGGATGAAGAGTAACAACATGTCCAGATATTGGTTATGTCATAGTTGTGCCTGATTCATCAAAGGCCATGGCCAAATATATCTGAGTGCACTCTGGTTTATAAAACAGTTGTCTTATATGTGTTTTATCCGTCCATCTGTAAATGGTTGCAGTGCCAACAGCTATGATGTTTGAGCTTTTTTTTTTGCTTTTTTCAGATTTCCATGGAAAAATAGTTAATGGAATTTTGTACACATAAAATACTCATGTCTACAATTTAAACTGACTTATAGATAAAACAAGTGTCATATTAAAGACATGCTTCCATCCAGGTTGCCAGTAAATTAGGACATTGTCAGGACTGGTTTTACAAATGCAATGCATTCTGTATGTGTACAATAACTTGGGAGTCTTTCATTGATCAAAAGTAACATGTTAATTGTATGACCCAGTTCTCATAGGTCATCCTAAAAACAAATGTTAAAACAACTAAATGAAAACCCCTTAGCCTTGAGAAATAAGATGAATAAAGCAGCAGCTTCCCAGAAAACAATTATTTCTGTCTTTGGTCACTAATGAGACCCCCCCCAGTAATTTCCATATCCTAATAGGAGATACATACTAATAAATATTGCTAAGTATACTATTGTGATGTTTAAATTATCAAAGGGTTAAATTCTAAGTGTTATATTTTTACATTGGTTTTCTATTGATAGAATGTTTTATTAAAAGATGCTCTTAATACAAAGCTATATTGAAAGTTTTTCATCTGTGACACTCAGCTGTAAGTTATTGCTGATTCAATTGTATACTAAATATACTTGTGCCGAGTGTGCAAGTTTTCAAAGATATAAAACTAGAATTTTTTGTGGCTATAAGCTTTTTTTCCTTATAGATTCAGCTATCAGCCAATCCAGCTACTTGTAAAAAGAGGTATGTGTCACGAGACCACTAACCAAATTATAATTTTCTTTTTTGAAGCATATGTGATGCTATGTATAACTACTCTTGAGATGCTCAGGTACTGAACAATCCAGATGTCACACTAAATATTAAAGATTGGACATTAATAACTTATAAAGTAGATCTATAGACAGGTTCATTCTTCAATGGCACCCTATTAAAGAATACATTGGGTAAAAATTTTCATGTCATTTATTAGCTTGTAGATAATAACCAACTAGGGGCAGGGCATGGTGGCGCACTCCTGTAATCCCAGCACTTGGGAGATTGAGGCAGGCGGATCGTTGCAAGTTCAAGACCAGCCTGGACTACAAAGTGAACCCAAGGTCAGCCTGAACTGCATAGTGAGACCATCTCAAAAAGACAAAAAAATAAAATAACCGACTAGGGAGCTGTTCTGTACTGAGATGGACATTCAAACATGTTTCAAAGATAATGTCATCATGACCATGCTACAGTGCTATGTGATCACTAATCTCAAGTTTTCTCTGTAAAACTTTATAATTGGCTGGGGGGATAGCTCAGCGGCATAGCACCTGCCTGGCAAGCACGAGGTCATGAGTTCAAACCCCAGTACCAAAAAATAAACAAAAACTTTATAATTGCTACCTGTTAACAAAAGGACTAAAGCCTATAGTTAAACAGATATACAGGAACTCATATGAGATGCTGTCAGCCCTTATGACACTCCTATCATTTAAGGGGCCTACTAAATAAGACATTACTTCAAGACCTGTGCCTTGTTAATGACACTATGATGCTCTACATGTGGTTGTGCCCAGTTGCTACACTTTCACACTGTATTGATAGCTGCAGGGCCTTGAGGCATGGCTTCTCCAGCCCACAGCAGCAGGCTCATGAGGTGGGGAGTAGGACCTGCCCTGCCATGGTGTCTGCCAAAAATTTCTATCCATCACCTCTTACTCCTCTCAGCTTGAAAAAAATCCAGATCAGTTATCACGCATTTACTGACACTAATTGGACCAAATTGGACTGAAGTCTCAGAGTAGGGAATGTAGGGGAAGAGAGCCCAGTAGGTAGCAAGAGATAAAGGCCTCATTGAGCTTTATTAAGATCAATAAGGAAACTTCCATAAGAGCAGTTCTGCTTTCACAGGTCAACTCCTCAGTTAAGATAACTAGACAAAAGAAAAAGATTTGGGAAAAGTGCCAATTAACACAATTAGAAGAGTCCACCCCTGGATATAACAGTTGGGGAATCAAGAGATAAGGCTGATGTAAACAGAGGCAGAGGCTGGAAGGAGGGAAAAATGTGATTTTTTTTAAAAAAAAAACAGGAAGTGATGTGCAGAATAAAGCATAACACAATGACAGAAACAAGGAAATTAGACAGGAAATGATTTAAACTGGTCAGGAGGTGGGAAAGCAAAGATCTTTTCCATTTGGTTTTAACTTATACTTTGCTGTGAAAGAGCAAATTGTATCAGTGATATAAGAGTATAGACAGTTGTACTGGTTTCACCTCTTTCACCCTTCAAAGTATTTTTGTTCTGAATAAGAGTTGACAGAATTTGAAGTAATAACTACCATAAGTTGATTCTCTGCTCATCGAAAATTAACTGCTCTTGCATCCGAGTTGGGCTTTAGCCAGCAAAGTTTGTGTCTACCTGGATCTACCACCCCTCTCCCCCACCAACTTTTGGAGGAAGCAAACCCAGTGGCCTCACATATGCTAGACAAATGTAAGTTTACACTTGGCCCTTGTAATCTTGAGCTGCTACCCAAGAAATCCATCTTCTTTGCTGGAAAGATCTTGTATAGGGTGTCTCAGAGAAGGGGCATATTTGAACCCAATCTCTGCCATTCTTGTCAAGATATGTGAGGAAGAGTTATGTTGGGGTCTCCAGAGCAACCTGGCTGCCAGATGACCACCACCCAAGGGATTATGAGTGATACCATATGGAATATAAGAAAGTAATACTCAATTGAACTCTTTTGACTTCTAATTTACCAGATCCCGAAATTTAGTGAAAAGGTTATATTAAAGCTGTGTAACCATCCCACAACTTAGTGGCTTAAGTAACCAGAATTGTCTTTCACAGAATTTTGTGTCATGCTCTTGCTAAATGAAGGAACCTGTTTTTAGATCTAACCCAAATAACCTTTTATCCTCTTAATTTTAAGACTCCCTGGATTCAGAAAGTACATACGGCAGAGGGGGATTCACAAATATTAATGTACGTAAGAATTGCTTGGAATTTAAAATGCTGGTTCCCAACTATCTTCACCCAGATTTTGTTCAGTAAGCCTGGTGTGGAGCTCAAGAATGTGCATTTTAAGATAGACACCAAGTGATTTTTGATATACCCATGGTCCCAAAAACACATAGAAAGTCATTCTAGGGTGTCACAGACAGCAAGGCTATAAAGAAGCCATGGCAGTGTGAATGAGAAGGAAAACAAGGTATCTGAATCTTCACTGGTGCCATCCTCAAAATGTTGTTTCTAAGCTATTTAAGTTCTTAAGTTTTATTTTCAATTAACATTACAGTTTTCAGAGAACTTGCTTTTTCATTTTGTTTAGCCTCTCAAATCCTGTCAAGTAGAATGGATGTTTTATAGAGAAGTGACTAACCTAATAGATGTCAAGTGCAGAATCTCTGAAAATACAATATAGAAGCCAAGAACTAAAATCCTTGCAACTCCTAATTTTTATTATTTAAATCAAATCAGAAACACCGCCACCAGGATCCATTTTCATTATAATTATTGTAAGAAGGCATTATGGACAAGTTTGGATTGCTAACTTCCATAGCTTCCAGCAGGCTCTGAGATTCCTTATCAAATGCATCTTTGCACAACCTGAGAAGACACAAAAAACCATGTCTTTTTCTGCACTAGGTTTACCCATAGCCTTTACTCTGTGAGGGCTTCTGAAAGAAAGTAAACCTGTCAAAGTGGAGTATATTAACATGAATGGGGCATGGGAAAAGGAACCGAGGAATACATTTAAGGGAATAACAGAAGTTCAGAGGAAAATTGGATATAGAATAGAAAGATTAACATTAAGAGGAGTCCTCCAGGAGCCTTCTGTCCAAACAGTAGTAAGGACAATGATCAAAATAGCCAAGACATTATTATAAGTACTGTTACAAATACTTGGCCTGTACTAACTTAGCAAGCCTCACAATAATGCCATAAGTATATTTTTATCATTTCACCTATTTTATTAGATAAGGAAAGGAAACCCCTACTGGATCAGGGGAATAGACTGAACATTTAGTAAGGTGCAGGGATAGAATTCAAATTCAGTAAGTCCAGCTTCCACAGTGCCCAACTCTGAACAACTGTACTTCATTGTATCTTTTAATATTCAGTAGTCTAGGATTCTGAAAGAGCCAGAGTTAAGTTGGTTCTGAGACCTACCAATAAATGAATAGTTCCTCAAATCCATCACTACAGGAAAATCCCTCTAGAAGTCACTCAAGACTTACCCTAGAACTTGTAGCTTACATTCCGGACATGTCAAGACTTCACATAAAGTTCTAATTCCTTCTTGGCCCAATGTGTTCTGTGTTAGGTTGATTTTTATCAACTTTTGGTTGCTGAGAAGAGCAGAGGAGAGATCCTGACAACACAGAGAGGTCAAACCACAGTATTCCAGCCTGTAGGGAAGAGAGATGAAGTTTAAAAAATGACTTCATTTCATGACAGCAAAGAGAAGAGATCTGTGGGCAGAGGATACTTACAGAAGCTAACAAATGAACACAGGGTAAATTCAAGGACCATGCATAATTGTAGTGTCATTAGGTATTTGTATGCTGAACATACCACTTCCTAAATCAATGATAGTTTAGGGACTGACAAGCCTACTACCAAATACTTTATGAAACAGGTGAACCCTTGAGCTAACAATCGCTAAAAATATAGCAACATTGATTTTTAAAAACTTGATACTGTTTAAAAAGAATAAGGTCTCTAACATTACCATTGATGCAAATAAAAACTTATACCTAGAACATCTTATACAAAGATAGTCAAAGCTCTACAGTATATTTCAAACACAGATCAGTTGCCTACACATGGGAAGAATGACAGATAAATTAACCAACCAGAAGGGCCTTCAGCAAGCCAATGGCTATGTAAAAACTGAGAAAGTATGTTAAACTCTAGCTTCTGTACCTGATCTTCAACACTAATTTTCACCTTCTATTCATTTAACCATCAAACAATTGAGTATATAGGTGCTGAACACATAAAAACTTTTAAAGTTGTGGCCCACAGGAATTCAGGTTAATACAGAAGACATTATGACATGATGTATATAACTATCATACTAAGTACACTACAGAGAAAGTACTGTTAAGACAAATCTAGTGTGAGATTATGACTATACCACGAAGCATAACTTTAAATTTACAGTCAGTAATAATTTCAAGATATAGAACTACAACGTGAAAGAAGCCCACTATTATAATGGAGCATCTAACATTTTTTTTTTAACATTTTAATACCAAAAACATTTAGCCAACAGAATTACTTTTAATTAACTGATAAGAATACTGTGCATTAGTCTTTTATAATAAGAATATCTAATGCTAGGTAATGTGTAAAGTAAAAGATTTATTTAACTCAGTTTAGGTTAAAAAGCACAGGGCTAACACCTGCTTAGCTCTTGTGAGGGCCTTCTACATCACAACATGACTGCTGCATCATGGTGGGGATATATGCAAGACAGAAATCACAGAAAGACAAAGCCAGAGAGATGCTCAGGAGCTAGACTTGCTCTTTTATACCCACCGCTGAGTTACCAGGATCCTTCTGTTACTATCCTGAGTTACTTCTGAGGATGATGCCCCCAGTAACCTAGTTATCCCTCACTGGGCCTCACCTCTTAAAGGTTATATCATTTCAACACTGCCACACTGATGATCATGCTTCCAATCACATGACTCTTTGAGGGACACAGTGTTCAAACCCTAGTATACTGCAACCTATAACTTCATATTTTTTTCCAATCATACTATGGAGCACATTCAAAATCTGATTATATGTGATCTATGAGGCAAATATCAAAGCTCAAAAAATTCAAATGCACACTATCTTAGCTCACAGTGGTAGAAGAAATCCCTCTTATTTTTAAAATTTGAGATTTTAAAGTATCCCAAACATACAAGGAAAATACAGTAAAGTACATTTAAAATCTTATATTAAAGGGAAAATCATTTATGCATCTAACTTGAATTTAGAAAAATAGTAAAATAAAAATACAGTAAGTTGGCTGGGCATGATGGCACACTCCTGTAATCCCAGCACTGGAGAGGCTGAGGCAGGAGGATCGTTGTGAGTTTGAGACCAACCTGGGCTATAAAGTGAGCTTAAGGAAGGCCTGAACTGTGTATGAGATTCTGTCTCAAAAAAGCCAAACAATAAGTTATTTTAAAAATATACAAACAATAGTGAGTGTCAGTGTGTTTTTTGGAAAAAAATGAAATATGATGTGATTTTTGGAAAAAAAATGAAATACAGGCTCAAGTTACCTGTATGGTATCAGGATTGAGAAAAGATACATGTTATGATTTTAAAATTAAGCAGATATTGGGCTGGGGATTTAGCTCAGTGGCTTAAGCACCTGTCTGGCAAGCGCCAGTTCAATTCCCAGTATAAAAAAAAAAAATTAAATAAAAACAGATATTAGAAACTTGTCAATAAAATTAAGTGAAATAGATAACTTCAGAAATTTTAAACAATTTTTAAAATTGAGTCAGATCAAAATCTAACAAAGGAAATTAACAAAATTCAAGGAATAATTCCAGTCTTATCAAATTACTCCTAGGAAATTGAAAAAGGAGCATTCCTGAACTCATTGTATGGAGTTACTGTAATTTAGATACAAAAATGTAATGAAACCTATGGAAGGAAATTATAACCTAATCTCTATTATGAAGATTCTTACTTGTATATTAACTGATACAAAATGTTTTAGTCCCAGAATGCAAGATTAGTAAATCAGTGTGACACCAAATAACAAAATTTAATAGCATTAAGATGTAACAATGAGTTAGAGTTCAAATATAGGGCAAAATTTTCTAAGCTTTATTGCTAGACTGAAATAGGCACAACAAAATGAAAAGTACCAAAATGAAGTATCAAGAGACTCATTGATACTCAATTCTAATCAAAATACTAATGTATTAATTGAGGTAGGTGCATGTGCACTTGAGTATAACATGAGAATTTTATATTCAAAAGTTTAGAAATGGTATGAGGAAAGAACCAAAATTGAAGATGGGAAGTCTTATCCTAGTTTTAAAAAATTATATAGCTACATGAAGACTGCATTAGTGGTACTTGGGAATTATAAACAGGTCAATGGAAAATAGAGAAGCCAGAAACACTAGTGAAAATGTGACCTGTAACAAAGGTATCCCTGCCAAGCAGTGAGGAGAGAAATTTCAATAAACTTTGCTGGAAAAAAAAAAATGTATCTGTATAGGAAGAATATTAAATTAGACTTCAACTCTATTCAGATTTTTAAAGATAAATTAAAAATTCAGCTATATAACTTGAGTTTGCTATTTAGGAAATAAACAGAATGTGTGGGAGATTGAGTTTCTGCAAATGCTATGTAAAGATGCTTTTATCTCTTCCTTGATCCTGCTGAACTGAAAATCTGGGTACAGTTAAATGAAGTGATGGCCTCTGGGATGGGATTTTGAGGAAACAGCAGCAAGAGTGCTTGGGAAAGAACACTTTACCATATGTGTGGTACAAGAAAAGTTAATGCTCTCATTCTCCCCCAAAAATCTAATACTGCAGCCTGGTAAAATATTGTCCTTTATATGAATCAAGCAGCAGCTGAAGCTGCCACCTGACCCAGTGCTGGGTTTGCTGTGCCCACATACATTCTATAGAAAATTCTTATGTGGCCAGAACAGGTCCCGAAATACTTCTGTGCCTGAGGCCATCAGTGACAGTGTCATGAATGACAGTCCCAATGTGGATCATATGTGTACAGCTGTGACCAGCACAATTTCATTTTGGCTGATACAAATTATAAGCTTGTCCTGATGAGGAGCCTCTGGTTATACTATTCAAGGCCAATGAGGCAGCTACAACTATCAGTTTGACAGTGGAGTAGCCAAACCAGTGTAATGGGGACACAAACCAAATATAAACAGCACATCCCAAATTAAATCTTCTGGCTTATATATGAGGAGGGAACAGTAAACCACTGAATGTCTTCTTCCATATGTCCATTGGTCTTTCACTCCGCATGTTTGCCAAAAAAAAAAAAAAAAAAAAAAAAAAAAAAAAAAAAAAAAAAAAAAAAACTAGGAAAGCTCTGACAAATCTACCTAGGCCATTTCCCAGGGCCATATATGTAAGGAGCAGCCTTGAAGCACAAGGTATATTGCCAAGAAAAAGGAAGCATCTTATCACTTATACCATGGGACACAGCCACCACGTTACAGTCTTGAACTCAGCCAACCAAGTCCCAAGGAAGATTAATAGGTCTGTTATGATCACAAAGGAATTGAGCATGACCTGCTGATCTTAATATATAAGCTTAATAGTTTATTATGACATCTGTAAACACTAAAATTGGGTCACTAAACAAAGGACAAAACATAGGCCGAAAGCAACCCAAATTCCCAGGAAAACAGCCAATGGAAGCATGGTAATGGCAGTACTCTAGTCAGATGATTTTTCTAGACTTAAATTTCTAAAGGTTGAAATCTCTATCTGGGCTTCCCACATATGCAGGACACTCATCTTGTATAGATACTAGCCAGTATCAGATCAAAAGTAAAAATTTTTTTGAAATCTAAGTAGTGCCCAGAACACAGGGTAAAAGTTTATTAAACTGCAAGGTCCTTGGTAACTACATAGTATTTTACAGACAAGATGATTAGTCAAATCTTTAATATTCATGGACAAGTGGAATCTCTGAAGAATATGGAGAACACAAACCAGTTGCCACTTATTTGTGTGACAATGGGTCTGTCTGTGGTACTAAATGGGATGCAAATAAATGAAATGTGGTTCCTATTCCAAAGAACATGGAGTTTATTGACCCATATACTTGAAATTCAGATTTCTTACAAGTAATTTGCCTTCTAGCCTAGCTTCCCTTTTTCATTCTCTTTCCATATATGAAACAACTAGCCACTGAACAGGTATTTTTTTCTAATTTAAAACAACTCACCCAAGCCTCTGAATGTTACAGTTTGGATCTCTCAGAGCTTCACACAGTATTTTGACACCTTCATCCTGCAAGTCATTGTATCCAAGGTCTAGGCTGCAGAGGTTTGGGCTGTTCAGAATAGCAGAAACCAGATCTGGACAACATTCAGTAGAAAGAACACAGCCCATCAATCTGTAAGAAATAAAGAGAAGTGAGCCTGACAATTGAGACATAATTGGTTTCTCCCTAGGAGGGCTGCCCAGGGATTTGAATTTCTTTGAGGCCATGATATTAACTAAGAAAAACAGTTTTGTCTGTGTTTACAGTAATGCTAAAAAAATGTTGGCTGAGGAAAGACCTTGAGTGTACAGGTCACTTAAACATTGTATTTCTGTAGTTGAAATAAAGGCATTTGATTTCATAATATCCATTAAATAATACTTGTCTTCCATTTGAATAATCAAGGAAATTTCAGAGAATCACGTAACAGTACACACACACACACACACACACACACACACACACACTTCCCTTAAGGAACTACAAGTGTTTATTGGAATGGAGAATTCAATTAGTGTTTACAGATGTCATAATAAACTATTAAGCTTATTTAGAAGTTTAGTTGTAATGAGTCAGTTCAGTCAAAACAAACACTTCTGGGTATGCCAAGGTGATTGAGTTTATAGTTTAAAACCCTTAATGGCTTACCAATGCTACTAGTTCCATAAAAAAAAAATCCTAGTGCAAAAGCTGACCTACCTCTGACTTTCTTCTGTAGCCATATATACAGTGAAATATGAAGTATAGTTATTAAAGTAAAATTTATTTAAATGTTTTTATGAAATACTGTCAAGTGAAAGGAAGCCAAAGTTATGTCTACGCAATAATCACAATGATGTAGATACACGGGCTATACATATGTATATTCACAGACCAAAAGAGAGTAAGATACTGAGATAAAAATGGTTGTAACCACCTCTATACAAGGAAAGTAAACATTATGTACTGCAAATGTACTAAGATAGATAAGTAAAATTTCAAAAAGTGATTGCATATAAAAATAGTGATAGGTTGTATTTTAAAAACCCCAATTTTTAAAAGTTCATCTAATTATACACCCAAGTTTAAATATAAGCCTGAATGAAAAGCTGGCATAGCACAGTTTCAGCTGCAAGGACACAAAATAGAGAACGCCAGCAGATTTGCTGGGCCATAGCCACAGAAAAACATGGCTCCTCCTATTCATCCTGATGCCTCTAGATCCTTACCTGAGGGAAACTGGTTTTAACTGCCATAGTGATTCTATTAATTCTATTCTGAAATAATTCTATTTCAGTCAGAAAGAGTCAGCTTTGTATTCTTTTCTTCTGTTCCATTCTCAGCCTTTCTGGCCATATCTCCCCTGCCTTCAGTTTGTAGTTGAAACAACCCAAAAGTAGAATCAGAAAACCTACTCCAAGTCCTGAAGATTGCAGGTCGGCTTCTGAAGGACATTACATAGAAGATTTAGTCCATCATCGTGCAGACTGTTTGATCCCAGATCCAGATGTATCAGGCTCTTGTTGCATAGAAGAGAAGTTGAGAGGTACTCACTGCTAAGTGCAGTGAAATGGCAACGCCTCAGCCTACAGGAAGGACAAGGATCATGGTTTACTGGCCAGAGATGTCTACCTTTTGAAAAAGTTTCATATTATGATCCCTTACTACTTTGCCAACACACTGCCCAAGATCAAACACCCTAGTGGCCAGCCTCTAAGTGCAGGCATGCTGAGATCTGCATTAAATTGGTTACAATCTAGATTCATGCTCTTCAGAGATTCTCTGATTATAAATCAAACATTAACCTTTAAACCCTGTTCATATATAATATTGTGTGCAGAAATAGCTAAATGGAATATAGCAGGAAGATGGAGGAAAGTAGGAGAAATAAGTATTATTCATATAATAAAAGTGACACTTTCATATAATAAAAGTGACACTTTCAATCAATAAGGAAAACATCCCATTGATGACTATTATAAAACAGGATATATGGGGGAATATAAGCCTTATGAATAAAATTTGGAATTTAACATGCAAAATTTAAAAAATTGAACTATAAAGAGTATGAACAGGGCCAGGGATTTAGCTCAGTGGTGTAAGTGCACCTGCCTGGCAAGTGTGAGGTCATGAGTTCAATCCTTGGTACCAAAACAAACAAACAAAAAAGTATGAACACATAATGAATAGATTTTTAAGAAATATTTCCAATTATGGAATGCCTTTAGAAGTCATGAGAAGAATCTGACCTCAAAAAAATTTTTTATATTTTGAAAATGACTAAAGAGGGTGGAGATTTAGCTGAGTGGCATAAATGCTTGCCTGGCAGGTGTAAGATCATGAGTTTGATCCCCAGTACAAAAAAAAAAAAAAAAAAAGACTAAAAGAAAGCTAGAAACAAAGCAACAGGTTTGGGAAATTTGTAATATGTAAAAAAGTATGATATTAATAATCACAATATATAACAGCACCAAGAAATAATCTATGAAGAAGCAATTCCTAAACTATAGAAGGCCAAAAACATTTAAAAAGATGTTCAAATTACTTTCAAAGTTAATTTTCACCTAATACAGATCAGAAAAGACTACAGAAAGGCAATGAGGTATTAAAATGCAGGCCTCTAGACTACTGTTGGGAATACAAATAACCTATTTTGGAGGTAGTTTAAATACCTGTGGGGGAAAAAAAAAAAACCTTTGGCATATCAATTCAATTCTGGATAAGTACCTATCAAAAATGAAATAACCACATTATGATCCAGCCATATGTTGGGATGCTATTACTTCTGTTTAATGGTATTTGTATTTATTTACTTGCTTTAAACCAAGACTGTGGAGTTGAATGGGTGGCATATTTCAGGTCTAAATTTTTTCTTGTGAAATATCAGGCAAGTTACATTACCTTTCTAAGCCTCACTTTCCTAACCTGTACTATGAGGCACTTAGAATTCAAGCGTCAATTTAACACCATCAGGTGCTGTGGTACAGATAACTTTAGCACAAGGTATATAAAGATAATAAATGACAGTTTTAGTATCCCCGTTATCTTGAAGGATGACAATAGAGAAAAGGCAGGATTTGTTCCTGATATGTCTTCACTTGTCTTACACCTTGATGTTACAGAATACCCGAGACTTGGTATTTTATAATGAAATTAAATGTCACATAGCCTAGAGGCTGGGAGGTTTAAAACAAGGGCTGTGTCTGTGATGGCCCTTTAGCTACATTATCCTATGCCAAGAAGCAAAAGGGCAAAAAGCATGAGAGTAAGAAAAGGTGGGTTGAACTCACCCTTTTTTGAGGAATCATTGCTGCAATAACCCACTCCTGAAATAATGGCATTAATTCATTGCCCTTAGGGATTAATTACCTCTTAAAAGATCCTGTCAACACCATGAACTACACTGGGGATTAAATTGCCAACACATGAACCTTAGGGATAGCAACAATATTTTAAATATCTTTCAAATGGTATATTATACTGAAAGGATGAGAATCAACACACACTTACACAAGGCTCTGTAAAATACACTCTGAATATGACAAAGCCGTGCTTAAAAACTTTACTCCACGATCTCCCACTGAATTGTCTGCTAAACATAAATGGGTCAGTCTCTTATTTCTGAGCAGAGCCAAAGAAAGATCCTCACAACTAACTTCTGTGAAGCCACAGTTTTGTAATCTGAAGGAGAAACACATGGAAAAAGATTCATTAGTTCAAGGCTTATTCCTCTCCCCAGAAGGAAATGAGCTGATATATACAACTGCTATATCTCTAGGTAGAACCTCCACAAACCTACTTAAATTATAAATTCCACTGCAGCTGTGCATACGAGATAGGAAATAAAGCACAGAAATGGAAAGGTGGTTAGAAAAGAATGACAATAAGGGTCAATCAAGTAGGAAAGAATTGCCCAAAAGTTAAGAGAAAGGAAGGGTTGGAGTATAGCTCAGTGATAGAGGATGTGCTTAGCATGTGCAAGGTCCTGAATTCCATCCCCAGTACAAAAAAAAAAAAAAAAAAAGGTGGGGTGGAGTAACGGAAGAAGTGTAGGGTGTGCAGGATTGTAATTCACTTAGTGTCAAGACCCAAGCATTTTCTGTATTCAAATCACAATTTTAGATATAGATATATAGATATAGATATAGATATATATATATATAAAAAACTGACTCACGACAGTCTCTCTAGGTAACACTTTGGATGTCCTAAGGCCTCACACAACAACATCATTCCATCATCCAGTAGATTATTGGTTGATAAGTTCAAAAATACCAGGCTTTGGCTTTTCACAAGAGCCTGAGATATATCTACACAACAAGTTGCAGTTAGGTTGCAGGATTCCAACCTAGAAAAGAAAAATAGGAATGACCATGTCCCAGAGAATTACAACCACCAGGACCAGTCAGAGTGTACAAATATCTCCCAGTTTGGGGAAACTTGAATATCCAGTTTCCCTACATAGAAAACAAATAACAAGTTATAAGTTCTTATAAAAAAGAGCTAAGGAGACAGTTTTTCTCTCATCCCCAACCTCCCCAATTCCTTAATGAAAAAATACATATAAACAATTTAAAATACCTTGAATTGGAGGGACCAACTATTCCCTTGTATACTGACGTGTGGAACAACAGAAGTGGACAGGAAGTCAGGGGCAAAGGCCATGTCTCCCAGGAGCTCAGTTACTCAGGAAATCAAGCTATGTTTCTAAGGAACCCAGTTATTAAGAGTGAAAACAAGTAAATCAGAAATAAAATTCTTTCCAAAAATAAAAATGAAAAGTGAAGTAGAAAACATACATGTAGAGACCTTCTAAATATTTATACAGATTCCTATTCAGGGACAATTTGTACTTTGTACATGGCTGCAATGATGCTAGCTATTAGTAAGGAGAGTCAGGCAGCAGCAGCAGCAGCAGCAGCAGCATTTCTTTCCTAGCAACTGGATTTGCTCGAGGTATTTTCTGCAAATTCAGAAT
The DNA here is from genome assembly GCA_004027455.1 of Hydrochoerus hydrochaeris. Taxonomy (NCBI): domain Eukaryota; kingdom Metazoa; phylum Chordata; class Mammalia; order Rodentia; family Hydrochaeridae; genus Hydrochoerus; species Hydrochoerus hydrochaeris. Next base: position 80,726 of record PVLA01001231.1, read on the forward strand.
TATCAATATGAGTCACATAGAAACTATAAGCAAAGGTAGAAACACAAACTCCACGATCCAAGTAGGGGTATGGTTATAAAAAGAAATCCAAGGAGTGGGCATGTACCAAAAAAAAAAAAAAAAAAAAAAAAAAAAAAAAAAAAAAAAAAAAAAAAAAAAAAAAAAAAAAAAAAAAAAAAAAACCAAAATGGGTCAGATGAAAACAAGGAGAAAGCAAAAGGAGAGGCCTCACCAGAAACCAATGCTGCCTATACATTGCTCTTGAACTTTAATATTTTGCTAAGGCAGCCTGAGCAAACTAAAAAAAAAAATCACACAGGTACCATATCAGCAGCCACACAGGTAGTTGAAACAAGGAAAATCTTGTCATTGTGTTTGAGTAGAGCTCTGTAGACAGAAAAAGATCCTATTATGATGGAACCTGTGGTTTAAAGAACAGTTTTACAGAAGAACATTGTACTAAACTAGGAAACAAGTATTTAGGAAGATTTGCTTTATATTTTAAATGTACAGAAAGATACCAACTAAAAAAATTCAGCATTTCATTAGAGACAGAAGGAAGCAAGTTTGAGGTTAGAGAAGCAAAAGGACATTTAGATTTGAAGCAATAGAAGCAAAAACCAAATCCATGAAAATAAATGAGAACTTAATTTTTAAAAAATGAGAACCTTCCAAGAAAAAAAAAAAAGATTAAAATGATAAAATTAAGAGCTATGTAGGAAGAGTGTTGTAACCAATGATTATTGGATGCTTTTGAAAATCACAACGAAAAAAAAATAGAATAGAAATCTTAATTTAAAAAAATCATTTCAGCAGAAAATTTAAATAGTTGCTCATAGGTCAAAAGGTAATTTCATGCAAAAATAATGAAAAATATGATAACATCACCAAGTACAAAGTACTCAAACTGAAGAGTAAAGGAAGGAAGAGTAAAGGAAGGAACCCAAGGGTTGAAGAGACAGGCTATTCTTAATGACATTTTAGGACCTGAAATGCTAGAAAGTAACATAGCAAAGTAAAAATTCTGAGAAAAAAAGTGGAGCCCAAATTCAAACAAGTTATCATACATTTATGAAAGTAATTGAGGGGCATAAAATGCTAAACTATACCATTCAATAGTTCATGAAAAAGTCTTTAAAAATCAGACCAGACAAGAATGCAATGAGGGCTGGGGATTTAGCTCAGCTGCATAAGTGCCTACCCTAGCAAGCACTGGGTTGTAAGTTTGATCTCCAGTACAAAAAAAAAAAAAAAAGAAACGCAATATGCAATGAGTCAAAATTAAGGTTTTATACGATGCAAAACCCAAACAAAACTTGGCAGTAAACAGTGACAAAAGTTTGTAAAATTAAGTCTAAAATGTGTTCATGTTGCCACAATAAAAATCAGAAAAGATTTAAGTGTCCAAAAGTGTAGTTTTTGTAATCTCATACTAAATTAAGTAGTTGAGAAAGCATGTACGTCCTCTTAAATTTAATAATTCAAAAGTATATTTTGGAGGAAACTAAGGAATAATTAGTAATCACTGAAAACTATTACTCATAAATTTCTGGACACCTTAACAAATGAAAAATATTTAAAAAGTACAAATAGTATTGAAAACACTTAAAATACCTTTTAGGGCATAAATATTAACTGCTTGACAATCCATTTGCTCAATAAACTATTTTGCTCTTAACCTTTCCATAAGATAAGTGGGTTTCTCAGGATTTTTTCATAGAATTATAGCTATGGAACATTCCCATTCCCGATGAACAAAATCTCAGCCTCAAATGTTGTTTTGCAAGCCAGAAAATAACAATTATTTGTCTTACTGTAACAAAATTATACCTGGATTTTAGAAATTGATGCTGTGTTTTATAAAAACCACCCTATAACTTTCATTGATTTTAATAATGTGGCACTCGTAACACCCAAACTAATATTTATGAATCCCTAAACTTCACATGTAAAGATTTTTATCAAGTCAGGAAAAAAGGCCATTGTTAACTTTCATCTTTTATGCATAAATTTTAAAAAGGTGTGTTAAGGTTTGAATATAGTTTGTGACCTCCAAAACTCATGTTATAGTTTAATTTCCATTATGAGGTAATAACAGGGAGACAATCCTTGTGTTACTTTTAATTCATATGTTTATAGGTGGGCCTTTAGGAAGGGACCAGGTTACATGAGATCAGAGGGATAAATACTAGTTTTAAATATGAAGTTGCAGGTAGTAGTAAAATCAGGCTGAATATCTGCTGGTATGGCTTTTGGCTACAAATTTTTAACATATAAAAACCAGTGACTTATTTCTCACCTGTGTCTCAGAGCAGAGGTGAAGGTTATGGAACATTCCTCAAAGTACTCCAAAACTACTTCACAAAACTGATAAATCTACCCCAACCTGGCCTACTGACAAGTACACCCAATCCACTTCAAGAACTATATCCAAAAACTGCAAACATATAAGTGGATTTCATCTTATAAATACTGGCAAGACTTTAAAAATTATATATCCCAATAACACTAAACTCATCTGCCTACTTTCAAAAAGATCTTGTTTCAGATTTTACTTACTATATTTCTTTTACCCCTGAACCTTAATCAGTTTTCCATAAGTAAGACCCACCCTGACCCTTGATGCATCAAAGTTTAGTCTTGTCCTCCTGAACTGAGTCCAGGGACTCAAACCTTTAAAGCCTATTATAACATTTTTATTTTGTAGAAACTGGTTTAATTGATTCTCACTGGAAAATAAGGTCTTTGTTTACAATCTATGACAGTGTGAGGATAAAGTACAATTTCTCTCATTCGGAGAAAGAAAAATCAACCAGAGGGAAACCACTCAGAAGAATTCATAGTAGGCCAGCCCCCCGGCATTGATAGCTGCCACACTGTTCTTTGTAAACCTTCTGGGTTTTTTACTGGTTGAAGTTATAATTTGCGGATTCACTACCAAAAAAAAAAAAAAAAAAAAAAAAAATCAAGTAAAATTGAGCCTGTCCCAGCTCTGTCCCATTATCAATGAGGAGGAAACATCCTTATCAGTGTTTACAGATAAAATGAATATATCCCAGCACTGAAATGAGAAATGCTAAATGTTTATAAATTCTTACTCTTTTTTCCACATTTAGGAGATGGACACAGTTATACAAAGAAGTCTTCAGTGGAGAACTACGGGAGCAAGAAGACCTAACAAGGGGTAAATCAGCTTGATTTTATGGATCCTTATGATTCCCAGTAATACAGGTAGATTTTAAATAGCTATAAGAACACCAACTCAACTTGGCAAACAAAAATTTCAATTATAATAAAAGACTCAAGACTCACCCCAGATTTTGTAGTTTACATCCTGGGTGTTTCAAAGCTTCACACAATGATTTCACTCCATCATCCGTTATGTGACTTCCTTTCAGGTCAAGATGAATCAGAGTCTGCTTGTAAGTCAAAAAACTAAAGATATCTTGATAATCATCAGGGAGAGCAACAAACTTCAACCTTAAGAACAATTTACAGAGAGATTAAAAAAAAAAAATCACCCCTTTCCCTGGTTACAGCATCCCTTTTTTACATCTAAGTCTGGAATACTCTTGAGTATTCTCACTTTTATCAGACTTATCATATCCAAGATCAGGTAATAAGTCTTAATTTCAGGTTATTGCATAGAAAGATAACCTGGTTACTACTAATTTCCATTTATGTATTCGGACACCTTTAACTTTCTTTAAAAGGAAAACAAAATGGTATCAAAAAAGAAAGGAACCTCTGAACTCAATTTCAGTAATAACTACCAAAATTATTAAGGCCATTCCAAATACTATAATTAAATTAATTTATAATAGTTATAGTCTAAGTAGTTCAAGATAAGTTGATATTGACTATTTTATATGCATCATTAGCAAAAAAGCACTATTGCAAAATATGTTGTCATTTTATGCAAAATATGTTGTCATTTTATGAACAAATGTTAGGTTTATAGAAGCCATCCAAAGCAAAATATAAAGTTAAATTTTCCAGTATTTCTTCCCACTTACATCTCTTAAACACTGTCAACATTAGATACATGATTTTTCTATAGTACCTCTGCTGGCTCCAAATATAGTCTACTCACGCGACCAACTATTCAGAACCTCTCTTTACAGTACCACTTCTTTCTGCCCACTACTATCAGTCTTCCTCTATTTCCTCTACTCTCCATGAAGCACTCATGAGAACAAAGGTTTTATGTCCATCACTAACCATCTTCATGCCATAAAAGTGCCTAAGGTAAATATAAACTGAAAGCTCCGTCTTGTTAGGAAAAGGGAACCTGAATAAGGCCAGATGACTGAGAATGGTCAGCATGGTGTCGGGCTGAAAAACACACTAAGAGGAAACCATTTAACTTGAAGGCATAAGATTTGGACTGGTAACAATGGATAATGTGGGAGAGGTGTTTAGAGATGATTGAAAATAAATTCCAGGAACCCCTTAATCTCAACATACACAGTTGCCTAACCCTGTCAAAACTAGACCTACTTAAGTTGTTTAAATCTAATGTAAGAAGTCACCAAAAATACTGAGATTCTAAGGAACCTTCAATGATGAAACAATAGCCTATCATTTATTCAGTATTAAGTACATATTACCAAGTACTGAATGGACCTTGAGCACATGAGTAAATATAGAGGAAAGTAAAATTGGTTCCATTCCCTGGAAAGCCCAACAGGAAGAGAGCAAGAGACATACAAACAAGGACACATTAAAGAGTGAGAACCTTGAATCAAATTAAGATAAAATTTGAGAAGACTGACAACAGCAAATGTAAGCATGATGAGCGCCTGGAACCTTCACATACTGCTACTGGGACTACAAAATGTAGCCACCTTGAACTGTTTGGCTATATCTTAAATAAAACACATCTATGAACTAGCAATTGTATCCTCAGGTATTAGCACAAAAGATGAACACATGTCACAAAAAACACTAAATCTTTTCACCAAGATGGAGGTAAAAGTGAAGGATGTTTTTGCCTCTTCCAAAGCTGAAGCTAAAGCAAAGTCCTTAAAGCCTAAAAAAGTAGCACTGAAAGGAGCCTATAGCCATTAAAAAAAAAAAAACAAAAAAAAAACAAAAACACAATGACCACCTTCTGACAGACCAAGGCACTGTAAATCAGACAGCATGTACAGAAGCTCTATAACATTGATTATCATCTCCCAGATCAGGCCTGACAGAAGGCATAAATATTCTTGACTGGCTCCCTCCCAATTATGATGCTTTGAATGTTGCAAACAAAATTGTGGCACTCTAAACTGAGTTGAGCTGGCTAACTTAAAAATATACATTGTTTTCACCATAAGAAAAAGATTAAGGAATATTCAAAGCAATCTTACTCATAATACCTAAAAATTATAAAGATCTCAGATGTTTATTAATGAGAAGAAGTTTTAGTATATTCACACTATGAATACTGAAAACCCATAAATTTTGAAAATATTTTGAGCAAAGATACATACACACAAATATATACACACACACACACACACACACACACACACACACACACACACACACACATACTGTATTAACTAATATAAGTGCCTTCCAAGAAACTATTCTGTGGTGACAGATTAGAAAATGATTACCTGTGGGGTTGGGTAGCATGACAGGACTGAACAGAAAGGAGCACAATGAAATTTTGAGATGAAAATATTTTCTACCTTGTTTTGGGTGCCAGCTACATAGGTGTTATTAAATACACATTTAATAGCTATACATTTTGTTGAATGTTATTTCTAAGAAAAAATAGTAACATGTCTGAAAGTGCTTTGTTGACCTGCTTAGAATAGCTTAGCTCTGTACTCTTCTTCCTCTAGAAAATTCCTAATCAATCTTCAAAAACCCATGTCAACACTCACTCACCCTGGAATCTTTTCCAGAAGGAGTTTAGCTGTGCTTCATATCCTCAGACATTTTCACTATTCATGTTCATAGAGTATTCTACATGATGGATTTTAAGTAAAGTCTCGCAACATTCGATATAATTTGAGCAATCATAGGTGACTAGTCATTGTCGAACAGACTTTACTTACACAAACTGCTACAACTACCAGGTAACTATGTGGTATAATCTTACAGAATAACTCAGTTTTTGTTCAAAATGTTAAGTATTTTATCAACTATATAGGTTACTGTTGATTTCCCTTGACCAGTATTAGTGGAAGGTAGAAGCAAGCAGTCAGAATGAACACTATTGAATTTTTTCATGTTAGACTTACAGGAGTTTTTGTAGTTTACAGTTTGGATGCCTTAGTTCTTGATAAAAAATCTTCATTGTTAATTCATCAAAGTTGCTATTGCATAAGTCCAGTTCTGTCAAGTGTTCATTTGTATTAAGCACAGAGAAGAGATTTTGCAACCAGTGAGTAATCTGATCACCATCCATTTTCCTATGTAATCAGAAAAAACAAAGAAATATGTATAAGCCCAGCCATATCTCAAAAGGTGGTACTAGGGTAAAAGTAAATGGTCTTGTGGAAATGACAAGAACACTTGGTGCAGCTTTGCCATGGGCACAGACCACCAGGACATTTTTTTATGGGTATTCCAGAGGCTTTCTGGCCCCATATCTCCCCTATCTGGTTCCTCAACACACAAAATTAGAACTAGAGACACTTCACTTGAAAGTGAGAAACTCAGAAAAGATTTTCAAATACTCAAGGAGCCAATTAAGAAGATAAATACTATGAACACAAAGAGTAAGAATAGGATCAGTAGACAAAGTCAATGTGGTACTAAGAACCAATTTTTGAATTGCTGCTCTACCACTTAACTAGCTGCATTTTAAGTTATTCACATCAATTCTATAAATTCCAAGTTTTCTTCATCTGTAAAATAGGAATATTTTTCATAGGGATGTGACGATTTAATAGTCAAGTTCAGTGGAGACAAAACGCTGAACTTTAAATGCTGTATGATTATTGGGTATATTACCAATAGGCTCATTATAAACAAAGAAGGGAGATTAAGGAATAAAACAGGACAGCCTAGTAATAAGCATAAGCTCTAGAACAGAGCTTTCCTGAGTCACAACACAAATTCACTAAACTAACAATTTACTAGTCATTGTGTTTCAGCTTCTTCATCTTGGAAAATAAAAATATTTCTTACTACAGTCTGGCCTGTTGACAGCTGCATTTAACAGGACTGTCCTTCTAAAATTGTTGCTAAGTGGCTCACACTGTAAGTGCCCCTAAAAATTGGTAGCTTTCATATTAAGATGTTAAAAGTCTAATAGTCTTTTACATAACAGCTACTCAATGACTATGGATTCTCAGGGTTTAAATGGAACAAATGACACTTTAGGGTGGTTTCTGTATCATTTGAGGTCTTAAATCTATAAAATCAAGACAATAAGTTATATGCAACATTCAAGTTTTGCCTGTATACAAATGCTATACACATCTATAAATACTATAGACAAATGGTGAACAAGACAGAAAAGTTTACAATGTTAATTTGCGGAACAGACCAAGATCACCTACAATGCCTTTTAACATACTGTGTTCTCAGGCACATTTTGTTATTTTGGCACCAGTGCCAAAATAGCATTAACTAGCATTAACTCCCCAATATAACAGATGAAGAGATTTGACAATCTAGCATCTGAACTACTTTCCTAATATTGGGCATAAAAGGTATTTTAACGTTCTGGGTTCAATCGCATCATCTTTAAATAGAAAGATGAAGTCAAAGTTAAACACTGACTGGAGGAAATTATAATTCCTCAAGAAAGACATTGTCTGAGATGCTGTGAACTATACATTTCTGCTCCCACAGTCCAGAAAGCAAAGAAATATGTACTTTTGTGAGAACATTGGCAATGGGACAACCTGAGCAAAGTTGAGAAAGATCAAGGATTTATAACTAGATGGTCTCAGTCAAGTTATACATGTATTGGTTTTTTCTAGAAGTAGAATAAATTTCTCACCCATTAGGGCATGTCACCTACCTCTTAGGACTAACAGACTCAGTCAATGGATTTAGAAGACTACGTATGTCAGAGGTATGTGATAAACACTGAGCTGGTGTTAACTTCCTTGAATCAAGAATTACATATTTAGTTTCTAGGTAAATCACTCTCAGTTTTGGAATCTTAAAAACAAATTTGATATTTATGTGCCTGATATACAATTCTATTGCCTTCAGAATTAAGTTAGATAAATGTATCAACTCTAGTTCACTAACTGTATTATATAGAAAGCCCAGAATTAATTTTAGTTAAATCTGGAACTGAAGTCCATTGAAAGATTTTGAAGTCTTCTCCAAATTTAGATGGGATAGACTCAGAAGCCAACCTGAAGAGGATAAGGTAAAAATAATGAAGTATACATAAAATTCATTCTTTCAAAAATATCACTGGGCCGGGGATTTAGCTCAGCAGTGCTAAATCATGAGGTCATGAGTTTGATCCCTGCTTAAAAAAAATAAAAAATAAAAAATTCATCACCTACTTTAACCTCTGGTAGTCCTTCGATATTAAATGACTGAGACCAGTCAAACCCCAGCTAAGTTACTCTACCCTGTGACAAAAATCATCTTCGTTCATTTCTCACAGGGCATTTCAAGAGAAATGAGAGTATACTTACCTAGTTTCAGCTGCAGGGTTTGAGTTTACTATAGCTATATTCAGTTTAAAGGTCTGCAAACATCGGCAGTGCTTAAGGCAGAATGAGGACACACGCAAATGGACTTCCATAAAAATGTGAATGACAACCTTTGAGAAATTTTCCATTGCCTGCACTACAAATGCTTCATCTTGAGTCTCATACAGATAGTGAAACAAGTCCAGAAATACTATTTGTGATGGAGAAGTGTCACGATATTCTAATCCTTTCACCCATTGAAGTATCTCCTGTTTTATCTTCAGAGACATATTACACTTCAAAATTAACTCCAGTTGTTTTAATAGCTCTTCATTCAAAAGGCCGAACAAAAAGTATTTTAGTTGTGTCAAATGGGGGTCATAATCACTATTACCTTCAAGTAACAGGTTTAAATCTTCAAAAGACTGGGAGGAGTGCTCTCTGTCTCTCCAGGCACTTTTTAGCAAATAGAACATAGCTGCAAAAAACTCCTGAATATGTAGGTGGGTGAATACATAGCAGTTTTCATGGTCTGTGTCCTTTTGAAGAACATTCATGTCTAGAAAAACTGAGGTATCACAAGTGGTTAACCCATGCTTCCTAAAATCGTTCTTATAAAGCACATGTGTCATAGTCCACACTCCTTTGGCAGCTAAGTAGCACATGCTTCTCAGTTGGACTTTATTGGGTAGATTAGGAAGGCATTTCTCCCCTGGTGAGAATAAACTAAAGATACAGCACATAAACGCAGATGTGGTTGTTTGGCATATCCTCGTGACATCATCATTTTTCTCCAGTTGCTGCTTCAGACAAGTGCAGATGAGCTGGCACACCAGGGGAACATGGCACATGTTAAAAAGCCTCTCATTGTTTCTTATTGAATTGAACACATTCGTGGCCCAGGTCTCATCTTCAAAAAACCGATAAATATACTCTTTTCTTTCATCCTGGGACATTCCTTTTAGGTCTACATAACACTGACTTTTCAACAAACGCTGACTGAACAAACGCTGTAGTCTGTTAGAAGCTGTGAGTCTTACTGTCACCAATAAAGATGATTCAGGAAGCATCACTTTCCTCAGCAAACTACTTATTAGAAAGGACACAGGGTGTTCTTGGGTCCAGTCACCACAGAGTGCAAATTCAGGTTCCTCAAAGGAAAAGTTTAGTTCATCAAAACTATCAATAATAAAAAGGAGATTACTTGGCTGGGACAGGATCTTTTCAATGGGGATTTCAGTGCTAGGCCAGTCCTTTGATATCAACTGAGCAAAGCTTTTCTCCTTCACCTGGCTAATTTCTTTCCCACCGAGATAAAAAACGTACGTAAACTTGTGCTGATAAAGATCTCCTTCAGCCCAGTGTAACATTGCCTTTCTCATCAATGCTGTTTTTCCAACTCCAGCAGCTCCCCGAAGCACCACTGTCCGGAGCTTCTCACCACCTTTGACATTCACATCAAACAAACGTTCCAGAAGTTTTTGCTCATCTATAGAAGCTCCATGATGAAAATCTGAAGGTTCTCCAAGCAAAGAGTTCTTATTCAGAATTTGAAATTTTTCCTTTATTCGACGTTTGTATTCTGTTCTAGCATCTAAGTCAGAAAAACACACACACACACAAAGGATGAAAACAAATTCCATTAACTGCAATGTTAATACTGGACCTGGATGAGAAGCAAAATATAGGCTGAAATCGAATCTGGGCTGGATTTTGAATGTAAACCAAGGGAAATTGCTGTACATTTAAAAATTGTACTAGAAAATATTTTTAAAAACCCATCAAAAAAGTGGATAGAAAATTTGATTTTCTCTAGAAATAGTTGTATACTTTTCCTCAGAAGAGATATGCTTAGAGAACAGATTTATTCAGATAAATAGTATAGACAGCAATTATGGTGACATAGGAGGGCTCCAAGAAAAATCTAAATTTACACAAAAAAAATCTAAGTAAAAATTGAAATGAATTAATGAAAAACAAGTTAGTAATTAATGAAGCAAAAGGCTTCATATCTTTAAAAAATTCCCAAATATCTGAATAGGATGAAAATATACTTTTAGTTTTCCCTAGTTTAAATCTCATTTTTCTTCTAAATTTTCATTTAAATTACACTTTTCCAAACTGCAATGCTTTCCTTCATCTAGTCTCAAAACTCATTGTATTTTTTCATTCACAGTAAATATCACAAGCTTTTACTTTGTTTTATAGAAATGATGAGCTTGGGTGGAGGCTACATCAATAATTCATCATATGTCCAGAGTCCAACATATTTCCTTGCATACAAGTGTCAAATAATTAAAAAGGTGAAGGAATACAATAGTATAATTGAATACTATGCAACTTTTGAATAAAGTCCAAATAAATACAAAAATGCAAATTGCAACAAAATTATAGCTGAAAAAGAAACCAATTCTCAAAAACATAGGATATAATCCTATCCTGGAAAAACTGAATGAACTTTATGACTGAAAATCTATATATAGACTGTGCATCAAAATGTTAATACTGGTGCATATTTCTAAATATGCAAGATTGGCAAAGAAAGTGGAGAGGATGAGAAATTCACTTCATGTATTTCCATAACATTTGAATTTTTAAAGATTTTTTTATTTAAAAAAAAGGATAGAAATGATAGTATTTCAAAAATAGGAAATTAACACTAGTTAATATATTGAATGCTGTTATATTTGAAATGTTTAATGCACTAACATGGCTGTAGTTCATGTCTTGCTGCTGGGTGGCTTGAACCACCTGTGGTATATGCTTGACTTTTCAACTGAGAAACTTCACATTAATTTTATTAGTAAAAAGACCAGTAAAAGTGATTAGATTGGCTTGAACCTGTTGGTGCATATACCACTGATGGTTCAAGCTGGCAGGAACATGTTTAAATGTCTTAAGTTAAAAAAAAAATATAGACACATAGCCAAAAAATTTGAGACAAAAAACTTCCAGGTGAAAAGTCCAACCTTACCATTGTAATTCAGAGCAGTGTTAGTACACTGAGAAGCATCAGTAAATTATTCTTATTTTTTATTGTGTTGCCTGTATGTATATATGTGCACATATTAAGAAAATCCTTAGGTTTTAAATAATTTTTGTTTCTTGGTGCCAGGAATCAAACTCTCAATCTTGTGCTTGCCAGGCAAGCACTTAGACACTGAGCTACATTCCCAGCCCCCTAGGTTTTAAATAAAAATAGCTTTTACTTTTCTTACACCACAAGAAAAAAACATCCTCACAGTAGATAAAAACTAAGGTCAGAGTAGAGGGTTATAGTCATAAAATAAGCAATCTGTATTAGTGCTTGCAACGAAAGTGATTCTCAGTTTTTTTTTTTTGTACTGGGAATTGAACTCGACTTCGAGCTTGCTAGGCAGATGCTGTGTCACTGAGGTATATCCCTGGCTTCCTCAATTATTTCTTGAATGAAATAATGTGGCCCTTTAGAAAGCAGTTTTGCTGGGTTAAGAACAAACATTTATCACCTGTTCTGGCTTTTCTACAGTAATTCATAGAAACAAACTATAGGATTCAAAACAAAATGAGGGAAATGGAATTGGAGTTGTACTAGAACTGAAAATACCGGATTCTAGAAATTATACTTCACATGCACCAGTCACCACATCTGAAACTCAATTACAACACATACTCTAAAGAAATAGATCTAAGTCATTTGGTCCCTGCCAACTCAGTTTTAGTCCATGAAACACATAAACGTGAATAGACCTTATTCAGATTGCCAACTTTTGACTGGGCATTTCCAAATACTACTCTCTTGAGGCCATGAATAGATACTGATCTCACTCAGACTTTGCCAGAGAGCTAGTTTTGTTGACTTTCTGAATGATATTCAGGAAATTAATGTATCAGAAGTTAACAAGTGTTGAACAATGATTCGTTGAAAGGTAAACCTCCAATCATGTTTCAAAATATCAAATGCTGGGGATGGGGGAGCCTGTTTACTCACTCAGCTCCGCCTCTTGCATCTCCACAGCCTCAGCCACCTCTGGTCCCATGGTGTCTGTCCCTGTAACAGGTTAGAACAGGAAATGAGATTTGCAGAGAGCAATGAGCTTTGATGATTGCCGGAACAGGGACCAGCATTGTCCTTAGGGCTCCAGTTCTGTGACCACCACCAGTCTTAAGCTCCACCAGCTTAGCTTCAGATAAGTGGTGTGGTACAAATAATTCTAGATAGAAGACCTCTTGTCACCCCCACCCTGCAAAATAGGTCTTGGTTTTCTTGCTTCTACTGGCCTTAGGGAGACATAGAAGGCTTCAAAGGAGATAATTGATACACTTGTAGTTCTAAAGTCTTGTATATGAATAAGGAATTTTAAAGGTCTAATATTTCACATCTGGGGTGACTAAAAATACTGGGTTTGATTTTGTTGTTTAAGTAATTTTTAGCCCATTATTCATTTTAGAATCTCAAATATGACTTAGTCATAGGGAAATTTATGACTTTGTGGTTAAGCAAAAGACACTATATAGGATGTTTTCTATTACTCAGTCTTTAATCATTTTGTTAAGTATAAACACATATTCCCAACCCCATTAAGGAGCCATGCTGAATAATAGCACTCAAAACTCTTTGCCGAGTTCTTCCAGTGATTCAACAAGCTTGCCATGTATAATAACCCCATGGGACCGTTATTCCTCACAATCATTTAATCCCTAAATCTCACATAGAATCACTCCAATGAGCTCCTGGATATACTTCCTCTCCCTCCTCCTGTCTTATCACTCACAGTTGGTATCTGCTTTTACTCTCTCACACAGATCCTGCAGGTTCAGCTTGGCAAAGAGTCTGAGAGTAACATGCCAGGCCTGTTTTCCTGGATAGTATTTATTCATCAAGTTAGCAAGTTGCCTTCGGGTGGCCGCCTTTACTGCAGTCCAGGGCATTTGGCAATGCCCAGGTTCCATGTTTTCTTTTAGAAGTAACTTGAATTTATTTAATTCTTCATTGTTTAGCTCCTCCAAATACAATAGCAGAGCAAAATTAGAGGAAGATGATGAAACTGCCATCTTGTCCATGGATCAGGACTCAAGCACTAATGAAGAAAAACAATTTTTAAAAATGAAGTAAATAGGACCTATGAAAAAGTACAATTAGAAAACAGGATCTCTATAGAAATGTAGATTAAATCAATGAACAAGAGTTAAAGCCCACACCAACACGCTTGGAACTGCTTTAGTGTCTTAATACATTTTCTACCATAAAATATTCTAATATGACCACTATGCTGTCTTGTTTCTTCCATCTTCCCAGGATTTATTCCCCAGCCTACCACTTATGAGCTATAAAAATTTAAGAAAAAATTCACCTCTCTGAACCTCAATGTAATCTTCTCCCAAGAAACATTATCAAAGCCAACTTCAGAGGACTACAATACCAATCAAGCTCATCACCTGGCATAACATGGGTCTTTACTTAGTATTGGTTATTCTTTTCATCTTTTCTCTCCTTACCCAACATGTATTTCAGCCAATAAAACATTGTTATTGCACCCTTGCCAACACATTACTCTTGAAACACATGTAATGGCAATCTGCCACAATTTCTTCCTAGAATGGCCACAAACCCACACATTGTTACCGAGCATCTGTTGCTAGCCAAAGCTCCCTCCACTCTTACTCCTCCACTATTCTGAGCAAGTTCAATGCTGAAGTTCATCTGAAACAGCATTTTCTTACCTTATTGCACTCTGATGTTCTTACCTCAGCCTTGATCAGCAATAACTACTCAAAACTCTCAGCCAACCTATAATTCTACATAACCCATTTCCTACTAATGTTTTAGCTAATTGAACAGTTTCATGCTCTCCCACTCTGAATGTTCTGAAAACAGCATCCAACCCTAGTTTTTCGAGAGCTGCATTTTTCCATTATTTAACAAGTTGTCTGAAGTCCCATTCTGCCTGTTTGAGACAGGGTCTCATCATGTAGTTCAGGATAGCCTTGAAGTTACTATGTAACCCAGACTGGCCTTGAACTCACTACAAACTTTCTGACTCAGCCTCTGGGATTACAGGTGTGCACTACCACTACCAGTTGACTTTTATTCAGTTTGAGGAATCCAATTAATCACTTAAACCACCTTCACTTAATCACTAAACTCTTCCCAGAACCTTCAAATTCATCTTTTCAGGGATTTGCTTGAACAAATCTAGTAAATGGTACAGATGGAATTCAATTTAAATCTTGTTCTAATCCCTGTCCTTTCCAGTTTTTCAAAAAGTGTCCATCCCTCCATTCTTGCTAATGGCATTGGAAAAAAATAGATGGCAGAAATCAAAATGCACAACAGGGAGAATTTAACCTCTTATATAGGAAGTGAAATAGCTCAAAAATAAATGAAGCCTGTTTCTTACAGTTATTGGTGAGCTGTTAGCAATTTAGGATTATTTTTAAGTTACATTGTATAAAGATTCTAGATTACAGAAAAATCTGACAATCAGGTTCTAAAATAAATTTTTAAAATTATTAAACACTGAATTTCTCCAGGGCATACAAAATATGGTGAGAAAAAGTGACACAGAACACATCAACGTCCTACCTAGAAGTTTATAGATATCATTGCATATGGACCTATTACTTTTTCTTTCCTAAAACAGGGCTCTCTTTTCTTTCCTAGAGCTCATTCCTCCACCTGTTATCTTTATCTGAGTATATATTAATGATCACTATTAACTCCTGTCTTCTAGGTCCTTCTATTAGAATTTAAACATGCCCAGACTGAATTTAGTCTTAAACATTTTCTTTACTCTGTATACCCCTCAATCTTCATAGTCAAACCTCAGTCTTCCTTATTTTACTTACTATACTTCCTCAATCCACTGCAGTCTAATATTTACCAAGAATCCACTGATAGCTCATACTAACTAGCACCATGTTTCAAAAACAGGCATTTTGAGATTCAGTTTTCATGTCTGCAAGCAGGAACAAGAGACTCTGCCTCTGCCAATATTAAAGTTAATGGGTACACCTGGCTTAAGGTGCCACAGTACTACATAATTATCTTTAACAACGCCTTACATTGTGATATTTTCTCTCACTGACTGTTAGTCCCATTTTTTTTTCATTTTTCCTCCTTTTTCAGTATCCCTTTGGGCCAAGATATGAGCCTGGATCTACTACATGATATCTACAATTCTGATAAGAGTACAAGGCACTCCTTGAAGAAATTTTTGTTTTATAGACTTTTTATTTACACCCATTTGTCAAATTCTAAAGAGATAAACAATGTCTTCAAACTGTACTTGAATTAGGCTGGTAGGCAGTCACTGGCAACTTTCACAGAGATCAATTTTGGGTCACTTTGGGATCAAAAGGATAGCACTAGTATTTGTAAAAGTTCACTAGGAAGAGGAGGCAAGAGATACCCTTGGGACTGCAAAGTTTTTTTTAGGTGGCTTATTTCGTTTTCAGATGGGAAAACTGTTCTGAGGAAGCCCGGAGTAAAAAACAGCAGCAGAGGTTGCAGGAATAGCCTGAGACTGAAGGACAGATAGGGGTGGGGTGGTCCACTGAGTTCATCAGGCCTAGTGAAAGCGGCACTGTTCACAGCATTAACTGGGCTGGATTAAAAAGTGGCCTCTGCATGAGTCAAAAGCGGTACTTGGGCTTCATACAAAGAGTACTGGTTACCACAGATGAACTCCGCTTCTGTCCTCTCATGCCCCCCCCCCGCAACAGTAGACCCTCAACCTGAACATCCTCTCTCCAGCAGAGTTGGCCAAGTCAAACCCCTAGATGTCACCCCGCCCCTGGTGGGATCCTGCCAAACCGGTAGATGTCACCCCACCCCTGGTGAGATACAATCTATACCTACTTCTGGACCTTGACCCAGGGCCCACATCCCCTTCCTTTTCACAGATTCATCCCATGGAGTCCTTCCTAGTCACCTGTGAAAAGGAGGGTCACTCCTTACCTTGGGTCTTAGGGGGTGTCGGTGATGCAGGTTAAACGCCGCCACCAAAAACTATGCATCGAAGAAGGAAAGGACTATTTGAAAAGACTCCACAGGTATTCATGGCTTAATGAGAGGAGCTCAGCCTCTGAGCCTTTAAGGTCTCTTCTCTCTCCTCCCCTATTCGTGGACAAACTCAATAGGAGGGCTATGTGGGCTGGGCCAGGGCTGTTGAACACCCATTGGCTGGATGGGCACGGGGAACCCTCCGACCATGGTTTCCTCCTCCCACTCACTCCCCAAAGGCTTTTTGGATGCATGGGTGGATGGTGGATGGATGGATAATTCTGTGTTCAGCACACCTGTAGGCACACAACTTTCTTTTTTTCCTAATGACCAATGATGAGGTGGGGGAAGGGAGGCAATCTGGAAATTGAACCCTGTCTTTGACTCTCCTTTCTCAGATAGGTTGATTCCCAATAAGCATTCATCCAACAGTCTATATAATTATTGAGCTTGTACTTCATGTCTGGCAATTTTCTGGGCCCTTTTCAGCAGTGAACAAGATATCCAGTCTTGCTCCACTACCCACAAACTCTACAGAGCTTACATTCTGCTGAAGGAACCCAGATAAAGCATTGTGTTTTATCAGGTGATCATTGTTAGAGAGAAAAATCAACTACCGTGAGGGAGGTAGTATTGGGGTAGAGTGGGTAAGGGATGGGTCCTATTTCTCCTTAAGTGGAAAGAAAACACACTATTATGATGACAGTAGCAGAAAGAGGGTGACCAATGCACATATCTGGAAGCTGAAACATTCCAAGAAGAAGAAATTACAGTACAGAGCCATTTTGACGTAGTTGAGGAAAACTTGCATCAAATCGATGATGGTCACCATAACCCTATGTTGACTTATGAATACATAACCTCATCCAAATATCAAATGATGAGAATGGTTCTTGTGTAAATAAATCGCTTTGACCCTAAAGATAGTAATTTCAATGTAGTTTTAGATCCCAACAGAACCATTAGCTTTAGGTATTAGAAAATTGTGAAACTCTCATGACAGACCTCTACACCCAACAGGTAAATGTACAGCCTCTCTTAGTGGCTTCCTTTTCCTCAGTATGTCTCACTCAAAACATCTTTTCTTATTTATGCAGCAAAATTTGGGAGAATTTGGAAATGTTGATCATCTTGTTTCAGGTAGCATTTTTCCAGATGGAACATTCATGGAGAGCTTTAAACTTTATTGGAAAAGTATGAGCCAGTATTCATTGCATTAAGTAAATGCATGAAGCTGATGTAAGGGTTTCAACACAGCTGATATAGTTTCCAACAACATCACTCACCATCAGAAATCAGAAGCCCAATCTGTAAAGATTCATATAAAAAGTAACTCAAAAGAATAATCAATAGCATGATGTAAGAGGAAAGAAAGGCAAACCGCTATCTTCGGTTTAATTCCAACCTACTGTATTAATTACTTTCACATAAATGCTTAAGTATTATACTGTAATTTTAATGCAATCTTTTTGTTTTAACTCGTACTGAAAGCAAATGCTATTGGAAATAGCATAGTTTGCTGCTTATTACCCCATTGTTGTAAAAAATTTTGCTTTGCTTTTTACTTATACAAAATTTAACTTTTTGACCAGTCTCATCTTAAAGTGACAATAAAAAATAAAAATGCTAGTCTTCTAAATGTCTACAAGCAAAACACTGTCTCCAAACATTTAAAGATCATTCCTCATATTTCTGCAGCTAGAAAAACACTATTTTTCATAAACTAATAAGATGCTAAGTTGAAAATACAATCTCCATCTTGTTTTATTGTTTCTGTGGGCATACTTGAGGGGTCAGCAAGAGAGATTTTCATGGATGAAGTCCCAAGGTTAAAAAATGCACAAGTGCAAGACATCAGAAACAACAGCAAGCATGCAACAGAGCAGAGAGCGCAAGAGCACAAGAGCAAGAGCTGTCTGTGTCTTTAATGTATAATTTCTATACAGGTTGTTATCTCATATTTACATCCTGACGTACTGCCATAACCAGTGCTTGCATGTTTACCTGTGCTAGGTCATGGGTACATAACTATATTCCATTGTGCACCTGTGCTAGACAAGTAGGGTCAAGTCCTCAGGTGTCCATACCTCAGGTGCCCCTGAGCTTTGAAGTAGTCTGTTTCCCCACAGTCCCATAAGGAAAACTGAATCCATATTTATAGTATTTCACTTATTTTCTGATTACATACATTTATACTTGGCAGTGTTAGTTGTACTAAATATATGCTTGGGGAATTTCTTTGTCAAATCAACAGAACTTGTCACTTCCTTTGTCTTCCACAAGCATAGAAATAATATTAAAATGCCAAAGGGCTAGGGATATAGCTCAGTGGCACAGTGCCTGCCTGCCAAGTGCAAGTCATGAGTTCAATCCCCAGTACTGAAAAAAAAATTAAAGTGATGAAGTGGTGGAATTCCTTCTTTACTAAGACTCTGGGAGACTGTCTTATAAGTTTCTTCTGTCTTCCTGTCTACACTCACATCAGTCTTTCCCAATAATAACATTATGCACATGAACTATCCAGTATGTATCCTCACATTTTTCCTCTGTGTTGTATAATTAAACTTATGATCTCAAACACAAACACACACAATGTTACATAATTTGAATTATATTATTCCAATTTTTGCATCTTTATTTTCCCAGACAATGTTGTTTATTGACTATTGACATTCACTCTCCACACCACTTCACCCCATCAAGAGAATACTGCTGCAGTATTAAAGATTTTTAACTCTTTAATTCATTCTTTTATCACCAGCACCTGGAACAGTAAATAAGTCAATCATGAATATAAAAAGAATGAAGTAGAAATGAGCATAGTAAATTGAAGGAACAAGGCCAGCAGGGCTAACATGGGATGAAAAGGCAGAATAATAGAATATGAGATCTGAAAGCTAAGCTCAGAGAGAAAATGAGAAAAATGAGGAGAGTTTATATAGGGCCATTTAGGTTACTACAAGTACTTTGGCTTTGACTGTAAACTAGAAAGCCAATTAAGGATTTTAAGCAAATTAATAATCACAGTTATGTTTTAAGAGAATCATTATGGATAGTGATCAGGTACATGGGAGGAAGGCAATGGTAAATGTAAACCAGAAACATAGACCAGTTAAGAGAGTGTAACTATTCATGTGAGAAAAAACAATGGCGAGAGCAAGGCAGGCTGGAGCAATGAAAGTGTAAATTGGTCCTGCTGTGGGTATTTAGGGTAGAACTGCAAGAATTTTCTGATGGAACACATAAGGGATCTAAAAAAGGGGGGAAAAAAAGCAATCAAAAATGAGTTCAAGATACTGATTTAGAAAAATGGACAAACGAGATGGAGAAAATTGTGAGAAAAGCAAATTGGGAGGAGTCTCAGCACATTGTTGAACGTGCTAAATTTGAGATGTTGGAGATTCCAAAGGAGTCTAGAGTTAGAATTTAAGTCTGAACTGGAGATGCAAGCCTTGGATTTACTAGCCTATAGATGGAATCTAAAGCTAAGGAAAATCGCAAGGGAGTAAGAGTAGATAACGTGAACATTTAAACCAGACACAGTGGCACACGCCTCTAATCTGAGCACTGAAGAAGCCTAAGGCAGGAAGATTGCACACCTGAGTCCTTCCTGGGCAATTTAGCAAGATCCTGTCTCAAAATTTAAAAGATAAGTAAATAAAAAGGCGGGGGATGTTGCTCAGTAGTTGTAGAGTGCCCCCAGATTTGATTTCTAGTATGACAAAAGAAAGAAAAAATGCAAAGTCTGATTCTTGAGTCCCACTACTGTTTTTTTTTTTTTTTTTTTGAGACAGGGTGTCACTGTGCAGTTCAGGCTGGGCTCTGAGCTCACTTTGTAGCACAGGCTGGTCTCGAGCTTACAATTCTCTTGCCTCAGCCTCCGGAGTGCTGGGATTATAGTGCGCTACCATACCTGGCTGCACTACTGTTTAGAAGACACAGAGTGAGAGATGTTACAGGCAACTGAGTTAGATAGAAATATAGACAGTCAGACAAGGCTGGGCCCTTGAAGAAGCTAGTGCAGAAAGCCAGATACCTTGCAACTGTGGGGGAGACAGACACCTCTGCTGTGGGCCAGACTTTAAGACAAAAGATCAAACAAATGCACCCAAATCCTAAATATTGGTATTCTAAATAGGTCTCTACCACCCTAATGAAGCTAGGAGTCACCATCCCAACCCCCTACAAAAGAAATCACTGTTCTTTAAGCAAGCCTGCTTGCTACATGACTTGTTTCCCATTTGTCCCTGATTTAATCAATTTTAACTGAGCAATTAATCTTACTGGTTGACCATAGTTCTGTTACACCTCATACCTACTTGCCTTGTGAGTTCCCATGTTTTCTTCTCTTTAAACCTGCCTCACTTTGTGGCTTTCCTCTGTGACAGTCCCTAGAAAAGACAGTCTAAAAACTCACTTGGGACCCCTTCTGTTTCTCTCTCTCTCTCTGACAGCTTTTCCCTCAATAAATATATCCTGCTCTTCACCTCCATTGTTCCTAAAATTCATTCTTCAATTTTAGAGAACACAGACTCATACTGGACACATAATAGGTTGGAAGTTTTGTTTCCCTATATTTGGAAGAGCAGTAAAAGTATTTTCAAGAGCCTGAAAATGAATGTTTAGAGATGAAAACCTAGAGTATATGGTGTCTAAACATCCAAATGAAGAAAGTGTATCAAGAGAGATAAGTTGCACTCAATACTGCTGACAAAACAAGACAAGACAAACTAACCACTGAATTTAGCAACATAGAGATTATTCATGATTTTTAAAAAATCATTTGAGTGGAGTGGTGGGGAGAAATCTAATTGGAATAGGTTCAAGGAAGACTAAAAGGAGAAAAATTTTATATAACAATCTACTTTTTCAAGAAGTTTGGCTTAAAAAGAAGAGAAATGAGATGGTTGCCAGTGAGGGAGATGGGACCGCTACAGAATAAATATATCTGCCCCAGAAGCCACATATTGAAAGCTAATCCCCAGTGTGATGGTATTAGGATTTGGAGTCTTTGAAAGGTGTAAAGACTCTGCAACATATCAAGGCACATCACAGGATTAATGCCCTTATAAAGAGGGCTCAGGAAGTTCAATGTGAGGATCCAAGAAGTTAGCTGTTTATGAACCTGGGAGTGAGTCTTCACCAGATCGAATCTGTAAGTGTTTTAAACTTGGACTCCTATTTTCCAGAACCATGAGGGGTAAGTTTCTGTTATGTGTAAACCACGGAGACCCAGCACTCAAGAGGCCCTAAACAAAACTGTTTTGTTTTTTAAAAGAGAGCAGCACACTTGATTATTGATGGCCAAGATCTAGTAAAGAGGAAAGGAGTGTTACAGGAGACAGGTGTTCCTGGAGTTAGGTTTACATGTGACAAGAATAGGTGTAATCTAGTAACTAAGTAGGTAGGCTCCTTAGCTAGGAGCACAGCTTTTTCTCCCACACTAAAAAATAAGCTAAATGGATGCTGATGCAAGTAGGTGCGTGAATGAATTATGAACAGTAGGAAGGTGCGGGGGTTTTCTTTGATTGTTTTCTTGAGGCAATTTAAAAACACTTTAACGAGGGATAGGAATGACAAAGCAGCTAATCAATTTTTGTAAATGTTTTGTGGATGTGAAAATAAGCATCTTTATTCTAAAGATATGTTTTTCAATATATTTTCAAATTGATAATATTAATTATACTATTCAATTTATGTATTACTTTTCAAAGCTCTTACATTAATTCTGAGACAAGTGTATTGAATTTACTCAGATTACATTTACCCAAGTTCTTAAATTTGTCTTTGCTCTATGTATTTAGCATAATTGATGCTATTCTTTATAAACTGCACCTTTTATCAGTACATAAAATTCATATCATTCTTTCATTGTTAATATTCATTAGTTGATGTTTTTGGTCTTTTTTGATTGCCTAATTTTTTTTAAACCAGTCTCACGTATTTTGTAAGTAAGATAAGGCTGGATTTTGGTGCTTGATTCAGGCTATTTCTCTTTCTATAGAAGTCAATCCTTTCACATTTAGCATAATGGCTAATAATTTGTATATATATAATATATATATGGTACTTTAATATATATATATATATAGTACTTTATGTATGCTACTTTAGCTTGATTATTTTACATCAAGGGTTTCTGTTTCCTTTCCCATAATTTTTTGTTGGACATTATTAGAGACACTTTCACAGTATCAGTTATTGGGGGCCCCTGCCATGAGTCTCTAGTCTCCTGCCAGGTGTTACAGGTGGGGAGAAAGAGCAAGAAACAAAATAAGGGAACAGCAGGGATCTTGGATGACTGACCAGTAGTTCACAGGGAACAAAAAGCAGCAGAGGCACCTGAACCTTGGTATTTATTCATTACATCTGAGTGAAGGACAATGGGTGAAGGGCTGTGGGTGTTTCTGGGAATAGTAATAGAGACTACTACTGTGGGCTAGTGAGAACAAAGCCTTCTTGCAAGGACAAGGAGCCTGGGAGGCCATAAAGAAACTATAGTTTCCTCAAGTGCCTTATCAGTCTTCAGCAGGTCTTATCTTGTCCTGTGAGTGCCACAGCAGTCTTTTGGCTTCCAGCTGTGACCAGAAAAGACCAGGGAGTTTCCCATGTTCCAATCTGGTTCAAAGGACAGGACAAGGACAAGCCTCCACATCCCCTAGACTCAATTTATAACTTGTGGTCCCCAATAGGGTATCTGTTTTTGGTTCATTTGTTTATGATCCTTTCTTAAATTGTTTCTTCAGATTAGAAAGACCTTGAGTGATGCAGACTCTTAGTCCTTACAACTCTTTAAATACTTTGCACCATGATAGGTGATTTTATTTTGGCTGATGGATTGGAACCCATTTAGTATACTAGTCTATATTGTTATGGAACATGTTCCTAACTTCCAGCATTACAAAAGAGAATCCCAATGTCATTTTTCTTTTTTAATTTTTTTGTCATTTTTATTTTTAAATAACTTATCTTCTCTGCCTGAAAGCTGATGAGTTTTCTCTTTATTCTTAAAATATAAGAATTGTATCTTTATATCTAGTGTTCCTTTACTCATTAATCTAGGTTAAAATGTAGTGAACCTGCAGATTCAGGCCAATGGATTATTTCCATTGTTATTTGTTTATCTTGTCAGTTCTACCCCTCCCCCTCTTTTTTGTTTTCCTTTTGGAACTTCTGTCTCTGTATGCTAGATTTCACAGACCTATATTATATGCTTGTTCTATTCTTGATTTTTATCTTTTTTTCTCTATAGTTTGGGATGTGTCTTTAAATCATATAGCCTATGTTTCAGATCAAAAGTAGCCATAGTCTCTAATTCAATTGCTAAAATGCTTTAGTTATGTAGAATTAATTTAACTCCAAAAAGTCTTATTTACACTATGCTTGGTGGTACATTTTTGTTATTCATACTATCCTGTGCCTTTCAGCATTTACATTTCCTCAGATGTACATTTTATTTGTCTAACAAGTGTATCCTAGTAGGCATTCCCCCCTCCAAATCAGGTCTGCTTAGTGAATATTTTAAGTGGCAGAAGTTCCACATTTGGGAGGAAAACAAATAGCTCTCTATCTTTCTCAGCCATTGGATATGAGCACAAAGCGGCCCACTTTCCTACAGACATATTTGGATCAACCCTCTTGCTCACTACTCTATATGATCTCTCAAACTCCACTCAGGGACTGTTGCCATACATAGTCACCTTCTTGGTCTCACAAAAGTCAAGAAATACCAATTTGTGCAACTCTCCTAAAGGGTCAACAGACCTGAGGCCCAGACTCTTTTCAAGAAACACCATGATCGAGTTTTCTCAGATCTAGTTTCTCATGATATCCTCCATGTTTATGTCTAAGGAGTTCTACACCAGGTTTTTTAAAGAGTCTCCTAATGATATAGGGGAATAAGACTCCCAACCTACAGTATGTTTGGAGTGAGTTCATGTTCTCTAAAACTGAAGAATGAATTTTAGGAACAATAGGGGTTAGTAGCAGAAATATTTATTGAGAGAAAGAAAGCTCCTGTCTGAGAGAGAGACAGAAGGTGTCCCGAGTGGGTTCCAGGGACTGTCTTTTGTAGGGATTTTTATAGACTAAAACCATGAGGTGAGGCAGGTCTAAAGTTGGGGAAAACTGGGAACTCGCAAGGTAGACAGGCATGAAGTGGGACAGAGCTATAGTTAACCAATAAGTTTGTTTAGGTAAAATTGACCAAATCAGGGACAAATGGGGAAGTGAGTCACATAGCAAGCAAACATTCTTTATGGATCAGTGACTCTTCCTGTAGGGGGTGGGATGTTGACTCCTGGTTTCTTAAAGTGAGCCAGATTTAATCCCCAAGGATTAAATTTAAGGGTGTAGTTGCATTTATTTTGCCTTCTGTCCTGAGATCTGGGCCACAGCACTGTCTCCTCCCTGGTCATCAGACATCTGATCCTTTGTGCCAGCTCCTTTGAGGGCCTATAATATTTAACTCAGCTCAGCTACCCGTAACACTAAGGCCTAGATTTTTCTCTACAAAACCTGATTTAAGAGAAGCTGACAGCTATGATCAAGGAGTAGAGCTCAATGAAATAGCCTTTTCTTAGGATGCCCCCACGCCTCCCATTTCATGTATATCTTTAATAGCCTCTTTTTCTATGATGGACTTTATGAAATGGGAGACTCATTTATTTTTTTATTTTTATTTATTTTTTACAATAATCAATTATTTTATTTCCTTGGCCTGACAAGATTGACTTCATTATACAAGAATGTGAAGCTGACAGGACACACAGATTTCCCCCAACAGGAAGGATCCTTTTCATTAACAGAGATGAAATGTCGTATCTGAGAACAAGTCCTGTTCCCCACCCCCACCCTCAACCCTTAAGTGAAAAGAAACCAGTTAAAACTCCATGAATTACTAAAAGTCATCCTTCCAAATATTTCTAATTAGCAGCTGCAGTGGATGAAAACCAAAGGAGGGAAGCAGCTGGCCATCACTTAGCAATCTTGTCTGTGCATGTGAGACTGAGGGACAACAGTGAGGGAGTAAGAATTCTGGATGTGTGAAAGTGTAGATAATCTACCTTACCTCATACCTGCCCCTTCACATGAAAGTGGCAGTCATTTATATTTATATTAAAAAGTCCTGACTTTTCCCAGTTTCACTCACCTTAGTACACAGATGACATTATTAGTTGTATGGGGGCAGATATTAAGGATTATTCTTAATTAGAATTCAGCTGAAGCAAAATCTTAGGTTTCACTTCTCCCTTAAAATGAGTTTTAAAAACCTGAAAGCCTAGTTATGATTCTCATATCCTGATACCAAAAAATGCAGTCTCAAAGCACAGTATTTGAGAAGATGAGGATATAAGTCAAACAGCTAACACCTAATATCTTTTTGTGCCAGAAATATTGAAGTTAAGTGGATTATCCATATTATTCTTTAATAAAGACCATTAATTTTCTGTGGGTTGGAAGCAGAGTATAGGGTCGTCCAACTTGCATGTTCATTCTTACTGGTGAATGTCTGTTCAGTCAGCACTTTACCAATTGCATTGTTATTCACCTCTTTTAAACATTCAACTGTAAATATATACTAAACATTTAGAGTGCTTCCTATGTGCCAAGGAGCTACTTAAGCATTTAAACACTAACATTTAATTCTAACATGTATGTGAAATATTGCTATGCTATTAGGTAGACTATTGTTATTATTATTAACCTAACACAGGTTATATGATTAAGGTTAAGTGATTCAGCCAAGGTCACATCAATAATAAATGATGTATTCATATTAGAATCCAGAGTCCTTTGCTTTTAACTACCCTACCAAAATTTCCTTGCCTAATAATATGTTAGGATACTGCTGATACTGTAGTATTTTGATGGACAGGGCTTAAGGAAGCAGAAACATTTTCCTAACACAATACAGTGGACTACATAGAAGAAACGAAAGCACTTCAAACTCTCCGCTTTCTCAAGACACAAAGGAGAGGCTCCTTTGCACTGCTTCGCCTGTTTTACCTACACTGCAATCTTGAGTTTAGGAGCAATGCTAGCTAGGGCCAGGACTACTGGGGAACCCATTCTGCCTAATGGCTCGGGATAGCGAGCCCAACCATCCTTCCCCAAGCAAAGGTGACCCTACAACGAGTGTTTCCTTGGATCCTGGTGGAAAGATTTTATATTTGTAGTCCCAGATCTCTCTGAAACCCCA
Organism: Hydrochoerus hydrochaeris; assembly: GCA_004027455.1. NCBI lineage: Eukaryota > Metazoa > Chordata > Mammalia > Rodentia > Hydrochaeridae > Hydrochoerus > Hydrochoerus hydrochaeris. The sequence goes on from PVLA01001231.1 coordinate 107,520, forward strand.
ATCACCTCTTTTCTTGGTCTTCCTCTTCTTTTTTTTTTTTTTTTGGTACGGGGAATGGAACTCACGACCTTCCGCTTGCCAGGCAAGTGTTTATGCCACTGAGCTAAATCCCCGGCCCTTCCCGGACTTCTTATCCAGGCCCCCTTTCCCAGGCTCTAAGAGAGTTAAACTTTTATGTAGCCTTTTACTGCAATAGGATTTTTGTTTGTATGTCTTTAATTTAAACGTCCTCCATATTCTTCGAACACCGTTTACAGAGATGGCGTTAAACAGGTTGGTGGCCACACCTGTAATCCCAGCACTTGGAAGGCTGAGGCAGGAGAGTTGCAAGCGAGTTCGAGAGCAGCCTGGGCTACAAAATAAATTCAAGGCCAGCCAGAACTGATTGATACCAAAACCCTGTCTAAAACCAAAAAAAAGCAAAACAAAAAAACCACACCTATTTGTCAACCAAGGCGTTGAAGCACCCAAGGGCCCGCCCTCCGACAAGGGAAGCGGGACATTTGGCCAATCAGGAGCCACGTCCTGCGGCGCTCTTGTCCCCGCCCCTCCCTCCTGGCACAAGCCCTCAAGTGTCTCCGCGCAGCGGAGTTCTGGGACTTATTTTTGGGGCCGCGGGGCTGCGGCGCTGGGGTTGTATGGACCGAGTGTGTCGGGTGGTTCCTGTATCCCCTCAGAGGCTCGAAAGGTCGCGTGAGAAGCGGCCCGGGGCGGGCAAAGCTGCGGTTCAAGTGAAGGCGGTAGGAAAGTGAGTCGGCTCCAGAGCGGCGATCGCGGCTTAGAAATCTTTGGTCTCGTCGGAGGCAGCCCTCGCAGCTTCGCTTGCTGTGAAGGCGGAGGGAAGGGGGCAGAGGAGGTTGAGTCCCGGGGTCCTGGTGTTTGACTGGGAGATGTTGGACCTGGCCGGGGACCTGGACGCTCGCTGGAGGCCGCGCAGTACTGGCGCTGAGCTCCTGTTCCTTGAGAACTATTCTTGCGCGAGCGTCCAGTGCTACGTCCTGCTAGCCTGCCTCGGAATCCGACCTGTCTTGTGACATTCACGATTTTTTTTTTCTCGGAAAGGGAACTTTTTATTAATTGCTTGGGTTTTTTTCTAGGACCTACTAGCATTCAGCAAGGACAGACCTGGATGGCAAAGGCCCATGTTCACACTTTATGGGTGAGGAAACAGACCTTAGAAGGTGTAGGAGGTTGGTCGTTAAAGTCCAACAAACGGTTGATAAAGAGTTAAGATTGTTCAGGTCCTGCGATCTTTATCCAGAAATTAGGTACCGCTGTGATAGTAAATCCAGTATTTTGTTCTAAGTAGGGGAGGGGAGGGGAATTATTTTCTCCTTAAATTTGTTCAACAAAGTGTAAGAAAAACTGTAAGAATAATAGCCGCTTAAATTGCTATTTATATTTTATTGACATTGATATATATGTAAATGAACTCAATGATCTTAAATTGATAAAACCGTGGGGCTTAGAAGGATTTAATTACATAGAAAAAAATCTGAATCCTCAGAATAGCCAAATTGAAATCAAATTGTTTTCATGTCTGTCTTAGTTACCTTTTACTTGTTGTTGAGACAAAAATACCTGCCGCCCAAAGTTAGGGAAGAGAAGGTTTATTTTTTAGTTTTGGGGGGTTTTAGTCTATGCTCAGTTGGCTTCAAGACAGTGTGGCAGGGTAGCCCTTCATGGCCGCTGCAAACAGGAAAAGCGAAAGCAAAACCGAAAGAGAAAGACCCTCCTTCTTCCCGGTAGTTACACTGGCTCCACCCTTGGGCGGGTGAAACAACTTGCCCTGTCAATCTGAGCGCTAAACGACCAACCAATCACAAACGCTAGATTCAGCCACATCCAAAATTACAGGAGGCCTGGGAGGGGATGACAAAGGAATACATGATCTATAACACTCATCTTAAGAGTTGTATTTCTTGAAGTTTCCAAAGTTACAAAGTGCCAGTACTCATAGCTCTTCTATCTAATTATTGAAGGGGAGCAGCAATGTTTGCTGGGCTGTTTGTGACCTCTTTCTAGGAGATTTGTAGTCAGATTCACAATGTGAGAGAATTTTAGTGAGTTTGGGAATTAAAAGTCATGCTTATTTTTTTTATTCTCAACTGGCTCAGTATTCCACCACTCTCCCAAAAGAGGAGCACAAAGGAGGAAGGAATGCACACTCCTTTTCTCTTGATCTGATTTGTGGTGAGTAGAATTGTCCTTTTCTCATTTATAAGGTGCTCTGACTTCTCTATCAGTAGGCACGTAGTGGAAGTGCCAGTGAAGACAGATGGATCAGACTGCATAGAACATGCTCCTCAGGTGGAGAACAGCTGTTCCAGGCCACCTTTCCAGCATGCCCCTGGCTTCTTCCCAGTGTCCTTTCCTAGTATTTACTTACTTATTCAGTTACTGAAATGTACAGTGCATATAATTCTTACTGTTCTTAGTGTTCTGAGGTAAATTTAGGAACGTCTCCACGTTGAGTAACGCAACATATGAGACTAATAATTTCCTAGCCCACGTGTGCCTCTGTGGATTCTGAATTTTTTTTTTTTTTTTTTTTGGTACTGGGGATCAAACTCACGACTTCACACTTGCCAGGCAGGTGCTTGTGCTGCTGAGCTATATCCCCAGCCCTACTGTGCCTCTGTGGAAGAATGCTTGCTTGGTCTGTGCAAGAACTTGGGTTTGATCCCTAGCACCACAAAAAAACAAAAACACAAAAGAATTTGAGGACACTAGTTGCAGGGAAGTGTAAGTAATGTTTAAAGTGAAGCCACTTTGTGGAGGGGTATTCATATTTGATGTCTTAATTGTTCCTTTACCAGGAGTCCTTATCACGTCTACCAAAGGCAGCTATTATTGACATTTCCTTGTATTTATTTGTACTTCTATCTAATACTTAGTGTATATACTTACTAATCTGGATATGCACTAATATGTGTGTATACATGTATGTATGTATGCCGTATGTCCATGTATATGCATAGGTTTGTCTAAAACATGTATGTATAGATATTTTTATATATGTGTGTGTATATATAAATTGACTTGTGAAAAATAGGTCATGAGGACAGGTAGTATTTTCATATATACAGAACTGTATCTTGTATGTAGTAAGCACTGAGTAAATATTTCTTAAATATAAATAGCTGTTATTTGTATAATTTTTTTGTTGTTACATATAATGCACACTTTTCCAACCATTTTTGGGTAGCGTGAGTTTTTAGGACTAGTTATGTTCCATTCTAGGGATATACCATTCTTTAAATTTTCTTTTATTGAGGAAAATTTAAGTATTTCCTGTTATAAACAACTTCTAGTAAATATTTAATTTCTTAAGATATACTCTGAGAAATGGAAAAACAATGGATATAAACAATGTAGGCTTTTGAAAAACTTAAGTTCTTTTTGGGAAATATTACATGACCTTTAACTCCTATGACAATTTGATGAAATATCTGCTTTCTCTAAACCTTTACTAGCATTTGGTATTTTAAAAAAAATTTGCCTTCATTTTAATCTCCCTTACTCTTTATTAAGATTGACCTTGTTTTACTTAGACTATCTGCATTCTTTTTTGATGAATTACCTATTGACACACATCACTGTTTTGGACTAAACTTTTATTTTCATTTGGTAGTAGGTACTCTTTTTTTTTTTTTCTTTTTTTATTTAAAGAGAAAAAAACAAAAAGGGTAGAAATATTACAGAATTTCAAAAAAAAGATAAACAGTGAGAAATCACTAGTTCATAAATTACATATTGTTTTTAGAATAGTTGTTCAGGTTACAAAATTAAAGCACACAAAGTGAACACTTAAGCAGTGAGACTGCAAACAGATCTGTTCAATAATCCAACGAGAACTTAGAAATATGGTTATCAATCAGTAGGTACTCTTTTTTTTTTTCATTTTTTTATTTAAAGAGAAAAAAAACAGGAAAAAGGTAGAAATATTACAGAATTTCAAGAAAAGAAGATAAATAGTAAGAAATCACTAGTTGATACAATACACATTGTTTTAGAAATAGTTATTCAAGTTACAGGATTAAAGCACACAAAGTGGACACTAAAGCAGTGAGAGTGCAAACAGATCTGTTCAACAATCCAACAAGAACCTAGAAATATGGTCATCAATCCCACACATCTAAACATACCTGCAGCTATATCTTTTATAGCGCTTCAGTAGGTACTCTTTTATGTAAAAGATAAACCTTTTTTTGTATGCTATAAATATCTTTCTGAATTTGCCACTTGCCTTTACTTTTAAGGGTTTCTTTGTTTATGTAATTTTTAAATTTATGTAAAACAAAATACTACTTCTTGCTTCATCAAATGTAATACATATAATTAATTTTCCTCATTTTTTTTTATAGTTTCAAGTATCTTAAAAGAGTTTTTTTTTTTTTTTTTTTTTTTTTTTATCAGTACCAGGGATTGAACTCAGGACTGCGGGCTTGCAAGGCAGGTGCTTATGCTGCTGAGCTAAATCCCTAGCCCAAGAGCTAAATTCTTAAATCTAAATTTATTTTAATGTGAGAAATAACAGACTCTAACATTCTTTTTTCTTCTAGTTATTGAATTTTTCTAATAACTTCTCCACTGATATCTACATAGGTACACGTAGATCACTTTTGAGGCTGCTCTGTTTCCTGAATCCATTTCTCAATTCTTACATTGGTATTTTTATTGTTGTTTCTTATATTGTATAGTGCATTTCATAGGCAGTAAGGGGGAATGTAGTGCGTCTTTTTCATTCTGTGAGGGTGAAGAAAAAAAAAGAAATTATATGTTGGAAATAGTCCTCAAAGTGATGTGATGATTTCTGTTTTGGAAAAAATGAAGTAAAAGTTGCATGTAATAAAGTTTTGATATTGAATATACTGTCAGTATGTTTTATCAATGTAGACTATTAGTCAAAATGTAAGATTAGGTATCAAGTTTGTTGCCTATGCTTGTTGCTTCATGTCTATCTTCTTTTGGTTGTGAGAACTAGGTTGAGTTATTTAAGCAGTTTCTCATACTTAAAATGAGAAATAAAGCCTACTATGTATGGCTACGAAGGTTAAATAAGATCATACATGTAAAATACAATGTAGAAGTTGATTGCTATTTAAAATTTAAACTATATCCAATATAACTCTTTTTAGTCACTATGACATAAAAATTAATGCAAAGAATCTAGCTTTTCTTTGTAAAATTTCTATCCATTTATGTCAGCATCATTAATCAAACAAGACATCTTTCCCCCACAAATTTGATATCATCTTTTACCATGTTTAAAATTCTATCTCTTGGATTTGTTTCTGGGTTTTTCATCTTTTCTGTTGATCTTTAGTCCTATGTCAAACCTATGGTACAGTTACAGAGGCTTTATTAGTTTTAACATACCATTTTTATGGCTCGTACTTAATGTCCCCCCAAAGACTCATGTATTTATACATGGGATTAAGGGTATATGGTACTGAGTTAGCCCACTAATTGATTTATCATAGTTCTGGTGTAGATAATTGGAAGGCCCACCTTGGATATGGGTGGTACCACCCAAAAGGCTTGTAACCTGGATGGAATATAAAGGGACAGAAAGAAGGCAGGGGGTTGATGCCTCCTGCCTGCTCTGTCATGGGCTGTGTCTTATCTGTGATGCCCTTCTGCCATGCTACCCTGCCTTGGAGCCAGCCAACCATGGATGGAAACCTCAACAAACTGTGAGCCAAAATAAACCTTTCCTTTAACTTGTGTCAGATATTTTGTCTCAGCAGTGAGAAGAGTAACTAAGACACCATTAGTGTAGTCTCCTTTTTTATTACTGTTTAACAGTTTTCTCACAAAAAGTACTTAAAAATCAGTTTGTGATATTTTCAACTTTTATATCACAAATCTTGTTAATCTTAATTGAATCACATTGAAAATAGAGATGTTTAGTATATATCATTCTATATATCATTTATAAATGATTTGCAAAATACTCTTATGATATTTAATTGGATTTCATGTTAATTATAATTTTATTGTGATGTATTACATATATGCAAAAGAATATATGGAAACATGTATGTGCAATTTAAAATACAGTAATAATAACATGGGTGCTCCTCCATCTAGACTAGTTTTCCCACCCCTTTCTGGAGGACAACAGCCACTATATTAAATGTCACATTAATTTCTTAGATTTTTTTCCTGTAGGTTTGATTTACTAAGCCTGCATTTCCAAACAGACTTGGTTCATACTTTTGAACATTGTACAAATGGAATCACTGAATCCGTTTTTCTGTAAATGTCTTATTTTGCATGTTAGATTTTTATAATGCGTACATGTTGATTCATGTAGCTATAGATCATTTTTATTACCCTGTACCATTTCATGGTATGAATAACAATTTATCCATTCTAGTGTTTTTAGGCCTTTTGGATTATTTCCAGCTTTTAACTATTACAGCAATTTTACATGTTGTTTGGGACAACTGTGTAAGCTTCTGAGAATCTAGCCTATATATTAAAATTTCATGGACATTCATTTCCCTTACAACTGCCAATAGTTTTCAGCTGGTTTTTTTTTTTTTTTTTTTTTTTTTTTTTTTTTTTTTTTTTTTTTTTTTTTTTTTTTTTTTTTTTTTTTTTTTTTTTTTTTTTTTTTTTTTGGTCTTCCCAAATCTATACTTATACCCTTTACAGATAATCTTGCTTTATTGTATTGATGTGTACTTTAACATTGGTGGTTTAAAACACTGGATTTCTATTTGTTAGAAAAAAAAAATCAGTGTATGAATGGAAGGTCAAAAATAACATAGTGAAACTGTAGTGATTATTTAGAAGTGGTTTTAATTTTTACTTCTATTTTAGTATTTAGAAATTCTATAAATTTATTGTTAGTAAGACAAATTAAACTCATTAGTATGCATTTCTTTTTTTGGTTTGCTTGCTTTTTGAGACAGGGTCTCACTGTATAGTTCAGGCTGCCCCTAAACTCAACTATGTAGCCCAGGCTGGCCTTGAACTCTTGGCAGTCATCCCACCTCAGCCTCCCTAGCCTGCTGGGATTACAGGCATGTGCCGCCATGCCTGGCTTTACATTATTTACTTTTAGCTAGTTTGTATTTCAAGGAAATTCTTAAATCTTTGTTAAAATAACAAAGTAAAAGTGAAATTGTTTTATTTTCACTTTTTTTGTGATATGAAATACTAATGAATGTACTTATTTTCCACACAGATACCAACTTTTCTTATTTATAGTCTGTAATTTGGGTTTCTCAGCATCCCACATTTCTTATTTATATATTATTTTGTATGCGTAAAATGCATTTATTATGGTTAAAAAGTTTTAAATTTTGTAAATATTGAAACCACTACATATTAAAAGAGCACTAAATTTTCTCATTCTTGAGTTCTTACTACTGTTTAGTTAATAATTGTAAAATTGGAAAATTGTACTCGATGGTATATTTTGAATCTTTAAATACTCAGTACATTTTTGTTTCACATTAACATTTTGACAGTTTATGGGAGTCTTAATTTTTAATCATTTTGATTTTTATGAATTTGAGATATTTATGAAGAATCCCTACCATAAATATTCTACTATAATTGAAAATTTTTCTGTTCTTTCTATAATTATTTTGTTTTGATTTTAAAGAGAATAAAACCAATAAAAATGATACAGAATTTCAAAACTAGATAATAGGAAATTAACAGTGGTTGTTATATTGCATATTGTTGTCTTCAAAATAGTTGCTCAGATTATCAGATACAGTTATCTTGTGTGTATATGTATGTACATGTATATCTATGTATTTTTTAATATCCTTTTCTCCCTTCCACCAACTCAATGGTTCTTTCCTTTTAAGTAGTTTTTTTCCTTTTCACAGTATCTATTGTACCTTTTGAATTTTATTTTCTTGTACTAGAGAAACAATACAGTGTTTACACATGGAAGTCTGATGTATTTCATTTATGAGTGTGGTCTCTAGTTGCATCCATTTACCTATAAAAGCCTCCAGTTTGTCTTTCTTTACAAATCAGTAATACTCCATTGTGTACTGTCTTGGTTACATTTATCTCATTGCAGGGACAAAATGTCCAACCCTTGAAATGAATGAAGGAAATGTTTACTTAGCTTACAGTTTTTGAAGGTTTTAGTCCATACTCTAGTTCCAAGGCAGGGTGGCATGACTAAGGGGCAACTGTTGATGGCAGCTGCAAATGATAAGACCATAAAGGGAAAAAGGGAAATGTGCGATCTGTTTCCTGCTTTATATTGTATGCTGGCTACCAACCCTGGATGGGTGCAGCACTCACCATCAATTCCAGCGCTAGACAATGAGCCAATCAGAAATGCTAGATTCAGCCACCTCCATGACTGCAAGAGGCTTTGGGAGGGACATTTAAACACAAACTACAACATTCCACCCTTGGCCCCTCAAAGACTTATGTACATCCTTTATGCAAAAAACATTTAGTCTATCTCCAAGGGTTGCCAAAGTCCTAACAGTTTCTGCATTGCAAAAAAGTTCAAGTTCTGTCAGATCTAAGGCAAACTCTTAGCTATAATCCCCTGTACAAATGAAAACAAAGTTAAGCACTTCCAACATTCAGTGGCAGAAGATAAACATTACTGTCCTAAAGGGTACAAATGGGGGGGGTGGTACAAAGGAATGGGACCAAAGGAAGTCCAAAATCCAGCAGGGAAAGCATAAGTCCTGGAGTTCCACATTTAGCATCTGCAGCAATCTGGTTGTGAGCTCCAAAGGGCTTGAGTGACTCCATATCCAGTACACTTCTGGTGGTTGTAACTCTCACGGCTTCTCTTGGACTAGCTTTGCTCGCTTCTTGCAGGTTTCCTTAGATGATCCACACCCCTGGCTTTTCTAAACTTCAGGGTTCTCCATTGCACCTTTGACTTCATAGCTTCACACATTGCCCTCCCAGGGACACACTGCCTGGCATCCTAGGCCTTCTGCAGTTGGGGCAGAAGCTTTGCATTCTGTATGCATCTAAACCCAGCACCACATGGATGATGCTGAGATTTGCTGCCAGAGCAATAACCATGTTTTCTTCTCTGTCAGCTGTAGGAGTCAAGTGCCTGGATCAGTGATAACTCTGAACCTGATTCTGAGGAACAAATTCTCTATGCCGCTGTCATTCTAGAACCCATTGTGGCCACTGCTGCTGCCATTCTGGAACATGGTGCTCTGAGGCTTTCTCCTTAAAGCAAAGTTTCACTTTTCCAGTTTTGAGGCTGTAAAGAATGGAGGGAGATCTGCAGCTACTTTGCCTGCCTCCCAGGCCATTTTTTCTATTCTGTTCCATCTCAGCAATTGAGATCTCAGCTCTCTTTATAGTCCACAGCTGCACTGGAGCTTTATTTGTGGCCAAACTCAACATTTTAAATCATTCTGCTGGACTGTTTGCTCTTGATTTGCAACATAAATCTTGCTAAAAGCCTCCAATGATAGCTATGTCGCTGCCTCAACATTTGACTGTCTTGAAATTTCTTCTGTCAGATTAATCAGTCTGCTGCTCTTAAGCTTAGTCTCAGAGTCTCTGAACATGAGCAAAATGTAGGAAAACTTTCTGCTAAGCCATAACACATCATCTGGAGTCCAACAGCCAATGCAGTCCTTCCCAGCAGAAACCTCCTGAACCTGATCTTTACTGGCAGGATTTCTATCAGTTTTCTGGTCCCCTGAGATCTGACCAGAATCTCCTATACAGAACACCCCACTCCATTCCAGCTCCATTCCTTTAGGCAATGTCTCTGAACCTTTCCAAACTCTTCCCACAAGCTATTCCCAAAGGCTCTTTAACTACATGGTCAGGTATAGTCACAGCAGCAATACCACTTCTCTGGTACCAAATTCTGTCTTAGTTAATTTTCTTTCTGCAGAGATGAAATATCTGACACCCAAAGTTAAGGAAGGGGAAAGGTTTATTTAACTCATAGTTTGTGGAGATTTTAATCCATAATCAGCTGGCTCCAAGGCAGGATGACACATGGCAGAGGGAAACAGTTCATGGTGGTAGAAAACAACACAAGTAATGAGCAAAAGAGGAGGAGCACAGAGAGAAGACTTTTTTTTTTTTTTTTTGTGCTGGGGATTGAACTCAACCTTGCACTTGCCAGGCAGGCACTAATGCCACTGAGCTAAATCCCCAGCCACTGAGAAGACCTTTTTATTGTATATAGGTCACACTCCCTTGGGTGTAGCATTCATACCTATAATCCCAGGATTTGAGATATGAGTCATTCACAAACTCTAGAAGCCTGCCTCCATGATTGCATGAGGCTTTGGGGGGACATTTAAACATAAACTGTAACATCTACAAGTACTACTTCTCCTTTATCCATTCCTCAGTTGATGGGCATTTGGGTTGTTTCCAAGATTTAGCTATTACAAATTGTGTTGTTATAAATACAGGTACACATATATTGCTATGGTATGTTTCCAATTCTTGTGGAAATACACCCAGCAGGAAAATAAGCAGGGTTGAATGGAACCTCTATTCCCAGGTTTTTGAGGAATCTCAACACTGATTTCCACAGTAGTTATACCAATGTATACTTGCACCAACAGTGAAGAAGGGTTCACTATGGGAAGACATTTTTTCCAGCGCCATTTATTAAAGAGATTATGGTGAAATATGGCCATTTACATTAATGGTTATAACTGATATATATTTGCTTGTCTTTCTCATCTTATCTTCATGCTGTTGGTTCCCTACTTTTCTCCTGTTTAGTTGCTTGCCCTGCTTGGTGGTTCCTTTCGTTTTTTTTTGTTTTGTTTTGTTTTTGAATTGTCATTTTTATCTCTTTCTAGAGTATCTTTCAGTACTCTTTGTATGGTTGGTTTGGTGGTCATGAATTTCTTCAGTTGTTCTTTGTCATGGAAATACATTATTTCTCCATTAATTTTGAAAGATAGTTTTGCATAGTACATCAGACAGGTTCGAAATTGTTTACTTTTAGGCTTGAAATACTTCAGTCTGTGCTCTTCTTTCTGGACTTGAGGGTTTATGTTGAGAAGTTGGCTGTGATTCTAATGGGTTTTGTTTTTTAGATGTTCTGTTTTCTCTAACAGCTTTTAATCTGGGATCTTGATTATTGTATGTCAGGGTGTAGATTTATTTTGGTTATGGCTGTTGGGAGCATTCTCTGTGTCTCAGTTATGTGTGTGTCAGATTCTGTTCCCATGTTTGAGAAATTTCTTGCTATTACTTCTGCAATTAGTTTTTTTTTTTTATTTGTGTTGACTCTTGCTTTTTCATTGACACTTATCATTCTTTTTTTTTTAAATTTTTATTTAAAGAGAAAAAGAAGCATGTAAAGGGTAGAAATAATACAGAATTTCAGAAAAAAGATAAACAATAAGAAATCACTAGTTGATAAATTACATATTGTCCTCTTAGAAATAGTTGTTCAAGTTACAAAATTAAAGCATACAAAGTATATCATCAAACAGTGAGAGTGTAAATGGCTATGCATACATGAGGCTCTACATGTATTTCTATCCTTTCTGTATTAGAGGGAAAAACAAAACTTAGTAAGACAAAATAAATTCCTATAAAAACATGAAACCAAAAAGTAGTATAAAAACCACAGTACAAGGTGATCTACAATGATTACTGTATTGTTTCTTATTATCTTCAATAGAATTGCCTATATCATCAGGCATAAATGAATATAGCAATATAATTGAATATAGCAGTACATAAAAATGTTAGTAAAAAATAAAACATTGTAGACAATATAAAACTTCAAAGGCAGGTAATAATCAAACCAGAATGGATATTCTAGTGAATCTTGTCATCTTAAGTGCAGTTGCCTATACTCTCAGACTTGATACTATCAATCATAACAGCTTTGAATAAAATCTGTCAATATAAAACAGCGATCTAACAAACTAGATTTGATTACAATCAGTTATGGTAAAACAGTGTAGGTTTTACAGAGCTTTAGATTGACTTAATAGGAAATTAAGGATGATTACCGTACTATATCCTGTTATTTTTGGGATTACTGTTTGTACCCTCAAATCTAGTACAGGTAGAATGACTGAAACAATATAATACATCTAAGCAGAGTAGTGTGAGTAATGTGGGTTTTTAAATCCTGGTGCACTATTAACAATATAGTGTATCAAGGCCATCTATGTTAGATATTATAGCCAACCTCTGCCTCATTTCTCTTATGCTATTTTTCTGCCTTTGTCTACTTTTCTCCTTCATTCTACTGCCTGCCCCACTCATTGAGGCCTTTCTGCTGCCATTCCTAAAATCCTGGTATTTTTTTTTCTCTCTTTAGAATGTCCTTCAGTATTCTCAGTAGGGTTGAATTGGTGGTCACAAACTCGCCCAGTTCCTCTTTGTCATGGAAGCATCTTGTTTCCCCATTAATTTCTAGTGACAGTTTTGCAGGGTACATCAATCTGGGCTGGAGGTTATTTTTTTCAGGACTTGGAATATTTCACTCCAAGCTCTTCTTGATCTGATGGTCTGAAACTTATCATTCTTATATTGCTTTTATTTGCATTATCTTGCAGGTGTTCAATTGTTATTTCCTGGTTCCTTACTTTTTTTTTCTTCCCTCTTTTTTTCTTTTTGAGAGAGTCTTGTTAAGCACTTCAGGCAGGTCTTGATCTCACTTTGTAGCGCAGGGTGTTCTCAAACTTGCAATGATCCTCCTGCCTTGGCCTCTTGAGTGCTGGGATTGCAGGCATGCACCATCACACCTGGCTCATTAGTTATTTTAAAACTTTCTTTTCTTATCACATTAGTTATTTAAAACTTTCTTTTCTTATCACTAGATACAATCCTATCTTCAGGGTTTCAAAGTCTATCTTTAGTTTTATTCCAGTGGTTTTTCTAGCTTTCAATAGAATTTTTAATTTCCTGGATATCTCTTTGCATCTGTTTCATACATTATATTTCTATCCTATGTTATTCATTCAAGGTTTTAATTGCTTTCAAATGAACCTCTTTTTTTTTTAATCTGTGTTTTCTTTAGATATGCTCAGCAATTCTCTCATTATGGTTGTGGTTTCTTCTTTTTTTTTTTTTTTTCTTTTTCTTTTTGTCTTTTTGAGACAGGTTCTTGCCATCCAGTTTGGGCTGGTCTTCAACTCTTTGTAGGGCTGGTCTCAAACTCCCAATGATCCTTTTGCATCACATCAGCCCCATGAGTGGTTCTTTTTTTAATCTGAGACATTATTTCTGATATGATTTCCTCTACAGCCTCATAGAGTTGTTTCTTTACTTCCATTGCTGTGATTTCAGAAATTTCATGTGTGTGGTTTCCAAGTTCTGTGTCTGCCTACTGGACTTTTTCTGGGTGGACTAGAGGTGTGAGGTTGTATTTTGCTTCTTCATCTTGACATTTTCTAGTTAAACAAATTTTTATTTTGTTTTCTATGATTTTGAGTTTTGATGGTAGGTAGCAACATCACTAGTATCAAGGCCTCTCTGGAAAAGTCTGTTCTGTGTGTAGGAGATTCTTTGTTTGTGTCTATCCCAAGATCCTACCTTCCTAAGTAATTGAGAGTGTAATGTTGGTTTCCGTTTGGCTCAGTTTCCAATCTTTTGGTGTAGGGCTGTGGTGAGGTTATTACTCCACAGCTTCCCAATATTGATACACAGGGGAGAACAACTGATTATAACAGATATGACATTATAGCTACCATAGCGCAATTAGCAATAATGATAGCATTAAGTACAACTCAGAAATTGACAAGCTGTGGTATCTATTGATTTTGTAATTCAGTCCATGGGAGCAGTCTACAGTTACAACAGAACCAAATGTAAATTAGGGGTTTGTATGTGAAGTATCTCCTCTTTATTAGAGTAGATTTACCCTGGATTCATGGGAATGAAACCGTAGCCAAGTCCCGGATGCTTCCTTGCTCCCCATTCCATAGTGTAGGGAAATGGGCCAGGGCACCTGGGTTCCTCCTGACCAGCCTTCTCAGAGTGGTAGAGAGGCAATGAATGGGGTTTCTTCCCTCCCATTGGCTCACTGATATTCCTGGAAGAGTTGATGAGCAGGGCTTCTTCACTCCCATTCCATTCAGCGAGGTGCCTGGGGTAGTGGTTAGGCCATGGGCAGAATTTTTCTCCTGCATGGCTCATCAAGAGTCTCCTAATTGGGAAGCTTAATTTATAACCTTTTGCAAAGATTTTAAAATTTATCTTGCTTTTATTTAGTTGGTAATTCTGAATTTTAAAGACGGACTATATGACTTTGTAAAGTTATTTAATCTAGTTAAGTGTGAATTTCTTAATTCCATTACTGTGAGTAATAATATCTTAAGGATTGTTGTGAGAGTGAAGAATATAACATAGTCTTTATTGCATAATAAATAATTGGGAAGGTTTTGCTGCTGCTATGATAATGACGATGGTGATGATAATGATATATCTGTTTAATTTGTTTACATTTTATTGTAAACTCCTTAAAAGTATCTCTTTACCATATTCTTAGCACAGTATTTACTAAATGTTTTTAAGGCAGTTCAATTACGTATTATTTTTTCTCTTTTCCTTTCTAAAACTACCTGATTACAATAAAAAGTTAGACTCATGAACTTGCAGTAATTAAATGAAAGCCAAAAGCAAATTATAAATTTTAACAAAAATCTAGAAGATAACAGGAGGACTAGTGATAATAGCCACTTAAATTGAAAGATATTGCATCGTAGAATATTCACATGGGGAATGTAGCCAAGAAATGTACTGAGCCCTGGTATCTTCATAGAGGCTGAGGTAAGTTATATAGATATATAATCCAGACTGTTTATAGCAGATTGTTAAGGTGGAATGCAAGCAATTCACCCTCCAAATAGGAGGTTAGATATTTGTTTTTCTATAGTGGAGAACACTCCTGTAGTTTTCTGCCTTTTGACTCATACAACTGATAAGATACTTGAGAAATAATTGTAATTTTAATAAATCTTAACTCTTTAGTCTTGAGAAATTAAGATACTTGTGGGATGAGTCAGTGACTAAGGAGATATAGTACAGACAACAGAAGAGAACTCCATATAAATTCTAAATAGTATTAATTAAAATATGTCTATATAACTTACTAATATCTTCAGAAAAATTTTAGAGGTATCTGTAAGATTAGAACAGGACACCAAGAAAAGGCACTATAAGAATAAAAAATAAGCTTGTAGAAATTAAAGCAATTGCTCAAATAAAAAAATTAAGTGTAAAAATTCGAAGATAAACTGTCCCAGGTGATACAACAAGAAGCAAATTAATTATAAGAGAAAATGGACAAAGCAAAAAGAGACCATCTAATAGAATATTTATGACTAATAGGTGACTTAGTAGAAGTCCAGTGTTGTAAATGAGAGAAATCAGAGAAGGAGAAATGAGAAAATTTGATAGTGCTGATGAGCAGGAATGTCAGTTGTAATGCCTACTGGACATAACTAAGGGATCATTGGGAAAAAAGATCCTAAGATAGTTTTAGAGAGGAAAACTAAGAAAAGATTACCTACAAAGGCTTTAGAGTTAGACATAAAAATCAGTCTTAGGAACAATGAAGCAGCTCAAATCTGAGTAAATTTTTATCACTGTATAGTTCTAAACACAGTCAATTGTGAGGGGTTAATGAACACTTCAGATATATGGTTATTGAAATGATTCCTGGGAATGTTGCTAATCAAATTTGGAGATTGTGTTTTGAAATTAAATGGTACATTTTAGAAAGGACCTTGCGTATTTCTCACTTTTGCTTTTTTCATCAGGCTTATATTCATAGGTTTGATTAATCTCATTTGGTTAATTTCCTCCAAAATAAAGAACTAAATCATGAAAGAAAAATCATATAATCTTGAAAATAGAGGTTTACAGAGTAGCTATAACAGATCAGAGTGGGAAATTGATACTTAGCCATTTAATCTACAAATGTTTTATCTTTTTTACATGTTTTGTTTTTCTTCTTTGTTGGAGTTCTTTTTGATTTCCTCTTTGTTCTTTTTCTTTGCCACTTATGTTACCCACTAAATATCTTTTTGTCTGTCTTCACACTTAGATTGCTTCTTGAGAAGCCAGATGGCAGTAACATTTGAAGATATAACTATTATTTTTACTTTGGAGGAGTGGAAATTCCTGAATTCTTCCCAAAAATACCTCTACTGGGAAGTCATGTGGGAGAACTACACAAATGTCATGTCAGTAGGTAAGGTTATCCCAGTCCACAGCAAATAAATTTAGCTTTTTTTTACAAGCAGTTATGTTGAAAATTTCAGTTCCTTATCAGAACTGTTTCAGATTTGGAGTTTGTTTTAAAATTTGGAATACTTTATTACTTGAGTATCCCTAATCTGAAATTTTTTGAACATGTCAGCATTTCATAGTTTTGGATTTCAGTTTTGATTTCAGTTTTGGATTAGGGATGTTCGACCAGGAAAAGATAAAGTGAAATATTTTCCAAGACTTGTGGACCTATGTAATTACCTAGATATTTATAATTACTTCAAGTTATCTTCTGTGTTTACCCTTAAAGGCCAGATCTCCATACCTGGTCAATTTTGTGTGCTCCTAAATTTGTTCTCTTCATGTTTTGTTTTGTAATAAACTGCTTCAGATTTAGTGTCTTAAATGATATTATTTTTTATGATTCCTATTGACTGATTAAATCTTCTATCATATAGAGACTTGGTTGGGACTGGATGTTAAAAGATGAATTTAGCTATCTTGACTCACATGCTTCCTGCCAGTTGGCTCAGTATCAGTGGGGAAATAGGGATAACCTTGACCATGTGAACCTCCTCAAGCTGTCCCAGGTTCATTCACATGACGGTGACCACAGGATTTTCAAAAGCAGCAAGCAAAAAGGACTTTTGCTGTTGTCCCAGCTGACAAAATTGGGTAGTTAAACCTAGAAATAATGTAGAAAGAGCACCCTCAAAAATAAAAAGTAGAGAATTGAAGCCATTTTATCTATCCCTTGTCTTTACACTATTCGAGAGCAGAAAAAAATAAAGTATATTTTATTTATTATAATAATGCCAAAATAAAATAATAAAGTTAAATTTCAGTGTTTTAGAATTTTTCAGTAGAGAAATTAGCCTTACTGTCTTACTTCTAACAGTGCCTGGTAACTAGATGCTCAAGATACGTTTATGGAATAAATTAATGAATGTGAATAAATGAACACATACATTAATTAACAAAATAAATTTTAGGCGCAACAGAGTAGCTAAAATCATCAACCTTCATTTCTACTGCATAGTATGTATGTATTCCTATCATTCAAGAGGTCATCGATACAGATACTTAGAAATTTCTAAGCACAAACTTTATGTCATCACTGAAGTATCTGCTTATTTTTCTAGGAAACCTGAATGAGAGCTACAGACCACAAAAAGAAATACTCAAATACTTAGAGTATGAAAATTTTCCTTGCTTGCAAGGCTGGAGGGATGCTGGCATTCAGATATATGAGAATCAGAACTGTGAGGAAACCATTCAAGAGGGAGATTCTAAAGACCCTTCCCAGTGTCAAGAGTTGTTAATTTCCTCTACACAAACACTAGGCTTTGGGAACTATGGACTGACTTTTAAAGGCAAAAACTCCAGTAGCTCAAAATACAAGAAGTGTGTACCTTGGCAGTCCTTAAAAACAAAAAATAATCAAGACCACATTAGAGAAGTCTATATGAATGATTCCCATGGTTTTCAAGGGGACCAATACCATCTTGACACATGCAGAAAAGATCTTCCCATGGAAAAAAGCAAAAAGCTTATAGTTCAGCACTTTTATATCCCAGAGGAGGAAGCGTTTGCAGAGTACGTTGAGGGGATATGCCAGAATAACCTACTGAAAGATCCTATGCAAGAAAAATACTGTGAATGTAATAAATGTAAAGAAGTTTATTTTTGGAACTCAAAGTATGTTCTGGACAAGAAAAATCATCTTGGAAAAAAGTTCTATCACCATTCTGTCAGCACAGCATGCTTCTCTGAGAGATCAGATTTATACAAACATCCAAGAATCCACACAAGGAAGAAGCTGTATGGATGTGATGAAGTTGGCAGTAACTTTAGTCAGAGCTCAGAAATTCACTTTCATAAGAAGGTCTGTGCAGAGGAAATGTCTGGTATCTGTAATGCATGTGGTAAGAGCTTTAGTCAGATCTCTTGTCTTCACAGTCATCAAAGAGCTCACAAAGAAACAAAACTCTGTAAATTAGAGTGTGATAAAGACAGCAGTAGAAGATCATTATTTCACATTCACAAGAGACTTGGCATAGGAGAGATGCCTTTTAAGAGTGAACAGTGCAATAAGTGTTTGAATCAGAGTTCAGTACTTCCTGTTCATCAGAGAGTCCACACAGGAAAAGAACTGTGTAAGTGTGATGAGTGTGGTAAGGGCTTCAGTCAGAGCTCAAATCTTCAAATTCATCACTTAGTACAGAGAAGTAAGAATGCTTATAAATGTGATGACTGTGGTAAGTGCTTCACCCGGCGCTCGAATCTTCAGGTTCATCAGAGAGTACACACGGGAGAGAAGCCTTATAAATGTCATGACTGTGGAAAGGACTTTGGTCACAGCTCAGTCCTTCGAGTTCACCAGAGGGTCCACACAGGGGAGAAACCTCACACTTGTCATGAATGTGGGAAGAGCTTCAGCATAAGTTCAAAGCTTCAAGCTCATCAGAGAGTACACACTGGAGAGAAACCCTATAGATGTGAGGAATGTGGTAAGTACTTCACCCGTAGTGCAAATCTTCAAATTCATCAGAGAGTACATACAGGAGAAAAGCCTTATAAATGTCATGACTGTGGAAAGGACTTTGGTTACAGCTCAGTCCTTCGAATTCACCAGAGGGTCCACACAGGGGAGAAACCCTATACTTGTCATGAATGTGGGAAGAGCTTCAGCAAGAGTTCAGAGCTTCAGACTCATCAGAGAATACACACTGGAGAGAAACCCTATAAATGTGAGGAGTGTGGTAAGTGCTTTACCTGTAGCTCAAATCTTCAAATTCATCAGAGAGTACATACAGGAGAGAAACCCTATAAATGTGAGGAGTGTGGTAAGTGCTTTACCTGTAGCTCAAATCTTCAAATTCATCAGAGAGTACACACAGGAGAGAAGCCTTATAAATGTCCTGACTGTGGAAAGGACTTTGGTTACAGCTCAGACCTTCGAATTCACCAGAGGGTCCACACAGGGGAGAAACCCTATACTTGTCATGAATGTGGGAAGAGCTTCAGCAAGAGTTCAGAGCTTCAGACTCATCAGAGAGTACACACTGGAGAGAAACCTTATAAATGTGAGGAGTGTGATAAGTGTTTTACCTGTAGCTCAAATCTTCAAATTCATCAGAGAGTACACACAGGAGAGAAACCCTATAAATGTGAGGAATGTGGTAAGTGCTTTACCTGTAGCTCAAATCTTCAAATTCATCAGAGAGTACACACAGGAGAGAAGCCTTATAAATGTGAGGAGTGTGCAAAGAGATTCAGTCAGCGTTCACATCTTCTCATTCATCAGAGAGTGCATATTGGAGAAAAACCCTAAATTGTGATGATTGTGGAAAAGGCATTAGTCACAGCTCTAATCTTAATATTCATCAGAGGGTCCATGTAAGAGAAAAGCCTTATCAGTATGTAAAGTGTGGTAAGGGTTTCAGTCATAGCTCAGATGTTCAGATTCATCAGAGTCGGTATGGGAGAAAAAAACTTATAAATTCACAATAACCAATAACTTCACAATAACCATGTAAGAGAAACCTTGCAAATCTTGCTCACTTAAGTTAATAGCTTAAATCTTAACCTTTAAAGTCAGTGCTGCTGGCAAAGAAAGCTAATGAAAAACACAATCCCAAGCAACAATTTTTCTCCTAACTCCCACTAAGAATAATTTTCTTCAAAAGGAGATCATTTAGGAAGATTAATATATATTTAAAATTAAAAGTTTGTGTACTATATGTATTCTGCATAATAAAATATATAAAAAATTTAAAGAAAAAACTGCTTCATTGTAGTCTCTTTTTCCAGTGTATTTTAATGTGCAAGAAATGATACAAGTCTAACTTTGTATTTTTACCAACTTTAAAAAACATGTAAGTCTTGGTTTGAATGGAAACTGGTTAGCCATCTGTGAAACACTTGTCACTAAGACAAAATACTTAACATTTGCAATTTAAAGAAGAGGGTTTTTTTGTTGTTGTTGTTCACGTTGTAGAATTTTCAATGCTTGGATGATCATGGAGGAAGGGCCTGGACAAGAGGAAAGCTGCTCATCTTAGGGCAGGCAAGAAGCAGAGAATGAAGGCAGGAGCCTGGGAGGGAAAGGAACTCTTCCAGGTCATGCCGCAGTGACCTGCCCCTTCTGACCAGACCCACCTAACAGCAAAATCAGCTAAAACATTCTCATAATCCAGCCATCTTCTAAACAGTCCCTTGGGGGCCGTTTTGGATCCAGACCATGACACCTGTGAAGTTCCTAAACAAAAAATAGAACACAAGATTTTACCCTGGTAAATAATATTGCTCAAATATGGAAGAATTAACCATGAGATTGGTGGAATTAAGTAGCATATGTTGCAGAAGCCACCTAATAAAAGAGGAAAACATTGTACAGACCCATACCTAAGAACATAGTAAAGATGTTATTTCTGTCAACGAGTGAAGTCAGGAACCATTCTTCTGTTGCGGAGGTTTGGCACTTTGTAGTAACTGTGATGCTCTCTCAAAAAATTAGACATGTACTGCATATTGTTGAGTTGAGAAAAATAAATTGAAAATGTGAGGTTGGTGGAGAAGTTTTCAGTTTTAGGTTGATACAGGATGGTCTCGGGATAACATTACAGGAAAGATTTAAGGGAGTAATTTAGCTGTGGAACTATATGGAAAAAAAATTTAATTCTGAGGATTCGTTAAGTGCAAAGGCTCAGACTAGCAAGGAATGTGTCTAGAATGTCCCACAGCAAAGTAAGTGAGAAGGAAAATAGGGAATGAGATTAAAGGCCATGTAAGTCATTGTGAGGACATTTGATACTTTTGTGAAGTAAAATAAGGCATTTGGAGAGTTTTACATGACATGATCTAACTTAAATTTTAGTAGTCCCACTCTGAATTTTGTGTTAAGATTTGACTGAAAGTAGAGACCAAGCAGGGAATCTAGACAGGAAATAATGCAGTAGTCCCTAAAAGAGAGAAAGTATTAACAAGGTATCAATAGTAGAAGTGAGAGAAATGATAAAATTTTGAATATAAGTATATGAGGTGCTCTTAAAACTGAAGTCTAGTTTAATAAACAAGAGAAAGTCCAGCATACTTTACAGATGTAGAAATTTGCTTGGGAAAGCTTGGGTTTGAGCATATAGTGTTTTAAGTACAGTGAAATTCTTTTCTGTATTAAATATTTTCATGTTGGGGTTTTAGCTACTCTGAAAAGACTAGAATATTTTATCTAGAGAATACAAAGCTCAAATTGTGCCATGGGAATAGTCATAGCCATCCTTGAGGAGTCAAGGTTGGTTTTCCAGACATAGTGGTTCTAATCTTAGTGGAGGATCAGGGGAGGGAGAAAAAGTGTTTCAAGAAACGAGCGGTTTTAGCAGAAAATACAGCCCTGTAGATTTTCTGAGTTCAGATGAGTTTTTATAAAGACAGCATGTATCTACACAGTGTCAATAGACTTAGATCAGTATGGATTGGAACACTGTCATCTAAAATTCTGGTAGAAGCATAAATCAGGCAAATCCTGTCAGAAGTGCCTGTCAAGTTGATTGATCAAATTGTAATACCTACTGAATACTGTAGTAGGCTGTGTAGAAGCTAAAAAAGTACAAAATCCAAAAGATAATACTATAGTGTGCTGTTCATTTTATGAGGCCCTAAGATTTAGAAAACATTACAGTGACTAGGAGAGTTTCAGTGGTGGTGCATACCTATAATCCCAGGATACTGGGAGGCAGAGGCAGGAAGATTGTAAATTTGAGGACAGCCTGGCAATTTAATGGGTTAGTGAGAACCAAACGATTAAAAAAGGGAGGGAGACAGGTTTGCAGCTCAGTGTGAAGGTCTTGGGTTCACTTCCCACTGCTACTACATCATTCATTTTTCATTCATTCATTCATCAAATGAATTAGAATGTTAACATCCTTGAATATAGTTTTCCTGAACAGCATAATATCTGAAAGATTCACTGGGGAAGGATCCAGGATATGTTGTTGATGGTATGAGATTGGGATAATCATTCGACCTTTGTGAATTTAGCCTTTGCTGTAAAAGAAAAACATTCAAGAGCCCTAAGGCACGCTAACTATGTATCTGGAATAGTTCATGCCCCATGATAAAGTATTGTTGATTTTTGCAACACACTGATTTTGTTTATCTGAACATTTTAAGAACCTTTTAATATTTTTGAATTATTTTGCATTTTAGCATATGAGAAGATTTTTTTTTTCCCTATGTCATTGGTTATATAGATTAATGGATTCACTGGAGATACAGCTCAGCAGCGAGGCACCTTCCTGCAAGCGCAAGGTCCTGATGCAACAAGACAAACAAAACCCTACAGGTTAATGGATTCATTCTGGTAGCTTTGTACAAGAACGAACACGTAACATAATTTAACCATTTTCCCTCCCTCCATACTCTTTAGCCCACACTCTAGTTTCACATTTGAGGGACGATTCAGTGTGTCTAATGCATTTTGATCATATTTCACGATCACTTCTAGAGAGGTCCCAAGAAGCTTACCCTGAAGTGAGGAAATCTCACGGGTCAGAAGGGGTCAAGATTCGTCAGACACCAAGTGGAGGAGGGGTCTGGTCCTATAGAGAATTTCGCTACAGCACCTTACATTTACAACAGAAACCAAAGAGGAGCCCACAAAGAAGGGGTACGCGGAAAATTTTGTGTATTGCGTTGTACATACAGACTTGACAAGTGCACAGAAGCCTCGATGCTAGCAGCTGTGACCCTTTTCGGGTGGGCGGTGGGATGTGCAGTTCACAGGCTCCGCGAAGCCCCAGTTGTGCCCAGCGTGGGTTGCGCACAGCCGCACCCCTAAACCCTCACCCTAGCTGCCCTGGAATGCAAGGCCATTAGGGCATTGCCTCGGTTTTTGTTCCTGCCAGTGGCAGTTTCAGCCTTTTGGCCTGCTAGTCCCTCTGGACTATTGGGACATCATAGGACCAGTAGAAGTTTAGGCTAGATTTTCTCCTTGTTTATTGATGGACGTAGCTACGAAGTTTAGGGGCACCCACTAAAGATCTAGTGTCAGACTTTGGACCTTCCCTTACCTCCCGCTGCAAACAGGAAGCCAAGAGCACTGGGCTGAGTGGATTTGTCCTGGGAGCTGGTCTGGGATCCATCCAATCTTGGTAGGGTTAGTTTAGTCTGTTTATCCCAGAGAAGCTGGTTTCCTCACACCCCAAAAGAGCCACTGTTTACAAACGAGATACTTGATGTTAGTAGTGCAAGTCGTCATGATAATTTTCCACAGTGTTAGAATTACATGAAGCTGGACATGGCGGCACATGCTGTAATGGGCAGGTTGAGCAGGAGGATTACGAGTTCCAGGCTAACCTAAAGTTCGAGGCTATAGAGTGAGATTGTCTCAAACAAACATACAATCACATGATCTAATCAACCACAAGTTATGACTGATGTAGATGAAAAGTAAACAGTATTCATGCCAAAAGCACTATATTATGGACAATTCTCTTTTACCCTAGAATCCACATATCTTTTGAGGAATTGGCCCCCTCTATTTCTTGTAATTCTGTACTTTCAAGGTGAGGATATAAAAGTAACTCCTGGTTGACCAGTCGTAGTGTAAAGGGTTTGAGTGAGTTACCCAAGTGCAATGAATTAAGAGCCCTTCTCTGGAATTGTTACATGGAGTTTTTATTTATTTACTTACTTACTTATTTTTCATACAGGGGATTGAACTCATGACCTTGCATTGCCAGGCAAGCACATGTGCTGCTAAGCTATTTCCCTGGCCTGTTACAGGGACTTTTAAATATATAGTTTTTTTTTTCTTCTTTAAATTGGGATTGCAAACTTTAGGAGATGTACATCTGTTTTGGCATGCAACAGTTTTTCTAAACATGTAGAAAGGCCTGGGATATAGGTCACTGGCAAGTGTGAGGTTGTGAGTTTGATTTCTGGTACCAAAAGAAAAAGAGAGAGAGAGAGAGAGAGAGAGAGAGAGAGAGAGAGAGAGAGAGAACAAAAATTCCTACAAAAACTAGTGGCTAAATATGGGGAAAACCTATTCGCAGACTAAACCCAAGAAAGATGATGCATCGTGGGATGAAAATCAGAATCTAGTATTTTATCCTTTTTTTTTTTTTTTTTTTGGTGCCAGGGATCAAACTCAGGACCTAGTGCTTGCCAGGCAGGCACTTATGCCACTAAGCTAAATCCCCAGCCCAGAATCTAGTATTTTAAAATTTCTAATGTGAATCTGAGACCATATTTCTTGAACAGCTCTTTACAATCATATGAATGGCTCTACTATCATTCTTCACTGTGCCAAAACTCTTAACTAATATTTTTTATTTTACTATACATTGGTCAGAAGACAAATAAGCAAACACATCTGTAACGTCTATATCTCTTTAAAGTACAATAAACTTGTAACTATTAGAAAAATAAGCCAGTAACCTAATAGAAAATAAAACACATAAAGAGACAATTTACTGGAAAATAATTACAACTGGTTAATGAAGAGTTAATATATGTACAATTCTAGCCAAAATTTTAAAAGTATATTTTATTATAAATAAGTTACCCTAAATAATTGTGGATTAATGGGTGTAGATACAACATTTTATCAAATAAGTGTAGAACTAAAGAGTCTAATGGATAACTGGTGTTTTGTTTTGTTTTTGTTTTTTGTACTGGGGATTGAACTCATGACCTTGCCCTTGCCAGGAAAGTGCTTACACCATTGGAGCTAAATTCCCAGACCATAATGGACAATCTGAAAAAATATTATATCACTTACGTATTTATGGGTAACAAATTACTCAAACACTAACAACTTAAACTAACAAGTTCTTATCTCCTCTGATTCATGATTCCAGGTGTGGCTCACATTGTTTCTGGCTTAGAGTCTCTTATAAGGCTGTGGTTAAGGTGTTATCCAAGGCTGCAGTTATCTTAATAATTCACAGGTCTCAGATCCTCACTCTCTGATGGCTCGAGGTATCAGTTCCTTGCCATGTGGCCTTCTACATAGGGCTTCACTCATATCATGACAGCTGGCTTTCCCAGAGTGCAGACCAGAGAGAAAGAGCCTAAGACAAGATACACAGCTGTTCCCAGTGCATAAGCTTTAAATTTAAGTCCCATCACTTCTGCTGTCAGTATTCACTACAGGAGAGTCACCAAATTCATCATGCTCAAGACAAAAGTTCCTATTATAATGAAAATTGTAACAAGAACTCTAAACTCATTTGCTTGTATATTTTGAGGTTTTTTGCAACATGGTTGTTAGTAATATCGGTCTGTACTTTTCTTTTTATCTTTTGGTTGTGTCTTTACTTGATTTGGCACTATTAAGGTAATGTTGTGCTAACAGAATGAGTTTGGAAGGGTTTCCTCCCTTCAAATCCTTGGAATAGTATGAGAAGAACTGGCATCTTTAAAATTTTGATAAAATTCAATAATGAAGACATGCAGTCCCAGGCTTTTCCTTTGTTATTCTGTTACTTGTTATGGGACTGTCCAATTTTTAAATTTCCTTTGGTTTGATTTTTGTCATATGTCTTCAGAATGTATCCATTTCTTCTGACTTTTCTAATTTGTTGATTAGTTATTTATAACAATCCCTAATTATCTTTTGTGCTTCTGTAGTAGTAGGAGTAGATATGTTTCTTTTTTCATCTCTGATACTATTTCTTTGGTTGTTCTCTTTTTTCTTGCATAGTTTAGTTAATACTGTCAATTTTGTTTTTCAAAAAGTCCACTGTTTCTATTTTTGTCTCTATTTTGTTTATTCCTGATGTTTGTTATTTTCTCTACTAACTTTGGTGTTTGTTCTTGTTTTTCTAGTTCCTTGAGCTGACATGGTAGGCTGTTTATTTGAAATTTTTCTTTTCTTTAATGTTGGCACTTACTGCTATACAGATGAGTGGAGAAAGAAAATGTATTTCCCTTTTAGCACTGCTTTTGCTGTATCACATTATGGTATGTTGTGTTTTCATTTGTTTCAAGACATTTTAAAATCTAAAACTTGGCACACTGGCTCATGCCTGTAATCTCAGCACTCCGGAGGCTGAGGCAAGAGAGTCACTATGAAATTGAGGCCAGCCTGGGCTACATAGTGACACAGTGAATTCAAGGCCACCCTGAACTGTACAGCAAGACCTTGTCTTGAAAAACAAAACACAAAATAATTTTTTAAAATTTGAAATACTTTCTCTTAATGTCTTCACTGACCCATTGGTTGTTTAAGAGAATGTTTAACTGCCTGCCGTGTTAGTACAATTTCTAAGATTCCATTTTAAATTTTTTTTTATTTTTCAATTCTTGCTCTTTGATCCATCAGTTTTTTGTTTGTTTTTGTTTTTGTTTTTGTACTGGTGATTGAACTCAGGGCCTTGGGCATGTGAGGCAAGAACTCCACCACTGAGCTATATCCCCAGCCCCTCTAAGGTTCCATTAATAGTTGAGTTTTAACTTTAGTTCATTGTATTAGTGAGAAGATTCATGCTTGACTTCGATTTTTAAAAATATATGTTTGGCTGGATGTGGTGGTGCACTCTTGTAAACCCAGCACTTGGCAGGCTGAGGCTGGAGGATTGTTGCAAGTTCGAGACCAGCCTGGGCTACAAAGTAAGCCCAAGGCCAGCCTGAACTGCATAGTGAGACCCTCTCTCTCTCTCTCTCTCACTCACTCACACACACACAAGTTTATAGCAGAAATAACCAACCCATGGCCCATGGGCCACACAAAGTGCTGGACAGATAGTAATTCAGCACCACAAAGTCACAAACTTAAACATTATTATGTAACTTTTACTGATTTTTTTCATGACTTGCTTGCATGATGCTTGAGTACAGACTGTAGCAGACAACAGAATGCTGACCTGTTTTAGGTAGGTAAAGAGCCATCTATGTTTTCAAGACCTTGGTAGGATGTGCTCCTGACTACCACCTGATTCTTGGGGTCACAGGAAGATGACTAAGCCTTCCCCAGGGTCTTAACAAGCCAAGTTGCTTGGAGAAAACTGTCATGGTCACTTGCTGATTCTTAGGGCCTCTGAGGGCTGAGTCACTCAGAACTGACTGCCTGGCTGCTTCACAGTTCTCAGCAGTGAGTGAATAGGGCTTCCTTGCTATCTTTGGTATAGCAGAAGTGTGGCAGCTTTGCCAGACATTCTCTCTTGGAAACCTCTGCTGGTTAAGCTGCTCAGGGAGGTCCAGGTGGGTTCTTCCTTGGGCAGTAGGAAACTGGGCAGCACCACGTGGCTGGTTCCCAGCGACATTTCTGCTGAGCTGTTGGGGACAGCTCCTGCATAGCTTCACAGAATCCCACATCCATAGGGTATGCTTTTTAATAATTACTATCAGTCTGGTGAACTTCTAATTCATAAGCTTGTTCTCATTTCTTCATATTGTTTACCTGTATTTTCTTGCATCTCACTGAGCTTCCTTAGGATCATTACTTTACGTTCTGTTTCAGGAATTCCATATGATTCCTTCAAATTCAGATCTCTTTCTCAAGAATATTTTTCTCCTTTGGAAGTGCATGTTTCACATTTCTTTTGTTCTTACATTGATGTCTGTGCATCTGTTTTAATATGTTTTTTTCCATTTTTTGGTGTAGTTTTTGTAGGAAAAGATTTATCATTTAGGTGAATGTATGATGTCAGTTGAATGGGTGCCTTGGGTTTGTTTAGATGGGAGTTCAAAACTACCATCTCTGATTGATGTTATCACTATGTGTGTCTCAGCAGTGTATACAGCAGCAGCTCATCAAGGTAGTTTTATGACTGCAGTGGGTATGACTCCAAAACTATGTGACTCCACAGAGTTCAGCACTGATAGCACTGGGGTTTGTGATAGCTTCCACAGTCTCAGTGGTGCAGAATTTGGATAGAACTGTTCCTACTTGCCTTGGGGCAAGCACAGGTGATGTTAAGGTGGTGGCATTAGTAGCCACAGTCCCTGGGCTGCAGATGAGAAGGAGCCTTTTCCTAGAACTCTCAGGATCAATATCAGAGAGACTTAGACCTGTGGTAGCAGTACCACAGTTCTGGAACTAGAGGATGGGACAGGAAGGAGCTCTGCTAGATTCTGAGTGGACACAAATGATGCTAAGGTCTGTGGCTCCATACTGCGGACTTGAGTTTATGGAGCACAAAGGAGAACTTTCTTAAGTTCCACAAATCACTGCAGTTAGTACTGAGACTTGAAGCGGTATTAGCTGTTATCTTTCAGTTGCAGGATCCAACTGCAGGTCTTATGGAAGTGGTACCAGGGCTTTTGGCACCAGTACTGTGATCCAAATTCTATGGGCTGTAGAGATAGTCCCTAGGTCTTTCTTTACATGTGCAGGTAGTTTGGGCTTGTGGAGTTGGTATCCACTGTGGATGTATGGGGCATGGAGCAACTTTTCCTTGGTCCCATGGGTTAAGCACAGATGTTACTGGGGTTTATGGCTTTGGTATTTATGGGCCTAGAACTGCAGTGGTGGGACTGTACGTTGTTCATGCTGAGCAAGTTCTGGTGGGGACAAGGCCTGTATTTGTACTTACAGTTCTAGAGCTGAAAAACATACAGGCATGTCCTCTGGTCCCCAGGGACAAGCTTGAGTGAAGCTAAGGGTTTTTGTACCTGGAGCTGCAGTCCCAAGGCTGTGGTCTGAGAAGGAAATCTTTCCTAGCTCTTACTGGGTAAGCTCAGATGTCAAAGGTGACTGGGGACACTGGCAGCAACACTGGTAGCAGCACTCCTTTTCAGCTCCCAGTGGATCCATGTGGGTAAGGCTAGAACTTTACAACAGGAGCTAAAATCCCATGGTTTTCAGCTTAAGCAGAGACTGTCCCTCGTGTCAGCAAAGCAGTGGAAGCTGCTGGCCCTGAAGCTGCAGGATGCTGAAGGGGTTGGTTACCTTACTGTGAGGTCATACAAGCCTGAGGGTTCAGCAGCTGAAACTGAGATGGGATTGAGTGTTGGTTGTGTTTCAGTGTGTGGGGTCTCAGAGGTTCAGTAAATTCAAAGTGAGTTTCTTCTTTGCAACAAAGGAGTCATTTTTAGACCAACCCGTTCCCCAAAGTGGATTTAAAGCTGTTAAGTACTATGGACTTCTGCAGTTATGACCTCTAGTCTGCTGCTATGATTGGGTTTTCTGGTACTTTCCTGCTTACATTATGCTGGCTTTGTTTCCTTCTCTCAGTTGGGGAGCTAGAATTGATACTGTGAATTGCTTTGTTACTTTCTTTAGACTATCTTTTAAACTGTTTAGGTTTCCTATCACTTCTTTGTTAATTTCCAGAATTTTCCACTCACTTTCCTCAAAATAATCTTTTCACTGCCCTTTTTTTCCCTTGCGGCAGAGGCGTGTGCTAGCATCTCTATTCAGCCATCTCGGCTTGCTCATTCAGTCTGGAGTTTCCCTTGTCCATACCTGTTCTTTGCTTGGTCAGAGTAAATTTGATAGGTTCCCTTCCTTTTATAGGCTGGATGCCTGATCTCTTCTTAAATTCTCAGTGTTCCTGACTGTGCATTGTACTGCATCCTCTGGAGAAGTAAATGAATTCATCTTGTTTTTGAGTCCTTAACTGCTGTTTGCTCCCCTGTATTAAAGGCTCTCAATACATATTAAATGTGCCCTCCTGAAAGGGAATTTACATGTTTGCTAATTGCATATGAGTTAAATTTATTGACAGTCTCACTAAATTATTTTTATTTCTCC
The DNA here is from genome assembly GCA_004027455.1 of Hydrochoerus hydrochaeris. Taxonomy (NCBI): domain Eukaryota; kingdom Metazoa; phylum Chordata; class Mammalia; order Rodentia; family Hydrochaeridae; genus Hydrochoerus; species Hydrochoerus hydrochaeris. The sequence continues at coordinate 137,407 of PVLA01001231.1, forward strand.
TTTGTTTTCTATCTGTTCAGAAAGTGAATTTGTTCTTATTAGGTTAGAGTATTTCCTTGATGATTATTTAATGTTTTAACCAGTTTTCCATGGCATGCTCACATTTTTTGGTTTTAATACGTTAATGAATATTTATATTATGTACAGCCAGCCAAAAAATTTTATATACACTTCAGCTGTTCACTATGCTAATAAATGCATGGATGCTAATTGCCACTATGTTGAGCATCTCTTTTTAATTGTAGAGGGCAAAGGTAACCTGTATTAATCTCATGATGTCTCAATAAATTTAGTTTTAAAATATTCATGCAAGTTTCTCCTTTCCTGATGTATGCATATGGAATACATTAACCATATATTCATATAGTTAATGTGTCTGCATAAGGTATATGTGTAAATACTGAGTTAACCATTTTTTTCAACAATGATCTGAAGTGATAATCTGATACAGAGAATCCTTACAAACATGTTAGGTCTAGCTACAATCAATTTTGTCCAAAAGCTGCCTATTCCTGGGCCAGCTGCATACTGTATTATGCCTGTTATTGCCCTTAAAAAATGATAACAGCTAGTTCAACTTGTTATTTCTATAAAATAAACTTTGTAACCATTTTGTGAAATAAATTCTTAAATATTTGACAGAATTTTAAAAAACAGACTGCTAAGTTAGAAATATTATAGGCAGCCAAACCAGGATAGACCCTCAAGAGTCAATACCAAGGATAAAAACACATTGCCACTGTGGGCAAAGGGGTATCTGTTGGAAGAAAGGCCTCAAGGTAAAGACAGAATGACCAGATCAACAGGTTTCTCTAAAGATAAGTGCTAACGCCTGGTCCAATAAAGTCTGTATAGACATCATTCACCTTGGTGGGTGACCAAAACTCCTGGATCTAACCCTTCCTGGAAAGTTGTTCTTTCCATGTACACTTGCTACATGACTTGTTTCCTTATTGGATCAATATTACCTAAGTGGCTATACTTATAATCCTATTGGTTGATCATAATCCACATTGTACTCGCCCTATAATTTTGCTTTATAAAACTTCCTCTATGAAGTCAGTTCATTGGCTACCCACTCAGGCCCCCTCCTGTTCATCTCAGGAGAAGCTGTCCCTCTCTCGATAAAATTTCCAACTTTTAATCTCTATTGTTCCTTAGAATTCATTCTTTGATTTTGGGGAACATGACCTTGGTGTATCAGACATCTAGTAGGTTGAGAGCTACATTTATTTTCCCTATATAATGTGAAAGTCCTGTATTATTATAGGGCAATTAAACAGCTCTATAATAGTTTTCTCAGCCAGACATGTTTTTTTTCACTTATTCAGCATAGTTTTTTTTTTTTTTTGGACCGGGGATCAAACTCACGATTGCACACTTGCAAGGCAGGCACTTATGCCACTGAACTAAATCCTTGGCCATTCAGCATAGTTTTTGAGGAAAGTGGGTATACATATCTCAGCTCATTTATTAGATTGTACCAGTGGTAAACTGTGTCATTAGCAAATGATTTTCCCCAATTTGTTTTCCTTTTCTCATTATTTTAATCATTTGTTCTAGAGTACTGAATAACTGGGATTAACAAGAACTTTGTTTACTCATTCTTAAGGTGACTTGTAAAATCTCTCATAAGGCCTTTGAGTCTCTGCCTAGCAGTACCTGTATATGAACAGTCCCTCTTACTTAGTGTCTTCTTCCAGCTGATGAGCTTCTGTTTCCTGAACATGTACTGCTTCTCTCTGTAGCTTTGTGTTCCTTGTTTTTTATTGATCATTTCTCCTTCCTACCACACCACCCACAATAATCTAGCCAATCTCCACTCTTTTGCAAATCATCTTAGATATCTGCCTTTGATGGCACACCACAACAAATAGTAAATAAGTAGGCATGTGAAAAGAGCATAGAAAAGATATCAATTGTCTGTAAATACCCTGCAAGTAATAAAATATAAATGCAACCTAAAAAGGTACTTGAAGTTACTTTACACTGAAAATAGCATAATTTTAAAAGAAAGCTTTGGGCTAGGGATTTAGCTCAGCAGCACAAGCACCTGCCTGGCAAGTGCAAGGCTGTGAGTTCAATCCCTGGTACAAAAAAACAAAAAAAAAAAAAAAAAAGAGAAAGCTTGACATGTAGGGATTTTTTTTTTTAAAGTTAGGCACAAATACCTGATTGTTAAAAGATAAAGTGATGAAAATTGGATTTTTATCTTTTGATCACCTAAAAGAAAATTACAGTTTATAAAAAAAGATTCAGAATTCCTTTAAAAAAGTCAGCATCCATTATAATTACCATATCAATAAGTGACTGATGTTTCTGTATTGAATATTTAGTGTCTTTTTCTTTTGGACCTCTACAAAAACTTGTGTTATGTTTGTTTATATATGAATTTCCACACCAACTTCTTGTTTTGAGTTTTGTAATAGAACTGTGTTCTGATGTAAAGGGTAAGCAAAAACCCAGAATTTTTTAATGTATCAACTTATCCTAGAAGTCCCCTCTAGTATACCTTCCTTGCTTTTGAATAAAGCCTGAACTCTGATGAGAAACTACCATCATCATTCACTGAGAATTTCTCCAGGATGAATTCTTTGGGAGGTAGATTAAGATATACTATTTGGCTCAAAGAACCAATTGGCATCTGAAATAGCTTACAGCAGATACAGTTTTGGTACACAGAGTATTAGGGTACTTTATTAACCTCATAAAATCTGGGATAAATACAAACTGCACCTCAGGCTATAGATGTCTCTCCAGTGTGGATCTCAAAAAATACTTTTTAAAATGCAGATTTCAAGAATACATACAAATAAACAACAACCCCATTTCCCATCGCAGTTCATAACTCCCTCAATTCTGGTCACAAAGGATACTGAAGCTAAACATATTATTAGGGGTGGAATAAAAGGGAATAACTGGAAGTCACTGAAGTCTTTGCCATTAATTTTAGAGACTTCAGTCCTTAAAGGTGTTCTGCTATGTTATATTTGTCAATGCATTTCTGTTTTATTGTGACCTTTTCATAAAGACCAACAGTTTATTAAATGTCAACTCCAAGCATATTTCTTGGATGCTCTCTAATATTATTTCATCAATAAATCAGGTGAATGCAAGAAACAATCCTATTTATGAACCAGAGAAAGGTGAAGGTAACATACCACAATGAGACAAAGATTTGTACGGTGATAGTATTTTAAAGTACAAACCCTTGTAGCTTCATTTGGGAGTCTAGAAAAACTCTAATTTCTCTCCAGTATTCTATTACATTACTTTAGGAATACTTTTAACAAATGGTTCTGTAAATTTATTATATTCATGAGATTCTCTCTAATATCCATGACGATGAATGAGTCCTGATTTTACTGAAGGTAATCCAGTGTTTCTTCCTTTCCAGTGTTTACTTGAGTATGACGTTTTTGATGTTTAAGAAGGTTTGAACGTTGGTTGAAAGTTTTCTTGCAGTCCTTACATTTGAATGGTCTCTCTCCTGTATGAATCATTTGATGTCGTATAAGGGAGGAACTACGGTTGAATGATTTTCCACAGTCAACACATTCATAGAGATTATCTCCAGAATGGAGTCTGTTTTCACTCTTACAGAACGCTATTCCAGATGTATTACCATCAGAAGCCTTTGCTTGAGTATGAATTTTTTGATGTTTTGTAAGGTTTGTGTGTCGGTTAAATAATCTCCCACACTCATTGCATCTATAGGGCTTCTCTCCAGTGTGAATGATCTGATGTCTAATGAGGGATGAACTTCGACTAAAGGCTTTCCCACATTGATAACACTCATAGGATTTCACTGTAATATGCCTTTTGTTGGACTGAATAATATGTGTATTAATGCTCAAGGCATTTCCACATTCATTATATTCTGAATGTGACTTATCCACAGAGTCTGAATTAAACTTGAAGTTAGTTGTAAACTTATGGCCATTTGGGGACCTCATTTCTGTTGGAGTTTCTGGTTGTATATCCCAAATAGAGTTAACTGACATAAAGCTTTTCTTATTGTCATTATATTCAGAGTCTCCTTCTTCACTGTAGACTGTCATATGAATGAAATCTTCTTGTGGCAAATCTGTGTCTTGCTTTTCCTGATTCCTATGAAACTGATCTTCAAATCTCCATTCGTGTAAGGAAGGATGTATATTTTTAGCAGGCATTGTCATAATTATTCCATGAGACGATTCTTCTAAAGAAACACTCTGCTTTAGAATTGAATCTTGGTTTTGTGAAATAGTGTCCATTTCTAAAAAAAAAATTAGATAAACTAAATGATAGGAAACTACTTAATGAGGAAAGAGAGACTCAAGTACGTAAGTATATATGCATGTATCATGGGTCTTAAGTTTCATATAACACAATGAAAATGTTATATGAATGCAATGAATTGCAAAGAGAGAAATTCTGAAAGAGTTAAACAGAAATCTTGGAAATAAGGAGTTCAGTAAAGTCAAATAAAAATACAGTTGAAAGCCTCAACAACAGATCAGATCAAGTGAAGTTATGAAGCCTGAAATTGAATACAGGTCCTTTGAAATATTCATGTCAGAAAAGGGAAAAAAGGGAAAAAAATACAAGAATGACTAAAAAGAACCTTCAAGCCCTATGGGATACTACTGAAAAAAATCCATGTTTCTGGAATATCAAAGCCAAGGAGCAAAAGTTAAAGGCACAGAGAGCCTATTTAGTAAAATAGTATCAGAAAATATCCCTCTATTGGGAAAGATACGAACATCCATGTGCAGGAATTTTACAGAATCCCAAATAAACATAACCAGAAAAGATCTCCACTATGGCATGTTAAAGAACGTCAAACGACCAAGACAATGAATTTTAAAATCTGCAAGAGAAAAGTGCCAAGTCACATTTAAAGGTATCCCCATCAGACAATAGCAGATTTATCAACACATAGCCTATAAAACAGGAGGGAATGGAATGACATATTCAACATTGTGAAAGAAAGTAACTGCCAACAAAGAGAACTATGCTCAGCGTAAGACAAGCAAAGATTGTCTAAGACAAGCAAAAACTGATGGAATTCATGACTATAAGACCAGTCTTGAATGGATCTGAAGGGAGTACTGCATCCAGAAGTGAAAAGAAGATGATATCATCACAAAAGTATGTTAAAGCATAAAATTATTAGAAGAGCAGAAAAACAAAAAGAGAAGCAGAAAATAATGAATAATCAGTACAATAACCATCAACCCATAGAGATTAAAGTGGAGGAACAAAGAATAAAAACATCTAGAAGAAATTCAACAAAATGGTAAAAAAATAAGTCCTTACCTTTCAATAATGACCTAGCATGTAAATGAACTACATTATTCAATTAAAAGACATAGATTTGCATTTAAAAAATCCAACAATATGCCACCTGCAGGAAACTGACTTTATCATTAAACACTAAAGACATAGTGAAAAGATGAAAAGTGATATTTCAGGCAAATGGAAATGTAAACCAAGTTGTTCTTGGGTCTGACAAAATAGATATTTAGATGAAACCTGCACAAAAAGATAAAGATCACTATATAATGATCAAAGGATCAATTCAATAAGAAGCTATAACAAGGGACTGGGAATGTGGCTCAGTGGCAGAGTATTTGCCTAGCATCCATGAGGTCCAGGGTTCAGTCATTAACATAGTCAAACAAACAAACCAACACAAAAAAAGATATGATATGCACCTAATGTTTCAAGCACTCAATAAAATAAATATGAAATCTAAAAGAAGAGACAAGTTCTGATACAACAAAAGTGGAGGATTTCAATATTCTTATTTTCATCAATGGACAGATCAGCCAGTCGTCAACAATTTAACAAAGATACATCAGTTAAATTATACTGTGGGTCAAACATACCTACAGAACACAATCCAACAACTGCAGAATACATATTCTTATCAGCACATGGAACTTTCTCTAGTGTAGACTATATATTAGGCCACAAAATAAGTCTTTTAAAAAAAAGCTAAAAAAACTTCCCCTGAAATCATACCCTGTAACATTTCTTATCACAATGGAATAAAATTAGAAGTCAAGAACAGAAGAAATTCTAGAAATACAAATGAAGATTGAATAACACATTTTGAAAAAATAGTGAGTCATTGAGGAAGTTAGAAGGAAAATTAAAAACATTCTTGAAACAAATGAAAATGGAAACACCTTACTAAACCTTGTAGGATACAACAAAAAGTGTACTGACAGAGAAATTTATATCAGTGAGTACCTATACCAAAAAATAGATTTAAGATAACCTAATAATGCATCTCAAAGATTTAGCAAAGCAAACCAAATTCAAAATTAACAGAAGAGAAGAAGTAACAAAGATTATAGCAGAAATTCTATACTAAAAAAAAATAGAAAAGATAAATGAAACTGAAAAAAAAACTAAAAACACATGCTTAGCTATACTAACTGAAAAAAAAAGACTCAAAGTTAGAAATGATAGAGGAGACATTAAAACTAGTACCACAGAAATACAAGGATCGTTAGGGACTATTAGAAAAAACTACAAATTGGAAAACACAGAATAAATGGATGAATTCCAGGATATACATGAACTACCACAATTTAACTACAAAGAAATAAAAAACCTGAATAGAACAAATACAATACTGAGGTTGAAACAGTAATGGGAAGCCTCCCAACAAAGAAAAGCCCAGAATCAGATGGCATCCTTGTTGAATTTTACCAGGTTTAAAAAAGAAGAACTAAGTGTCAATTCTTCTCAAAGTATTTCTCAGAATTGAAAGGAAAAGAATCCTTCCAAAAACACAGAAAAATCAAGAAGCAAACAAATAAACCACAACAACAAAAGCAAAACAATAACAATAATGATAACAACAAAAAATAGCAATATAGGATTTCAAACCAAGATGACAGGAGTTTAACAATGGTTGTTATATTGCACATTGTTATCTTCAAAATAGTTGCTCAGGTTACCAGATACAAGCATGCAAAATTGATCAAACCATGTAATTTCCCTTTGATCAGTTTCTTTCCATTTTACTGTATCTATTATAACTTTTAGATCTTATTTAGTCTTTCAGTTTCTTACCCTAGCAAGACAATATAGTGTTTACACATGTAAGTCTGATTTATTTCACTTATGAGTAGCATTACCTTGTTAAAAAACTAGTCAAGGACACATACAGAAATGAAAACCAAATACTAATAAGAACACAAAGGCAAAAATTCTCAACCAAATCAAATTCAACAGCATATCAAAAAGGTCATTTATCATGATCACGTTGGTTTCATCACTGGGATGCAAGCATGGTTGAAGATACACAAATCAACATAACACATTAAATCCATCAAATGAAAGATAAAAATCATATGATCCTCTCAGTAGATAAAGAAAAGCATCTTATAAAATTCTGATCAACTTAGATACAGAAAAAGCATCAAATAAAATTCAACATCTTTTCATAATAAAAATTCTATACAGAATAGATATAGAAGAATGATACATTGAATAAAAACTATATATAATAAACACATGGTCACCATCATACTGAATGGGGGAAACCTGGAAATATGTTTTCTAAGGAACGAGAAGAGTGTTATTCTGACCACCTTCAATTCAACACATGCAAACATTCTAAGTGGCTAATGAGGGCTACTTACAGCATGCCAGTATCAGTGCATTTAAACAAATGGCTGCTGACTTCCAAGAGAAAGATGCAGAAGCTGCCAGTTCATTATAAGCTGAACTAGGAAATGGGCAAAGTATCACGTCTGTGTATTTTAGTGATCAAACTGTATTACTGCTGCCTGAGACTCAAAGTGAAGGAAAACAAGGTCTACAACTTAATGGGATGAGTGAGAATAATATTGTTACCATCATTAATAAACCATGATTTTTAAATTATTTAGGAAATTAAATTATTCTTACTGAAGTAAATGCCAGGTTGATTAAGGGATCATGTTTAAATGATGAAATCAGAATAAAATCAGGGAATACATTTTAGTTTTAGGATGGAATAATTCTTACCTATAAAACTTACAGGCATAAAACAATGGGGTTACAATGAGATGTACTTGTATGATAACAAGTTTAAAAACATGTATGGCAGACTCATTTTTATAGACTGTTTGAATAGGCAACTGCTCAAGATACTACAATAGATAAAAAGAATAGGCTGTAAAATGACATATTTGTGGTGCATTTTGGAAAAAACGTTGAGAATGTTCTCACAATTTATAAAAAATCAAATCTTTTGAAATCACAGAGATGTATCATAAAGACATGGCTTAAAAAAAGACAAAACCCAAGCTTCTGGACATTCTGGCACGTGCTTGTAATCCAGCACTCTGAGAGGCTGAGGCAAAAGAATTACAGGTTCAAATCCATCCCAGGTTACTTAGCGACATCCTGTCTCAAAATAAAAAAGGGCTAGGGATATACCTCAATGCAAAGGCCTGGTATCATGCAAAAATAAGAACAAAAGCCTCAAAAACAACATGCTAGTACTGTGTAGCTCTAAGGAATGGGTGAATTACATTCTTCTTCATTCTATTCTGTGCTTACTAAAATTTATCTCAACTTTATACTGTCTTGTAAAGTGTCAATAAGAACAGATTATGAGGAGGGTAGGTAATGCATAAAAGGTTATACAACCAAAAAAAGAAAAATAAAAGATTATTAGAAGCTACCTTAGGACAAAACAGATTTGTTTTCTTCTTGTTCTTCTTCAAAAAAATAATGTTCAATGTTAAGTTAGCTAATGTTTGCTTATGTAGCTAGACAGTGTTCTCAGTGTGTTATATGGATCAACTCATTTAGTCCTCAGAGTAGGTACTTTAAAGATACAGGGTGAGGAGTTGCTCTAAGTTACATAGCTTTATTAACTGTTTGTGGTCCTAACCTATGGCACTATTTTACACCATTAAAAAGAGCTTGTGAACAAAAGGGCAATAATAAACCTCAAAGTTCAGGTCACTTTTGCTGTCACCTCCACAACAAATAATTCAAACACTTTCTTACAGATATTTTGTATTTGTCTGGTTCTTAACCAAAATGGTCTTTCTTGGGATTTCTCCTTCCATTATCCATCTTTTTTTCTCACTCTCCAAGTCAGGCATCTCAACTGGTTTGGAAAGTAAGTGAGCTGTTAAGAAAATAAAATGACAACAAGAAACCCTACACATATTTTATAGAGAAGAGAATTCCATTCTGACCTAGTAGGCTAAGCTGCTGAACACAAGGCCAAAAAGTGCCATGGACTTGTGTATTTCTAGCTCTATACCAAAAAGGACTTTCAACTAGACGAAACAGGAAGATCTGCTGTTATAAAACCTGAACACAGAGCCAAATAAACATAACAGCTTCAGCAGTTGTAACTTTAATAGCGGATTCTACTAGTAGACAATGTAGATAAATACACAGATACCACCTTTAAGCAGTGAATTCAAGTTCCTGTAATTCTCTAGCATCACATTCCGGTACAGATTCTTTTCAGCAGAGTCCAGTTGTTCCCACTCTTCCTCACTGAATTCCACAATCACATCTCTGAATGTTACTGGTTCCTAAAACATTAAGTTCCTTTGTAAGCAAAGGTCACTTCTAAGAATATTACCAGAGGTAGAATGAATTTGGAAAAAATACCATGGGAGCCAGAATATACAAGAAATTGATAGGGCAATTTTTGGGTTCAAAGTAATGAAGAAGAAATTATATTGATTATAATAAGGGCCAGTCAACTCTATGAGGGTTGCAGAATGAAAAGGAAGCGCAGTCCTTACTTCCATCTACTTGACTTTGAGAGAAAAGGACAATTAAAATAACTGTGGAATAAAACACTCCCACAAAGCACATGGAATTTACAGAAAAGGAGTTAGGACAAGAAGAGTTTAAGGTAGATTTAAGAGAAATTTGTAGTGAAAATGTAGGCTTTGTTGAGAAAAAGAGAGGGCATTTTCTCTAATTAAGAAACATAGCCTGGGCCAGGCATGGTGGCTCACGCCTTGTAATCCCAGCACTTGGGAGGCTGAGGCAGGAGGATCCCTGCGAGTTCGAGACCAGCCTGGGCCACAAAGTGAGCTCAAGGCCTCAAACTGCATAGAGAGACCCTGTCTCAAAAAGACAAAAAAAAAAAAAAAAAAAAAAAAAGAAGAAGAAACATAGCCTCTTCTCATCATCAGACCTCATAGTGCAATGTTACGTCATCAGACAGGCAAGACTGTTTGATTACTGATTAGTCTTTAATATATTAGGCTCCTTTCATTTGTAATAATTATTTCTATTTGCAATGATCTCATTTGCTTTTATTTGACTTTATGCTTCTGTCAGAATGTTATTACTATAAGGCAAAGACTTTGATTTATTACTGATATTTTTAACCATCAGAAAAGCGTCTAGCACATTAGGCTTAAATATTTGAGTTTTGTTTGTTTGTTTGTTTTTTGGTACTGGGGATCAAACTTAGAACTCATGCTTGCCAGGCAGGCGCTTAAGCCACTGAGCTAAATCCCCAGAACGCATTTGTTAATAAGTAAATTTTCTCACCTCACATTATCAGTTAATCCACTTCTCTCTCCAGAACTTTCAACTTTGTCATTATCTGTGTTTTTAATCACACTGAAATATATAAAATTCTTCCCTTCTTATCCTTTAGAGTCAGTCTTGGTAAGCTGTATACATTTGTTTTGTCTATTTCCTCATCTTCTCTCTCTGCAACCCAAGGCTACCTGGCTTACCTTCTTGTGTATTTTAGTGAATAGACACTACTTAGGTTGCATTATTTTATTTTTGAAAATATTTCTTTTTTAACTTCTCATAGTTGGTTTCAGTGATATCATATTTTCTTCTTCCACTTTTAATTTTAAACATCCTATGGTAAGACTCAAGCTTCAATTATTGTCTATATTCTTTTCTTTCTTTGTTTTTTTTTTTTTTTTTTTTTTTTTTTTTTTTTTTTTTTTTTTTTTTTTTTGTAACAGGGATTGAACTCACAACTTCATGCTTGCCAGGCGGGTGCTGTGCCACTGAGCTACATACCTAGCCCTTATCATCTATATTCTTGAGGGAGCAGATTCACAGAGACTACAAAAGGCTAGGACAAAATATTTTCCAAAGAGTCTATTACCAATGAAAATAGGCATAATGTTTCATGGGAGAATAAGTGACTCATGCATGCCTTTGGATGGAACTATGTTTGACAAAAGTTAAAAGGCAAGTAAAAGCAGGTCATATTAAAAAAGAATATACATTCCAGCAAAAAGTGGGAACCTAACTCACTTGAGGCTTTCCGGTTAGTGAGTCAGCTTTCATGTTCTCCTCCTTGGTGCTGCTCTTCTGAGGGGAAGAGTCTTTGAAAGGTATGCCTGAGTAAGATGAGAGAAAATGTTAGGGAGACAAGCTCTGCCCTGGAGCCATTTTTGATGATTCCAGTAGTGGGTTTAACATAAGATTCATACGAATCACTCATGAATGATTAGAACTCTGAAAAAATAATGATGTCTGGTACTATTAGAAATGAGAATCTAATTATTAAGTACTACTGCTTTTTTCATTGTAGATGTCCTACAGGGACTTCAAATTTAATATACTATGTGGTTAATGTATTATCCCCTCTAAATACACATAAAATTTGGTACTTATATCTCATTCATAGAACACATGAGTTCACACCAAATCTTATTCTACCTACACCTTACAGTCAGCCAATAATTCTTTTAGGTATAAACTACTCTGTTTTGCTAATGATCCCTCATTTTCTATTATAATAGCCTAACTGGTTTTCCTATTTTCAGAATCCTCAGCTCCATTATTTTCATGAGAAGTTGGTAAACTTTCTGTAAAGGTCTAAATAGTAAATATTTGACACTTGTAGGCAATAGTCTCTTGTGCAACTACTCAACTCTGGTCATAGCATGAATGCACCTATTGGCCAAATATAAGTAAATGGACATGGTTATGTTCCAACAAAATTTATTCCCAAAATTATTTGGTTCATGGGCCATATTTTGCCAAATCCTGCTCTAGACTCATGTGAAATGATATTTTTAACAGGCAAATCACAGTGTGCTACTTTTCTACTCAATGTGAGAGATTTAGTTCTGTATTTTCTACAGAATAGAGTTAAGACTTTCTGTTACAGTAACTGAAAGACTTTCATGACCTGGCACTTGATACTCTCTAGCTTCAGAAAAAGATAACTTTTTTTTTCATAAGGCCAATTACTCTATTTCTACTTTTCTACAATCTTACCCTTGTTTTTGAGCATTTCAATGACATCCTCTATGAAGGTCACCACATCTTTGGTACCCTTGAGCTGGTGTAAATTTACCCAAGTCCTGACTTCTTCAGGGAGGATTGCCAGGAACTGTTCCAGCACCACCAGTTCCAAGATCTGTTCCTTTGTGTGAATTTCTGGTCTCAGCCATTGAAGACAGAGCTTCCAGAGGTGGTTCAGGGCTTCATGAGGCCCAGACGCTTCCAAATACTGGAAATGCCTGAACTTCTGGCGAGTTACCTCAGAGTCATATAACTCTATGATGGAGAGGCTCTCCTGCTGCCAAGGCATATCTGCTCTTAAGACCTCACTCTGTTCACACAGAGCCAGGTTTTGAGGTTCTGAGACAGCAATGAACTTGTTCAGAGGCTCCATCTTCCTAAACCAAATGGCCACTGTAGTTCAGATCCATCCTACTAAGGGATTGCAGTACTTCTAAGCACTCATTTACTATATGCAGTATGCTCTGAATCAGGTTATATGATACTAAGGAGAAGAGTTCCAGGAGCGTCAGCTGTAAAGCCAATATTCAGCATCCTGAGAAACTAAAAACAAACAAATCAAAACAAATTTGAACCATAGAAAAATAAACATCTATTAGCACAGAGTTAAAAGATAAAAGTGTATAATGATCTTAAAATTAAAAATAAATACTATAGTTTTTTTTTTGTTTGTTTGTTTTTTTTTTTTTTTTTTGAGACAGGGTCTCACCATGCAGTTCAGGCTGGCCCTGAGCTCACTTTGTAGCCCAGGATGGTCTCCAAATTGCTAGGATTCTCCCGCCTCAGCCTCCTGAGTGCTGGGATTATAGGAATGCGCCACCACACCTGACCTTAGATTTCATTTTTCTTTTTCCTTAAATACAAATACAGCTAGTACAAAACAAGCACAATGCTTTAGAAAAAGAGCCATAAAAAAATCAACAAACAAAATGACCTCTTAAAACATGCTGGTAGAAAAAAGTCAAGAAGAGGTATCAAGTCCCAGCAAAGAAATGAACTATGCCCACATACTTTTAAAAACATTTTTATCTTAAAAAGAAAAACAGAAAAAAATGATAGAAATGATACAGAATTTAAAAAAACAGAAGGAAATTAACACTAGCTAATGTATTGCATATCGTTATCTTAGAAGTAGTTGTTCAGGTTATAAGATTTAGGCATACAAAATGATCAAACAAACAAACAATGACAACACAAACTGTTCTTTTTGATGAATTAATAGAGATTAGTAGTATAGTTATCTATCTTCACCAGTCATTCAAGAAGTGCAAGTTAAAACAACACTTAGCTTCCATCTCACTCCAGAAAGAATGGCTGCTATCAAGAAATCAATCAATAACAAATGTTGGCAGGGCTGTGGGGAAAAAGAAACTCTTTAAATTAATATAAAAAGAAACAGAAAAGCTCACAGGGCATATGTCAAAAGCAAAATTAAAAGAAAAAAAGTAGAAATAAAAGGAAGCATCTAAGAAAGAAATGATTGATAAAAAAACAAAGATAGCTGTGGTCACAATAAATGTTCCGGGTAAAAATTTAAACTCATCTACATAAAACTTGAGAGACATCCCAAAATGAACTACAAAGCTTAAAGAGGATGATCTAAATCTTACCAAGCAAATATGTCATAATATATATTATACATACTTAATATATTTGGGGATATAGTAAATATATAATGAATTAAGAGTAAGTTAGATGAAACAATACAACCCACGAAAGATAACTGTCATTAATCAAATTACATACTTGAAAGATAATTATACCAAGTCTCAAAAAGCAAGAAAAGAAACAATAATATAACAGAAATGACAGATTAGGCAACTTTCTAAATCCTAAACATTCTACATTAAAATCTACAGCATAACTCAAGTTCTGTTGTTAGTGAATGGCAAAGCCTTCCTTATATATAATTAAACAAAAAACAGGTGATTAACCATTCAGCTCAGGAAGTGGAAAGAAGCAATGAAATACTCTGGAGGAAATTTTCAGGTTAAAAATCATAAATTAAACTAATGAATTATTCAGTGTACATAATTATAAAGCTATAAAAATAGGTATAGATGCTCAGGATGATATGAATGCACTTAAGATTTCTGAGGAAATACAGTTTAGAACAATAGTTTTGAGGATAGAGGGTTTAAGGTATATAGGAATGACTGAATAGCTTAAGTGGCCAATAAGCACCGGGCTCTAGAATAAGCAAAACCCCAAACCGCTAACTTTAAAGGTTATTCTCTGAGTCTCTAACGGTGACACAGAATAACGTTAAGACAATGAGCCAGTGCCTCTGGGAGGGACCAGGGCCGCGCAGTTTAAGAAATAAAAAAGTTTGGTTAATATAACCAGGTGCCGTTAATTTGATGGATCTTATGGCCTTAAAGAACTTGAACAGCTACTAATTATGGGAAAAGGAGAATATCTGTTTGTAAAGGGGGTTGACTTTAATAGTATAGGTCATGGGTAGGGCAGAAGCTTAAAACAGAAAGAGCCTTGTGAGATGCGCTCAGGTAAATAAAAGTTTGCAAATCATTGTTTGAAATACCTAAGGGGTTTTACCTGGAGGTTTTAATGTTTTACAGGGGTGGTTAGGAATGATTGGGAAAGCAAACTAAAAGGAAAGTAAAGGAAAACTCCACTGTCTTTCCCAGCTGATCACAGCTGGTATTTCTCAGGAAGCTCAACACCAACCGTTTCAGATCTTGTCACCCAGGATGGTCTACGCGTCAGAGGATGACCCTGTTACAGAACGGAAGAAGTGGCAGCAGTGAAGCTAAATTCCTGGCTCAGCAGAACTGGATCCAGATTGCAGTCGTGGTTCCAGATCCTAGCCCCTTTCTCTAGAGCTCTCCTGCACTTCTGTTACTTCCCCAGCCCACGCCGCCTTCCCTGTATGTCCGGTCAGCTTGCCCACCTCGATTCCAAGACAGAGCCCGCAGAGGGCAGAGCTGGAAGCCGCCAACTACCAGCAAGCTGAGACCTACGCGTTCCGCGTGGGCCCCCTCAAGCGTGATTCCCAGTTCTGCGCACCCACTTCCCCAATGCCCGCCACTCAGAGATACTTGAGAGCACAGGGCCCCTTGCAAGAGTGGAAAAGAGCCGCGGTGGAAGTCGCCGTCCTGGCCGGTGGAAGAAGCTAGAGTGGAGAGTCACAGCAGACCAAAGAACCCCGGGTCTCCCTGGAACTTTAAACAACCCACCTTCCACAAATTGCCACTGCGAACTTTCGCGCATGCGCACCTGGTGAGGAACAAACACCCAGAAACCCCCGCGGCCAGCTCGGGATTTGGGCCTAATCAGACCGCCCCTTTCCCAGACCCCGCCCCTCCCCAGGTCCCGCCCCTTTCTTCAAGAACCTGGTAGGCAAACTCTTTGATCTGCTAAGGGTGCATATCATTCTTCTGGTGAATTGAAAGAAAGCGCCAGACTTTGAGCAGTTTCTTTCTTCTGGGAACACTGACCCAAATTTTCCTTACCTTCTACTTCCCCCACTCCCATTAACCTGGAACCCTACAGAATTGACTTAATTTCGATGAGATATCGTCTTGTAGGCAGGTGCTTGCGCCACTGAGCTAAATCACCGGCATGATATCATCTTGTATTTAGCTTAGTCTTTACTGATTTATCAATTTACTGATTCGTTCAGTTTTTCAACGAGGTAAAATATCTTACAGATCTGAGTTCAATTTTGGCTTCCTGGATGTGAGGTACCATGAATTGTTATCTGTTAGGCATTTGTATTTAATAATCTGGAGCCTAGAGTTGTCTTAAACAAGATATACAAAATTTGTGTCAATTCTGGATAGATGGTAATTCTAAGAGTGAAATGAGACTGATGGAGCCTGGGGAAAAGGCTGGATTTGGCATGAGGAGTATCCATAACATCGGTTGCGACAGGAAATTTTCAGGTTAAAACCAAAAATTAAACGTATCTGCAAAGGAAAGAGAGGAGGATGAGCCTAAAATGTAGGAGGAGTTTTAGGAGATATGAGACCTAACAGGGAAAGAAAGTGTGTGTCACAAAAGAGGGAATGCCCAATAGTATTAGTTACATGGTAAAATAATTAGCACTTGAATAGAGAGACAGGTACACAATGCTGAAAGAGTAAAACAAGATAATGCAAAATGATTAGTCGTGGGAGCTTCCATGGGAAGCTTTAAATCTAGGCCAGGAGTTGGTGAACATAAAGGAAGATGAGAAGTAAAGCTTTTTGCCAACCTATTTTGGACTCTTTACTGTCATAAATTATATGTCATTGCATTTAATCATCATAACACTAAAGGTAGACATTATCATTCCCAAGTTTGTTGATATGAAAAGATGGAAAAACAGAGTTCAAGTTCAGATTTCTTAATACTTGTTCCATTGCTAGTTGCACTGTGCGTGAAATTTAGATAACTGCTATTAAGATTCCCAGATTTGTAGAATATTTTCTGGAATATGTATGTATGATGGGTGTATGATGTATGTATGTATGATGGGTGATATAATTAATTTATAGGGGGTTGATCTTTTAAAAGTCATAATTAACTAGTTAGACAAAAACTTTTAACTTAAAATAAAAGGGTTCAAGCATCCTGTACAGCAAAGTAAGAGGTAAGGGAAAAGAAAAGACACAAAGAACAGGACTGATTAGACTTCCTATCATGTCTCTTGTAAGGATAAAGTTTTTGAGTAGATATCCTAAAAAATTCACTGAAGGTTTGACACTAAAATAAGGGTCATTTTCAGGTTATTAAGGCTTCATTGACAGTCTAGTTATTTTTTAATGGTACAATTTTATAATATATATAATAAATATACAGTATATAATACAACATATAATAATATATAATAAATATATTAAACAATATATAACCATGATAATAAAGTGAAGGAGCCTGAAGCCATGAAAGACTGTTTAAGATGTATAAATTTGGTTTGTGAAAACTCTATTCCCTGTTGTTAACATGAAATTCATTTTTTTCTGGATTAGAACTGGTCTTTACTTAGATAAAATACAGAGATCTGACCTGACTTAAGCCAACAGTTTTTCTTGATGGCTTATTTATTCACTCAGCAAATACTTATTGAAAACCTAGTATGTGGCACATACTATGCTAGTCATTGGAAGGATTGGTAATGTACTAGTAAATATGACCAGAAAAGGAGTGCCTTATCATTCAACAGAAGTATTCTCTATGTTAAGCTATTGTTTTTCTTCATTTCATGTTTTATGTGCTATCCTCAGATATTGCATTGTATATAGATCGTGAGTTACATTGGATCAATCTGGAACTTGTAGATAGTAAAGATATTAGTGAGGGTTATTTGGTTTCATAGGTTATGTGTCATGGAAATTTGTTAATTTTTTACTTCTGATTATCTTTTCGTTATAGTCTATGAAAGTCTTGGGAGGGTGGTGGGAAACTGTCCCCTTCCAAATAGGCTAAGGATACCAAAAAATTCACTTATTTGGTCTCTGTTCCAGTGACATAACAACATGTTACTTGGACTCAGTAAATTAGAGACATTTCAAATAGACTTTAAATTAAAACTATTACATAAGAAAACAACATTTTCCTTTTATTAAAATAGACTTTTTAGAGAATTTTTGTAAGGACAAAAAATTGAGAAGATAGTACAGATTTCTCATAAACTACACAATCAGTTATCCATTATGATCTTACATTATTAAGCTATTATTAAGTTATTAAGCAATAAATTTGCTAGTCTTATTACCTAAAATCCATAATACTTTATTCATATTTCTTTGTATGTTTGCTTGTTTTCTTTTTTATCATTTGTATTTTTTTTCTGCTTCAGGTTCTCATCCAGGACACCACATTTTATGTGATGGTTATATCCTTTTCGGTTTCTCTTGTCTGTGATGGTTTCTTGCTTTCCTTGTCTCTGATAATCTTGACAGTTTTATGGAGTTCTGATCAGGTACTTTTCAGACTCTCTATTGTAACTGGCCTGATATTTTTTCACAATTAGGCTGGGATTACAGGTTTTGGTCATGAAGGTTATAAGGATAGAGTGCTATTTTCATTATAGCATATTAAAGTTACAAACTATCAGCATGACTAGTCAGTAGAGGTTTAACTTAATTGGCTAGCTGAAGTAGTGTTTGACAGCAAACAAAAAATTTTTTCCCCTTTCTTTGTTGAAGAGTCAGCGAATGCAGCAATACCAGCTTCCAGGCTTAGTAGCTGCAGCAGCACTCTCCAGTGATGGTGGTGTCGTGGTGCTGTCTGTCTGTGCAGATTGTGCCATCTAGTGCTGAATGGCGGTCATTTTATCATTAGACCAGTTTTATTATATGAATTTGACCTGTGGTTCTAGCTGCAGGACTAGAACTGCCATTATTTCGATATTTCTCATTTTTAGCTTAAACTTGCATTAAAAAAACTCTGAATAACCCATTACCTTTATTATCATTTCTGGATACACATATTTAATTATTTTTTCATTAAAAACTTGCTGCACCTTTATTCCTTGTCTCCCTCCATAGCGAGACAGGTGGTTGTTTCAAGCAGGCAGGTTTTTATTGATAATGTGGAACTCCATTGGCCTGTTTTTTTTTTTTTGGGGGGGGGGATGAATGTTTCCCAGTATAAGTTATCCAGTGCTGCATAAAACCACTTCAAATAGATATACCTATAAAACAGTCACTACTTTATTTTGCTAAGGATTCTTCAGGTTTGTAAATTTGCACAATGGAGATATCAGTTATAGGTGATGGCAGTATTTAAGATATGACTGTGGGACTGAATGGCTGAAATCATTGAAGAAGTGAGGATCAATAAATATGAGGATTCAAAATATTTGGACATAGCATTCAATGAGAAAATTAAAACAATCAAGAACTATAACAGGAGCAGCAAGTAGGCTGGGCAGAATGTCAATGAACTAGGAACCAAAGTCTTTGAGGAAAAAGAATGACTCAGAACTAAAAATAAAAATTAAAATACCCCACCATGTTAGTTTCTCAGCCTTATTTCTTTCTTCTCTTTCATGCTGAAACTTCTCCAAAAGTGCCCACACTTTCTGATTCTATTTTCTTATTCTGTATCCCTTCATTGAAATTGATCTAATATGAGTGGCAGCTAGCACCCAGAGTCACCAATTCAACTAATTCATTCTCTGTCCTAATTATTGCATCTGTAATGGTACATGATAATTGTACCCCAGATTGGATTTGGCTATTGTGGTACTATGCTAGTAATTTTGAAAGGACAACAAAAAATTTTAAAAATGTACATTAATAATATTTATTATGTGTCATTTACCCAGAGTTGGATAAAATAAAATGAAATAAGAAGGTAGTAACCAGTTTTTAAATGAATGCATGAATTAAAAGAAGTCAATCAAGATTCTAGATTGCTCTTCACTGAGAAGTCAAGTCTACTGTAGAGCCATCTGTGATCTATGGTTTCTGGTCCCATTTATGGGAACTATAGAATAATTACCATAAGACATCCTCTAAATAAGTGATTTAAAAACCTCTCTAAACATGTGGCTGATTAGGAGTCTGGGTAAAAGAAATAAGTGATTCTAAGGCAATTTATATGAACCAGAGTTTATGAGAACCTGAAGTGAACTCTGGAATTAGCCATTCTAAAGAAGTTAAGCCACAGTGAGCCTATAGAGGAGGTCAACCTAGAATTGGTAAATTCCAGTTTTTTACATTCTTAATTTCTCCCCTCCTTTCTAAAGAAATATTTATTAGATAAATTGGACTCATTGAAAGGAAGACAGCTAGAATGAATACAGAGTATGAAGATATATTAGATAAGGAAGAAATTAAAACAAGTGGGCAGTGCAATGAGAACTGAATTTTAACAAATAAACTGAATTCAGTGAGTTGTGGTAAAAAAGAATAATGAAAATTATTTTAGGAGTCATACTTGGGAAAAAGTTGAAGATACAAGAAAACTGACTCTGATTTAACATGAGGAAGATCTAAGAGTATAAACTGCCTACATATATAAAAGAGAATGATCAGAGAGCCTTATATCATTCCTAGACAGGCAAATGCTGAACAATTAATTATCCAATAGTCCTATGAAGTAGTCTCATATTGTGGTTGGAGTAAACAACTGCAGAATTCCCTTTAGACTCTGATAGTCTATATTTATATGATATTTAACATTGTCATTTGAATTCATTTTTCGAGTTTCAGAAGAGAATATAATAAACTAAGAAGTGAATGGCCACTGATACCTTACACAAATTGATATCCTCTTGGATGTGAAATCCCAGTATTAAAGATTCTTCTAGATATTATGATTCTTTTAACCAGGGTCTATTCTAAGGTTTATATAACTAGGGCATCCAAACTTGTAATGTCTTTGATATAAGAATCATGCATGAAATTCATATTAGATATTATTTCAGATTAATCTGGTGTAAGCCTCATAGATTCATTTGTATCCACTCTTAAGACATACCCATTGTACATCCATCTGCATACTTTACTCCTCTTTGGGGCAGTTTTCTGCCTTCTGTGTTTTTTTACTCCTTACAAATAAAGCATCTTCCCTTAAACAAGACAAAATAATTAAAAACAATAACAACAACAAAAACCAAACAAATAATAAAACATGTCCATGAAGCTGAATTAACTATACATTCCTCAAAATAACACCTAGTGTCTTTCATAATCAGAATCACCTTTTGATTGCTTGAATATGTTCCAGTGTAGAGTGGAAGGTTCAGAGTTTCTGGAATATGTCCTTCATTTTGGTGCTTCTTCCTGAAATAGTTTAATGCATAGCTGCCTGTCATAATCCTGCTACCATGGCTCCAAATGTCAGGCCCACCGGTCACTCTAAGATGTTTTTTTTTTTTTTTCCCTGATAGTTTCATGAGTGCTCCATTGACATCTTTGTTTCTCAGGCTATAAATTATGGGCTTAAACATAGGAGTCACCACTGTATAGAAAACGGATATTATCTTATCCCGTTCTTTTGTGGTCTTGGGGTTTGGCCGCATATAAGTAAATATTCCAGACCCATAGAAGAGAACAACAACAATGAGATGAGAGCCACATGTGGAGAAAGCCTTGAGTCTCCCCTCCCCAGATTGTATCCGGATCACAGTAGAGATGATATTCCAGTAAGAGACCAGGATAAGGGAGACAGAAGCTAGGAGGATTATCACACCCATAGTAAAGATGGCCATTTCTGTGCTGTAAGTGTCTGCTGAAGCCAACTTCAAAAGGGCAGGAGGTTCACAAAAGTAGTGGTTGATTATTTTCTGTGTCTTGTAAGGAAGATGGAAAGTAAAGGCAGTATCAACCAGAGACACTAGGCCCCCACTTGCCCAGGAGCCTATGATCAACTGGAGACATCTCTGCCGAGTCATGATGGTGGAGTAGTGCAGGGGCTTGCAGACAGCTACATACCGGTCACAGAACATCACTGCTAGCAGTGCACACCCTGTACACCCAACCAGAAGGAAGACAATTATCTGTGCCATACATCCAAAAAAAGAAATGTTTCTTTTCTTTGCCAGGAAGTGGATCAACATTTGTGGGACAATGCTAGTAGAAAAACAGAGATCTGTAAATGAGAGATTTCTGAGAAAAAAGTACATGGCGGTATGAAGCAGAGAATCTATGAAGATGAGGATGATGAATAGGTTTCCAAATACGGTCAGCAGATAAATGATGAAGAAATGAATAAATAACAGAATCTGGGTCTGAAAGTCTTGTGAAAGGCCCAAGAAGATAAACTCATCTACTAAGGTTTGGTTTTCTTTTTTCATTGAGACTTACTCCAATTTACTGATTGGTACAAACAAAAAGAAAAAGGTTGTGTTGGGCTTATGACATCAAGTCCTGCAGAAGACCCTCATACTAAAATTGACACAAAATTGGATATTTTTAGTTTTTTCCTATTCAGCTTGTTTTAAAAAGAAATGGATACTTTAATTCTTATTGGTTGGTTGTAATTTAAATCACCTTCATTCCCCCTAAATTCCCCTGGTAATACCACTGCCCATAAAGGACTTTTTGTAAGGCAACAAGATTTTGGATCAAACTAGTCAAAGTCAAGAAACTTTATTGAAAATCCTTGCCACAGACTTGATATTTCAGAAAGGACAGATCATAAGAGTAGACTGTAAAGAGTTAAGAATGCATATCGTAACTCCCAGAATAACCAAGAAAGTATAAAAAATGAGTTATAGTTAAAATCAAATATAAACATGAAATGGAAAAAAATAGTTAAGAAGAAGGCACAAAAGGAGAATGAAAAGAACAAAGATGGGTGTAAGAAATGAAAAGTTAATAAGATTGTAGCAAAATTTATCGGGTTCGTAATTACATGAAGAGTAAATGGACTAAATATTCTAATTAAAAGGCAAAGATTGCCAGTTTGACAAAAAGGAAAATCTAGTAACATTTTGTCTACAAAGAGATGCATTTTACAAAGAGATACATTTTAAATATAAAAACATAGTTTGGTAAAAGCAAAAGATGAAAAACTGTATAACAGGTAAACATGGGTTTTGTAAGAAAACCAGAAAGACCTTACCAAAGTCAGACAGAGGAAATTCTAATTCTAATTACAGAATATAACTGCAAATAAGGGTAGTTTAGACTGATATAAGTATCATTCATCACAAAGACAAAACTTATATTTAATATGAAAGTACTTAATAATGGAGCTGGAAAATGTGCAAGAAAAAACTGATAGAATTGGAAGGATAATTAGAAAAATTCACAGATAGAAACATTTGAATGCTTCTTCTGATAAATGCAGATCAGTGAGCATAGATCAGTGAGCATATAGAAAATGTGAACAACATTAACAATCAATTTGATGAAAGGGATGCTTATAGAGCATTCTATTTAATAAGTGCAAAGCTCATATTCTTTTCAAATGCAAAAAAAAAATATTCACCACAGATAACTAACATATGCCAGGAATAAATTTAAACCAATTAGGACTAAAACAATGTACAACATATTTTTTGACCACAATAGAATTAAATTATAAATCAGTAACAAAAATCTGGCAAATCTACAAGTATGTGGAAATACTTCTAAATAAACCATGAATTAAAGTGGAAATCAAATGAAATAATAAATATTTTAAACTGAGAATGAAAATATAAATATATTTAACAAATTGAAAATGCTTTTACACTTCTTTTGGTGTTGGGGAATGAACCCAGGTCCTTCAAACTGAACACTTTTACATTTTTTATTTTTTGACATAGTCTCATTAAGCTTCCAAGGATGAGCTTGAATTTAATATCTTCTTGCCTTAACCTCCCAGAGTTCTGAAATTATTAGTATGCACCACCACACCCAGTTTCTTTTAACTTTTAAAGAATGGTAATTGCTACTTTGTTTACCTCTTCCATGGGGGGGGGAAGTCAGTTTTTTTTTTTAAAGAAAAAATCAGTTGTTTTTTTTTTTAGTGAAGTCAGCATAAACCATGAAAAGTCAAAATAAAATGAAAGTGCATGGATATAGTATTCCAAAAGAATAGAGCATTATGATCAAGTGAATTCTCACTATGAATGCTCAGGTAGGGCAACATTAATACATTTATTGAAATGATTGTTCATATTAACAGAAAAAATGGAAAAAACTATCTCACTAGATGACACAAAAGATACTGGATAAAGTTTACCTATCATTCTTGGTAAGTACTTTTAGTAAAACAGGAATTTAAGTAAATTTTTTAAAAAAAAGTTTTAGTATTCTTTTTTTTATAATACATATTACTTGAAATTAAACACTAACATGCTTGATGGTGAAATATTAAAAATAGTTACATCAAATTCTGGGTTAGGAAAAAAGTGTCCACAAAGTGTTAGCTAATGCAATAGAAATTAAAGATAGAAACTAGAAATGAGAGGTATAATTATTAAAAAAGAGAAGGTTATTTATTTATGACAGTTTTCTGTTTGGGAAGCTTGATAAAAATCTTAAAATTAATTAGAAACAACAGGAAATCTGCAAACAAAATAATTACCATATATACACATATATATGGTATATATATATATAATGAAAATTAACACATGTAATTATGTATAATTTATATATATAAATCAAACAATTAGAAAATTTAAGTGGATATAATCTATCACAATTTAGGAATAAATTTAATAGAGTATGTTAAGATACAATATAGGAAAGTCATTATGCATAAGTAGAGAAATGAACCTAATCTCTACATGAGAAATTTAAGTATCATAAAGATGTCAATTTTTCCCGAGTCATTGATTCTAATATATTAATGGTTCTCATAATTGTCAGCTCTGAAGATTCTCATCAGGCCTAAGACTGGACAAAGACATTTACCCTTCATCAAGTTCCTCTCACATGATTTTTATGTGAATATTCTCTGCATGATCTATTGAGAAACATTGCTCAGTAATAACCTGAGAATTGAGTGCAATTATAATCAAATTTCATGAGCAATTTCTGATAGGAAGATTAACAAAATAATCCTGAAGTTTACATAGAAGAATGCATGTAAAAATATTCAGGGTTAAAAACCTGAAAAATATGAAAGAGAAAATGAACTATGATAGGGTGAGAGTGGGGAGATTTAACCTGCCAATATTAAGCTATACAATTAAATTAGAATAATTTATATTATAATAGCTCAGAGGTAAACATCTCAGTGAAATAATATAGAGAATTCAGGGTCAAACTGAAACATATAAGAAAATAGTGTTAAAAATATCATCTAATCAGTATGAAAAAGTATATTAAAATGTAGTTAGGTCGGGGTGTGATGATGCTTGCCTCCAATTCCAGAACTCAGGAAACTGAGGTAAAAGGATTGTGGAATTCAAGGTCAGCCTGAACTACATAATGCCAAAAAAAAAAAAAAAGACAAAACAAGATAAAAGCAACAAAAAAATTGATGCTCAGCCTTTTGGCTAAAATCAAGTATAAAATAGTTAGGATATCTGGCTGCCTGTTCAGTGAAAGATTTTTGCAGTAGTATAAATTATTGTACAACTATGGCAGTGGTCTAACATGGCAGAAGGCCAAAGTGGGAATGCTTACCCTAAAGGCCACTTCCTCCTTCTTCCCCTTTGGCGCAAATTGCAACTTCCTTTCCCATTTGTGCACGAAAAAAATTCCAATCTGTTCCTCACAAGTCATCAACACCCGCCCCATGTACCACTGGCAGTCAGAGGTCATATAATCCTCTGCCCCTCTGTATCTGGTCAGAGGAAGAAGCCAACCTGCTGTGGGTTGTGGGCTCTTCTCCAAGTCCTCAATAAAAAGGCCACTTTCTCTTTTTTTGCATCTCTATTGCACCAGAAAACTCTAGCATTTAGAAACAAAACAGTGTCATAACAATCCTTATTCTTCAAAATCCAAATAATTAAGTACCTCCACATAAACCAAAATGAAAAGATACCCTAAAATTAGAAGGAGAGAATATAGGTGAATATTTTCTGTAACCTTTGAGTGAGAAAGACCTTATAAAGATAACATGAGCTGGACAAGGTGGTACAGGCTTGTAATCCCAACACTTGAGGCTAACATAGGCAGATTGCTGTGAGTTCGAGGCCAGCCTGGACTATACAGATAGTGACATAGCAAGACCCTGTCTCCACCCCACCCCCCAAAAAAGAAAAAGATATCATGAAACCCATAAACATTAATTTATGGTTGATATATTTTAAATAATTTAAAATAACAATTTAAAAAGAATCAGTTAAGAATAAATTGTTAAGTAAATACATAAAACAATAAGTAAAGAATACATAAATGTAAAAGGTAAGCAACAAATAGCATAATTATTTAACATATAAAAATTTTTTTCATGTCAAGAATAAAAGATCTCTGCAAAAAAAGATAGAAAAAACATATTTGTATATATATATATATATATATATATATATATATATATATATATATACAGAAGATAGGTAACTATATACTATTAATCTCTGTTAGGTCATCAAAATGAGCAGCTTGTGCTTTCATTGTTTGATTGGTTGATCACTTTTTCATGACTAAGTCTTGGAATCTGAACAATATGCGATATTTACTAGTGTTAATTTCCTATTATTTTGTTTTGAAATTCTGTATTATTGTTTTTATTCTTTTTGTTGTTGTTTCACTTTTAAAATAAAAAACTTTTAACAAGCAATTCAAAGAAGAAATGCAAATAGCCACAACAAATAAATAAAAACTATGCAAAGAGTGCTCATCCTCATTTAGAAGCAAAGAAATGTAAAAGGGAGGGAAGAAGCAGAAGAGGATAAAAAAAATTATGATGTATTACAAACATGCACCAAATCCCCATGACAAATGTTATTATTATATACTGCAAACATGTACTAATAAAAAATGTAGAACAAAACCACAATTAGTTACTGTCTCTGTCCTTAGGTTAGCAAAAATGAGAGAGAATACAGTCAACCATTATATGTTTTAGAATAGGACAGATACGAAAAACATAGGCATGTATGTGAAATCTCTTTTGAAGGTAACATTAGTAGGAGAGAATATAGGTGAATATTTTCTGTAACCTTTGAGTGAGATAATAGTACTTGAAATAATAGTACTTGAATAATAGTAAGAAAGTACTTGAAATAATAGTACTTGAATAATAGTAAGAAATTACTTGCAATAATAGTACTTGAATAATAGTACTTGAACAGTAGTACTTGAAAATACTAAGAAAGTACAAAATGAACTTATTTTTTTTCCTGAACAACACTAAATAAATAAATAATTGTAGGTATACATAAATCTCTGTTTCAATCCATATGGAATGATTTCCAGAATAAAAAAATATGTGATATATTAAATAAATTATATTTTTCTTTCTTTTTTTTTTGGTACGGGGAATTGAATTCACAAGCTAGCACTTTCCAGGCAGGTGCTTACACCACTGAGCTAAATCCCTGGTCCATATTTTTCTTACATAATAGAATCTTTATGGCATAAGAGACATGGTAAACCTGTAGAATGAATATTATAACACAAAAATCGTAATATGAATGTAAAGTTTAAGTTAATAGAAAAATTTGCCTTATTTCTGGTAACTACTTTAGATAAATGACTGCAGTGATGATATTGCTATTGTGATCACCTTAAGCAACTATTAAATTAAGTAGGTCTGTATTTTCTATAGAAACATGTTTAACATACTGTTGAGTTTAAAAGTAGGTTGCAAAATACAGTGTGTGCAGGTATGTGTACAGAGATAGACAATTCAGTATTATCTATATGAAGTGTAGGTGTGTGTATATGTGTGGAAAGATAATTCCATAGTATCTATATGAAATACAGTGTGAATATATCTGAGTAGAGAGATAAATGATTCAATATCTATGTGAAGTGTAATTCTGTGTGTATATGTGTAAAGACATAGATGGCTCAAATTTATCCTAACCATGCTAATAAACTTAACACCCAATGGGCACTTAGAAGTCAAATAGAGATTGTGTAGTATATACAGTTATATCCCTTATCCATAGGGGATGTATTCCAAGACTCCCAGAGGATGTATGAAATGAAGGACTAATACTGAACTCTTAAGTACTATGCTTTTTCCAATACATACATGCTTATGTACCTATAATAAAGTTTGATTTATTAGTCAAGCATAGTAAGAAATGAATAATAGTACCATAAATAATTGTAAAAATGCTATAATAAAAGTCAGGTAAATGTGATATCTCTCTCTTGTAAAAGCCAAGACAAGTATTACTGTTTTAGGACTGCAGTTTATCATGGATAACTAAAATCAAGGGTAGTGAAATTATGGTTAAGGAAGAATTGCTGTGTGAAGAATGCAGGATTTGTACATTTATGTGCAATATATACATATATCGATTGGGAAAGTTTAATATCAAAACAGAAAAGGAGAGTAATAAGGTAAGGGAGTTAAAAATGATGAAATGTAGTATCTCAAGTGATGCTACAAGTACATCAGGCATAACTTTTCTTTCACACTCAGAAGATTTCATACAACTTTGTCAGCTTTCCTAATAAATTCAATAGTGGTATTTCTCTGTCTAATACGTAAAGAAAATGAGGAAGAAAATAAATAAGAATGTGAAAAAGTGAATAAAGAGACAAGAAGTTAGAAAGAAGCAGAGAAAGGAAGCTGAATATAGATGATAGGGATCCAGAGATGTGAAGAGAAAGCCGAAAGGGGGAAGAGAATTTAGGAGCAGGTCTATAAATCGAGGTGTTCCCTTCCACTGAAAAAAGAGGCAAAATATCGTTTATCTCCTTGAGGCCCAAATAGCATTGCAGTAATAGAGTCTTTCCAGATACCTTTTCTGAATGAGTTTTTTTCCCCCACACAGGCACATAGCACTATACATTGAAATTCTTCCTTGTCATACACACAAACACAAAATTACACATATTCTCAGCTTCACACACACAAAATCTCACATAACATGCAAGCATTTGAAGTAAACTCATACTAGTATTTAATATTCTTTTATATGGTATCCTGATGGCCACCAAATCCTTCACCATAACAGAGAGGTTAGGTACTGAGGTAACTAGATGCTGTCCAAGGCTGAGTCATAGGAGAACCCAGCAAGCCTGACTTGTATGAGAATAACATCTGAGAATTGAGTATGTGATGACACCAGAAGTAGGTCTAGTATCCTCCTCTCTACTCAGAGGATAATTTCAGTTGTAATTACTCTCTTGTGACCCAGGCCACCAGGAGATGGGATGCATTCCCTTCACACTGATTGTAGCTGGACCTACTCTCTTCTATGTGCCTATACTCACCAATAGATGGATCATATTCCTGTTATATCCCCTATGCCCAGAATGTACTCAAGAGAAAGAAGCTCTTGCTAGGGCTTCTCAAAGCAATATTTTAAAGAGATGGTGGGACAAGAATAAGTTGAGGGAAGCAATGAAGGCAAAAAGTCTGATACTAAGAGGGAAGGAAGAATCAGGGAGAGTTGCTTTCAATAGTAAAAGGAAAGTAATGTAGGAGAGTGCATTCTTTGATTCTTTGATTAGCCTCATTCCTGAAGGAGAAGGTCTAGAGCTATAATTTTACCTTGAGATTCTACAGAAGAATAGGAATTGAATGGTTGTCTGGAAGTGTATCAAGGAAAAAAAAAAAGATGCACAGGAGGGCAACCATGCTCACTTCATTTCCAAGCAGTTCATAAAATCAAACTGAGGCTGTAGCTTTTTTTTCTCTCACCTCAGCACCCAGTTAGATAAGCAGAAACAGTGCTGTGGAGGTCATCAGGGAGGAAACCATGGATCTAACAGGAGGGAGAGATTTCTGTTGTCTGCGGATGTACACCTGAAGGACAGCACTACTTGTTGATTGGCTCTTGGGCAATTCTTTCTAAGGTCTGTGAGTTTAACCTTGTTCCAAACCTTTCTGCTTTATGTGCCTCACTGTAAAAACTCCAATTCTCCTAGGTCCTACTTCTGAACAGAATGTTTTCCTTTGAGGACATAGTTAAAGGTGAGGTCCTGAGAATTAAATGGCATTCCCTGGAGCTTTAAGAACCCTCAACTTTATTACTTTTCCATCCTCTGAGACATGTTGGGGACACTCTGTGTTATATTTGAAACTGCACACTAAAGTGGTCAAGTCATTCCTCTCTTTTTTTCTTACACAAATATTCAAAATGGCATCGTCAGGGTAGGGGTTTAGCTCAGCAGCACAAGAGCCTGTCTGGCAAGTGCAAGGTTGTGAGTTTGATCTCCAGTACCAAAATTATCAGCAGATAATGAGCTCAGGGCTTCATAAGTAATTTTCTGTTTTTGACTTAAACAGAAATGAAAATGACCATACGTTGGATGCCTGGGTACTGACTTTCCAGTTAAGTAATGAGATTTGCACTTTCATTTTAGCTTAAATGATTATTTTTGTATCATGTGACCACCTTAGGTAGTGGTGTTTAATTTGGTTTGTACCTTCTGATTATCAACTTGACTGTGTTACTATATTAAAGTCAGAATTTTCTTTTCTGAGGATAATACACAGTCAAAGGGCAGTGTTTTAGAATGAGGCTTTAGTTTCCTAAACCATTAAATTTTGATTTTTGCATGGCCTTAGGAAAATTGAACTATTTCTATAATCCTGTCATACTAATAAAAAATTCCAAACAAAGTGAGTTTTTATTTAAGTGATACATCCACATCATCACAATACTAAAACTATATAGAGAAAAATGGCAGAAGAATAGAGTTAAGAGGAACTGGGTGAGATTGTGACCACCAATCCAACCCTACTGAGCATACTGAAGGACATTCTAGAGAGAGAGAGAAAAAAATACCTGGATTTTAGGAACAGTGGCAGAAAGGCTTCAGTGAGTGGGGCAGGCAGTAGAATGAAGGAGAAAAGTAGACAAACAGGCAGAAAAATAGCATAGCAGAAATGAGGCAGAGAAGGATGGCTAGAATCTCTAACATAGATGGCCTTGATACACTATATTGTTAATAGTGCACCAGGATTTAAAAACCCACATTACTCACACTACTCTACTTAGCTGTATTATATTCTGTTCCAGTCATTCTACTTGTACTAGATTTGAGGGTACAAACAGTAATCCTGAAAATAACAGGATATAGTATGGTAATCATCCTTAATTTCCTATTAAGTCAATCTAAAGCTCTGTAAAACCTACACTGTTTTACCATAATTGATTGTAATCAAATCTGGTTTGTTAGATCACTGTTTTTTATTGATAGATTTTATTCAAAGCTGTTATGATTGATAGTATCAAGTCTGAGAGTATAGGCCACTGCACTTAAGATGACAAGATTCACTAGAATATCTACTCTGGTTTGATTATTACCTGCCTTTGAAGTATTATGTTGTCTACAATGTTTTATTTTTTACTAATATTGTTATGTACTGCTATATTCAATTATACTGCTATATTCATTTATGCCTGATGATATAGGCAGTTCTCTTGAAGATAATAAGAAACAATACAGCAATCATTGTAGGTCACCTTGTACTGTAGTTTTATATGACTCTTTGGTTTCATGTTTTTATAGGAATTTTTTTTTGTTTTGTCTTGCTAGGTTTTGTTTTTCCCTTTAATACAGAAAGGATAGAAATACATGTAGAGACCCATGTATGCATAGCTGTTTACACTCTCACTGTTTGATGATCTATTTTGTATGCTTTAATTTTGTAACTTGAACAACTATTTCTAAGAGGACAATATGTAATTTATCAACTAGTGATTTCTTATTGTTTATCTTTTCTCTGAAATTCTGTATTATCTCTACCCTTTACATGCTTTTTTTTCTCTTTAAATAAAAATTAAAAAAAAAAGAAAAAAAAAGAAACACTCTGAAGTTGCTAGTGGCAATTTAGTTTCAGCAAATCATCACTTGTCACATTAATAAATATTATTAATTTGATTATTGTTTTAATGGTTCATGGCTTGTTTTATATATTACTTGTAGTTTACTTTTGGTTCAATAGCACATACAATGTAATTCATCAAATAGATGGATTTTGTTCCATGGTATAAATACAGCATGATTTACTTAATCATATCCATATTAATGGACATTCATGTTATTTCCAATCTATAGACATTAAAAGTGTCACAGTGGAGATTTCTGAATATATTTTTGTGTTCTTGTCAGATATACCATAAGGATAAGCTTCCTAAGACTTAATTAATCAGCAAGACTAAAATTGTGTGCATTTAAGATACCAATAGATATTATCAATGGCTTTCCTAAAAGTTTCAATAATTTACACTCATTAAAACTGCATACAAATTCCCATTAATTGGATTATAGTTATTGTAAAGAAAAAAAAGGAAAAGAGAGTATTCTAAAGGATATAACTGCATGTATGTTTGAGTGTGTGGAATTAATAACAATGTTGCTAAAGTTTTAGTTGGATGGATGAACAAAACTGACTGCAGTCTCACTTGTTTGGATGTCCACTTTGTGGGCTTTACTTTTGTAATTTGAACAACTGCATCTAAGAGGAAAGTATGTAATTGTCAACTAGTGATTTCTTACTGGTTACTATTTTTTTTTTTTTTGAGATTTTGTATTGCTTCTACCCACTTTCTGTTTCAAATTTTTTTCTTTAAATAGAAAAACTTAAAAAAATTCCCATTCATTCATACTATTACTAATACTTGCTATTTTCAGACTCTTTAGTTTTGCTACTCTGTTAGATACGAAAATGATACCTGTTATTTTATTATGAAATATTCCAGTTATACTTGTGGATGAACATAATTTTGTGTTCATTAATAATTTTCATTTTTTTATCTAGTGAGCTGACTATTCTTTCACTCCCTTTCTTTTACTGAGCTGCTCAGCTTTTGTTATTTTGCAGAAGCTTTCAATGTTATAAAAAATTTAGCTTTTTGATTCTTGCCTTGAGAATAGATATTTTTCTATTTTGCTAGTGAAACTTTTTAAATGTGTTTTTGTATGAGATATGCATTTTATAATTTAATCAAGACAAATGAGTCTTATCATTTACAACTTTGGGTCTTTGTATTAATATTTGAAGAATTTTATTGTTGAAAGTTATGCTTTTAAAGAGGCAATCGTTTTTTCTTTTAGAGTTTTCCTTATTTGCCTACATAAAGACCTTCATTTGTATTTTTATAGGTCTAGAGTTTATTTTGATGTAAGGAATGACACGGAGATCCACTAGCTTACTTAGCCGCATTGTGGGAAAATTCCTAATAAATCTAAAGTGTCTTTTATACAACATACTAAACTGGATTTGGTTGATTTTCATATTTTGGCATCTACTTCTTTTCTTTCCATTTTTAATCATTATTTTTAATTAATATTTTTATTTAATTAAGTCTATTGGCACAATTTAGATATAAATAATGATCACGTTAGAGGGAATTCATACCTCTACATGATATATCTTGATCCCTTTTTTCTCCATTCCCCTCCCCTCTTTTCAACCCTTTTTGCCCTCCTTAGTAACAAAGTTTTGTTTCCATGTTATCCTTTTTTTTCTCATTTTTTCTGTTTCTTTACTTCCTTTCCCATTCCCCTTTCTCTAGTTTCCTCTTCAGTTTTTCACAATTTATTCCTATTTCATAATATCTGTTGTACATTTTGGTCCTTATTTACACTTTCAGCTTCTCATACCAGAAAAATAATGTGACATTTATATATGTGTGTCCAATTTATTTCACTTATGACTATGGTTTCAAGGTCTATCCATTTAGCTTTAAATGCCTCAAGTTTATCCTTTTTATGGCTGAATAGTATTCTATGTATAAAAAGCTTCACATCTTTTTTATCCATTCATCAGTTGATGGGCATTTGGGTTGTTTCCCAGATGTAGCTATTGCAAAGTGTGCCAATATAAACGTGGATGTGCATATATTAGTGTGATATGATATTTTTAATTATTTTGAGAAGATACCAAGAAGGGGAATACCTGGGTCAAATAGGACTTCCAATCCTAGTTTTGCATTCCACAGTGGTTGCTTGAGTCTACATTCCTACCAACAGGATAAGGGTTTCTTCTTCCTCTCACCCACCTGGCCTTGCCAGCATTTGTTATTGGTTGCTTTCTTGACAGTAGCCATTCTTTCTGGAGTGAGATAGAATATCAGCCTTGGTTTAATTTGCATTTCATGAATGACATGTGGTGTTGAACATTTTTTCACATATTTATTTGCCACTTGTATTTCTTCTTCTGAGAAGTGTATATTCATCTCAAATGCCCATTTTTTGGATTCAGTCTTTAAATTTGGAGGGATCTTATTTTCTTCACTTCTTTGTATGTTCTAAATATTAGTACTTTGTCTGAGGGACAACTGGCTAGAATTTTTTATCACATCATTGGTTATCTTTTCACTCTGGTGGTGATTTCTTTTGTTGTGCAAAAGCTTTTTAATAAAAAGGTGGGATTCCATTTGTTGATTCTTTATTGTATTTCCCATGTAATCTGGGTTTTGTTCATGAAATTTCTGCCTATACCTATGTCTACAAGAGTTTTATGCATTTTCTCTTCCAGTGGATTTAGTGTTCTGTTTTAATATTTAGATTATGATTCATTTTTTATTTTAATATTTAGATTATGATTCATTTTTTATTTTTTAATTTTATTTTAAAGAGAATATAACCAAACAAAATGAACCAGAATACAGCCAATCAAAACAAAACAATGAAAGTGATATAGAACTTCAAAACAAGACAATAGGGAATCAATAATGGCTACCATAATATATCTTTTTATCTTCAGAATAGTAGCCCATATACTCGTATACTCAGACTAGAATCTAACAAAACAGAATAAAACCAAACCAAACAAAATAATGAATATGATACAGGATGTTAAAACAGGGTAATAGGAAATTAACAGTGGCTACTACCTTTCCTTTTTAGACATTTCCTCCCCTTTCACCTTCATAATATCTATTGTACATTTTGGATTCCACTAACTCCTTCAGTTTTTTCTCTTTCATTTTAAAGGGAATAAAACAGAACAATAAAACAAATAGAATCAGTGATAAAGCAGTAGGAAATCTACAATAGTTACTATATTGTGTATTGTGTTGTGTTGTCCTTTAAATAGTTTCTCAGCTTTAGGCTTGCAAAGTCAGTCACACAATACAGTTCCTCTGAATCAACTGGTTGCTTATGGGCAGTAGGGGGAGGGTGTGTTCTCCTCTCCCCAGCCTGCACTGGCTGGCTCACAGGCTGGGGCTTAGCTTCCTTCCTTGTTTTCCTGGATCCATCCTCCAAAAGGCTCACAGGAGGCACTTAGCTTCCTTCCTTGTTCTTCCTGATCAATGCTTTGAGTGGCTCACAAGCAGGGGTTTAGCTTCCATCTTTGCTCTCCCCAATCCACACTCTGAATGATTCACAGACAGGGGCTTAGCTTGCTTCTTTGTTCTTCTAATGTTCCTAATGGCTCACAAGTGAGGGATTAGCTTCCATTTTGGCTTTCCCCTACCCACGCTGGTCCATTTTCATGTTAGTTTAGTACATGGTGATAGACATGGGTCTAGTTCTAGTCTTCAGAATGTGGGAAGGCTATTTTTCCAGCACTGTTTATTAAAGAGTTTAGCTTTCATCTAGTGAAGGTGTCTGGCCTCTTTGCCAAAGATAAAGTGGCTGAGAATGTTTGGAATTGTTTCTGCATCTTCTATTTGTTCAGTTAATCCTCAGTTCTATTTTTTTGTTAGTACCATGCTGTTTTTATCATAGTAGCTTTGAATTAGAATTTTTCAAATTGGAGATTGTAATACTTCTTGCCTTTGTTGCCCAGAATTGTTTTTGCTATTCTAGGTGTCTTCTGGTTCCAAATGAATTTTAGGAATTTTTTCTCTAGTTCTGTCAAGTATACTAATGGTATTTTGATTGGGACTACATTAAATATGTATAACAATTTTGAGACTGCATCTATTTTCACTACATTGGTTCTTCCTACTCAAGAATTCCATTTCTGAATAAGGACCATGCAATTTAAGTTCTTCCCATTTATAAGTTATTATTAATTGATTCTCCTGAGGCAGAAAATTGACTTATTTTCCTTAGTAGATGATACATTATTATAGGTATTTCAAAATTTCTTATTTATTTATTTATTTTTCTTTTTTAACACTTTTTTTATTTAGAAGAAAAAAGCAAAACCGAAAAAAGGTAGAAATAATACAGAATTTCAAGAAAAACAATAAGAAATCACTAGTTGATAAATTACATATTGTTATCTTTGAAGTACTTTTTCAAGTTACAAAATCAAAGCATAAATAGTGGACAATCAAACAATGACATTATAAACTATTCTGCTTGATGTGCTATTTGTTGAATTTATACTCATACTTCATTTCCATTGACTGTATAACCATTGTAATATACGGAATGCTTTTATTCTATCCTTCAAAATATAGTTTTTATCATTTTATACCTTTGCTGCTGTCAGTATATATATATATATATATATATATATATATATATGATATTTTCTTAAATTCTTTGTTTCTTACTTTTCTATTAAATTTATCCAACTCAAGTTTCCATGTGTGCATCTATTTTTTTTTCTTCTAAATGCTGTGGAAGTCCTTGGTGGACATATGGCACATTTTCAATTGTCTTACTTCCCTGTGAAGGATACCCAAATTACACACTACATCTCCTATACAAAAAGTATGAAAATAAGAGAAAAACATTGTTCTACATAATTTGGAGAAAGGCAATGGGTTAGATTTGTTTTACATGAAGACAAAAAGATTCAGAATACTTTGTGTCCTGTACTATGTCTTTTGGTTTTTTTTTGTGTATGCTTCTTCTATTTTAATTAATTATTTTTATTTATGGTAAAATATAAAACTGCCATTTTAACCCCTTTAAGGTGTAAAATTTTATGATGTTTAGTACACTCATGATGTTGTAAAAATATAACTACTAATTCAAGAACATTTTCATCACTCTGAAAGAAAACACTATGCTGTTTAAGAGTCACTGCATTCATCTCTCCAGCTACTGGCAACCATTAATGCTTTCTGCATCTGTGTCTTTACCTATTCTAGGCAGTTGGACTTGGAGGATAAAGAATAGAATCATTTGTATTGTTTCTTCTGATCAGCATCTTTTAAGAGATCTATGATGTACCATATTTCAATACTTTGTACGTTTTTGTGATTGAAGATTACTCCATTACAGGGATATGTCACACTTTATTTTTCAGTTGAATATTTAGGGTAACATTGCTAAGAACGTTCACTTCAAAGTATTTATTTGGACACTTACTTTCAGTTTGAGTATACCCTTTGAGTGGAATTGTTGGGTCATATGACAACTTTATACTTAATTTTATTGAAGAGCATCATACTGATTTCTACTTCATCTGCACTATCTTACAGTCACTATAGGAATATATAAGGGTTTCAATTTCTTCAGATCCTCAGCAAAACTTCCTTCCTTCCTTCCTTCCTTCCTTCCTTCCTTCCTTCCTTCCCATCATCTAAGATATTTTTTTACCATTTTGATGACAGTGGCACTTCACTATGGTTTTAATTTACAAAGCCTAGGGGCTAATTATGTTGGACACTTTCTCTTATGGTTTTTAGCTACTTGCATTTCCTATATTGGTAGTGCTTGTTTAAGTCTTATGCTCATTTAAAAACTGAAATGTCCAACTTCTATTAATATGTAGAAGCATTTTATATATTCTAAGTATCAGGTCTGCTGCTAAGGAATTAAAATAGAACATGTATAAATAGAGACAAATTATAAAGAAAGTGTAATAAAATGTTAATAATTGGAAAATCTGGGAAAAGGAAATGTGAGTTCTTCATAGTGTTCTTTTAACATCTGCAAAAATCTGAAATTTTTTCAAGGTATGAAATTACAAAATAGCAGTGTATTAAACATAGATTTTCATATGTATTTGAATTATTTTCTTTTGATAATTTTTAAACAAATTAATGGGAAAATCATGAAGAAGATTGGTTGTAGCCATACAATTATCTAAATTGACCTAATAAACTAATTCTACCCATTCAGGCTTTGTGAGAGGTGATTTATGCTAAACTGGCTATTTCTCCTATGCTAAGTTGGCTCTTTCTTCTGATCCTTCAGAAACTGCAAGTAAAAAAGTGGGAGTTCTGCCAGAGTCTCTTCTTTTCAGTCTGGCTCTTACCACTGTTATCCACACACAGCCCAGAGTTAAGAATTCTGCTTAGTTTGTTTTTCTTTTTTCAACTGATTTGTATTGGATTTTTTTAGCATCTCATTTGGATAGTTTAGGATTCTGAAAATATATAACAAATTTCCTGAGCAATGTCAAATGTATAATATCTGTCAAAACTCAGATATTTACCCATAATGTCGATCCCCTTCCTTGATAATAACAATAATTGTATATTATAGTTATATATTAATATAATAGCTGAAAGTAGTGCTACAGGCAGATGTCATGTTGTCACATTAATCCAATTATTACTACCTGGAATATATCACCTTCCCATTCTACAAATGATGAACTTTCTCAAAATTATACAGAAAATATGATAGATCTGAGTTTCAAGTTAGTATTTTTTTCTTCTAGAAACCAAATGTTTAATTGCAACAGTACAATGTTCCCTCTGCTGTCCTCCTTATTACCATTTGGGAGACTTCTGAGAGGAAATATAGCTCAGGATACAAACTAATGATTCAGAATTCTCCTGAGTTCTTTAGCTGCTCCAGAGACTGCTTCTACAATCCCCTCTTCACAGATTCACCTCCTTTAAATGGAAATGTTAATATACAGTTTATCTTAAAGCCAATAGTAAGAACTTTGAATGGAGCAGAAGGATGTGGGAAATGTGGGGGTTCCCTTTCCTCTCTTGTCCTTGGTAATGATTGGAATTTACTGAGCTCTGCTTTTATGACAAGAAGCCCAAGGATTCCACTTTCCCTAGGTGGATCCAGTGTAACTGCAGCACTTTCTCCCTCCATGGTGGCATGCCTTCACTGGCTTTGGCATGCTAATTTGACCTTTTTCCTCCAGATAAGAAAATTTGGTAAGATCACTGGCAGGAAGGGAAGAAAAGGCATAATGTGAACCAAGAAGATACAACCGGTGGTTTACTGGAAGTGAACTGGTTTCACCCACATTGATTTTTAAAATTAATCTAATTTTATTAAAATAGCTTAATTAATGAGGCTAAATATTCTGTAACAGATCTGGTCTTCTTTGTGATCATCCATTTTCATATACCTTATCAAATCATAATTGCAATATAAATTTTCTAGTGAAGAATAATCCTGGTCCTCATCTTATGTAGACATAAACAGACCTTCCATAGAATGAATTTTAGTTCTTAATCTCTTTTTTAAGTTGGACTTGGAGGATAAAGAATAAGTGATTTTAAGTGCAAAGGATCTTGGAATCAAGAGAAATTAGGTATTTTTCTGTTGGTTCCCTATGGGTTTACTCAATCCCTTCTTTCTAAACTATATGTCAATTAGACAATGAATATTTCTGTGATCCTCTCAATCCTCCTTCACATCCAGTAACATATTTTATTTTTAGAGAAATGAACTCACATTTCCTGTTAATCCAGAGAAAAGGTAAAATTAAGTGACAGAAGGTTGACACTAAGAATGATTTTTCTTACAGATTCTTCCTGACCTTGAAGGTAGATTCCCAGTCATCTGGAGAAACATTTTCTCTTCTACATTTACACTGGAGAATAACATTCTTAATGGCAATCAGGGAAGTAGGGTGCTGCCTTCTGGTGCAATGCTATTCAATAAGAGGCCACATCATCTGACAAGTCACAAATTAATAACACAGCTTCACTCGCCTCTCTGTCTTTTGCTACTTTGTTTCAGGTCAAATGAATTGAAAAAAAGCAGTGCTGGATAGTTATATACCATGATTGATCTTCTTAGCTGGGAATAAAGGTTTTACAGATGTTATCCCTTCTGTTGAACATTTTTGGTCTCAGAGAAATATTTATTAAGAACCACTATAGAGGTAAGTACATGAGACTGTAAACACACTTGCTTATCTATGATAGACTAGGTATTTGTGGATGAGGGTAATTGTGTCTATGTCTGTGGGTTGGGATTAGACTGGAGAATCATGAAAGATATTGAAGGAGAAATTCCAGAGAATGAAAAAAGAAGAGAGGGTGGATTATTATAAATTGGGCTTCTGTCAAATAGGTGACATCTGGTTTGGACTTTACTGTTTGCTTTAAACCTTTTGCTTACAAAATGAACAAGCAGCTAAACACATCAAAGCAGTTAAACAGAGGACAGTAGGACCTTCTTCTGATGCCACATCCTAACTTTAAGACTAAATAAGTAGAAATTTTTCATCACTTTAACTTACAGACCCATCTAGATTTTAAGGCTTTGTTAATTGGTTATGTAGGGTGTAATTTTGCCTCTCGATCTTTTCTTTCTTTCTTTCTTTCTTTCTTTCTTTCTTTCTTTCTTTCTTTCTTTCTTTTTCTTCCTTTTTTCCTTTTCTTCCCTCTCTGTCTTTCTCTCCCCTTCCTCCCTTTCTTTGTTTCTTTTAGAAAATTTCTGTATCCTAGGAGTTTCTTAACCAGGATTTCATGGGAAGCTATGTAAAATTTTGTAATCATCCTAATTCTTTCAAATCCCTTTATTGACAATGCAAGCCTTCTATATATCTCTACTATTTTTACATTTTTACTGACATTGTATAATGAATGATCACTGAATGAGATACTCTACTATGTCTTCTCAAGTGCACAGTAAAAGCTTATACTGTTTTCAAAAGAGTTTTTTAGTTTTGGGGAGGGGTAAGCAGCAGATAACACAAGGTAATAATAGATGATGACGGGCTAGATGGCGGGCAATAGTACTGTTTGAGCAGAGCAAGAAATCAGCCGAGTTGATGACATAAATGAAAGTTAGGCTTTGATGGTGTGTCTACTCTTTTAGAATTTTATTCACACTTGAAATTTGCTTCCCAGAGCTCCAGTGGAAGCTGCAGATAAGATGCCAAGTGTATTCAGAATTATTCTTTAGCTCCCCAATTCCTTTAGCATAGGCTATTTTCTCTAAGAAGCATATTGGTTGTACAAAGTACTTTGGCTCTCTTTGAATTCTTATACCTTCCTGACTGTCTTTTTAGGGAAGAGACAAGATCAGTTGCATGGCCAAAATATTTTTAATCAATTAGCACAATCATGAGATGGGATTTGGCAAGAGCACCATAAGACACAAAGGACTGAATTGACATTAAGCTGCAATTGCATGGCATGACTTTATGGATACATCTGATCTTCATCCATTGCCCTATTTTTGAAACTGTGATATTTGAAAACAGGAGGATGATTCTCTTTCGATCTATTCTACATTTTCCAGGGTATATGAACAGTGAATACACCATATTATAAAGTACTATCGTGCAACACTAAGAATGTTCCCAATTTAAACTACTTGATCATCTCCTAAAGGAATTACAATGGGGATTTTTTGAAATGTTGTAGTAATTGGGACTATATGTAAACCCTCCAACTCTGAATTCGATAATTTTATAGGTTTTGACCACTTATGTTTACATATAGTGACTTGCTGAAAAGGGAGACAAACTATGAGACAGACAAATCAGACACAAGTGGTAGAATTTCTTCTTCTGGGACTCTCTAATGACCCCAACACCCAACAGTTGCTATTCATCTTATTCCTGGCTGTCTACCTGGTCACTGTGCTTGGAAATCTGCTTCTTGTGTCCCTTATTCATATAGACTCCCAGCTTCATGCGCCCATGTATTTTTTCCTCTGCAACTTGTCTGTGGCTGATCTCTGTTTCTCCACAAACATAGTTCCTCAGGCCCTAGTCCACCTACTTTCCAGAAAGAAGGTAATTTCATTTACACGATGTGCAGCTCAACTTTTTCTTTTCCTCATTTTTGGGTGTACACAGTGTGTCCTTTTGGCAGTGATGTCCTATGATCGGTATGTGGCAATCTGCAACCCTTTGCTCTACTATAACACTATGACCCGGAGGGTGTGTATCCAGTTGGCCACAGGATCATGGACCAGTGGCATTTTTGTATCTGTGGTGGATTCCACTTTCACCCTAAGGCTGCCCTACAAAGGCAGCAACAGGATTGCTCATTTCTTTTGTGAGGCCCCTGCATTGTTGATCCTGGCATCCACAGACACTCACACTTCAGAGATTGCCATTTTCCTCCTGGGGGTTGTGTTTCTTCTTATACCTGTTTCCCTAATTCTTGGATCCTACAGTTACATCATGGTGACTGTGGTCAAGATGAAGTCAGCTGCAGGAAGGCTCAAGGCACTTTCTACCTGTGGTTCCCACCTTATGGTTGTCATCCTTTTTTATGGGTCAGGAATCATCACCTACATGACACCCAAATCTTCCAAACAGCAAAAGAAACTGGTGTCTGTTTTCTATGCAGTGGTAACTCCCATGCTTAATCCCTTAATCTACAGCCTGAGAAACAAGGATGTGAAGGGAGCACTGAGGAAAGTAGCTGCAAGGAATTTCCCAAGCAGGCTTGAGGTCATCCACTGACTGACTCAGAGACCTTTCTGACTTCCTGTGTGTTAAGCCTGCGGGTAGTCTATTTCCTTGAGACTCTATATGTGGTAAGATTCCCATCCTTGAGCCTTGTATATGAGCCCACTTTTTATTCTTTAGCACTTTCTTTGTGGAAGAAGCATAACAATTCAAGGTTCAATGAGACAGGGATCTGTTTTTATCTGCCTTAGTCTTTGACACTCAAGATTCAGGAAATTCCCTGAGAAACATTATTATTTTATAAACCTTGTAAAAAACTCTCTTTAATTTATAATATATACATATATTCATCTATCCAAGATCTTACACCAAGTATTTTAGTATTTTCAAATTTTTTAAAAACATAAAATAATAAAAATTTAACAAACATCAACTTCTTGCCATAAATTCTATTTGTACGTGCATGCAAGTGTAACTGTATGTGTGTTAGAGGTGGGTAATGAAGACCACAGATATAATGAACCTGTTATATGAGCTCTTCTTTCCATATCACAGTCCTTTTGGATATATTAGGATTTTGCCTATCACGATGTATGTTCATAAGGGTGAATATATAGTTTTGTAAATCAACAAGAAATAATTATTCATGTCAGGGCTGGCAAGAGTGAGAAGCTGTAAGCAAACCTAGGCCTGAAGGTCCAAAAGGAGAGAACTGGGACCTAGAGAGAAACTATATGCAAAGTACACCAGACAAGAGCTGTGGACTAGGTTAAATGGAAGTGATGGAGCCCTGGGAATAAATACTTCAAGCTTAATTTCCACTTTCCTTCTGAGCCTCACTATTGTATTCCAGTTACAAGTCAGAGTACAATAAAAGGCAACAAAGGTCCTGAACAAAAAGGCAAGGTGATAAAGGACAGACAATGAATAAGTCAAAGGAAGCTGAAGCTGAAGAGCAAGTAATTATTCTTTATCCCTCAGCATCTACTTGCTCTTTGTCCAGAGGTTAAGTCATGCTTCTAATACAGGGAACATATAGTTACATCAACAAGTTTATTGTAGCAGTAAATCACACTTCTTGATACCTAAAATATAGCTTCCACCAGGATTACTTAATGAGGAAATGGGGAAGAAAAAACGTGAAAACAACAACTAACTAGTAGGAAACATACCTACTTATAGCTTCTGATACTGATTACTAGACCTAAATTGATAATTGCAACTTTT
This sequence comes from Hydrochoerus hydrochaeris, assembly GCA_004027455.1. NCBI lineage: Eukaryota > Metazoa > Chordata > Mammalia > Rodentia > Hydrochaeridae > Hydrochoerus > Hydrochoerus hydrochaeris. Next base: position 180,790 of record PVLA01001231.1, read on the forward strand.
CTTTCACTACTTTTCATGAATTTATTTTCTATCTTATTCTGTATTTGGTAGGGCTTATCTCATATGGTGATTTAAAATTTTTTTCCTTAAAATTTGAATTCTTGATGATCTCTTTTTATTGGACCTCTGGAGCTTCTTATTTTTATTTTGAAGGTAGTAAAATCCAGCAGGACAAAGTCAATTGAGACAGTGTGGTGAAATTTGTACAGAACTTCACAGCAGGTTACCAGGATAATAGTCATAGGTACAATTATATATCTCATTTTCTTCACAATAGTTGTTCTTTCAGTCAGGCACAGCAAAATCAAAGGAAACACTGAACTTATAAACACAGAATATTGAATAGAGCAATACCATTAATCAGAACAGAGCAAAACAGTGATAAAAATATTTGCCTTCAAAGAAATGTTAGAAGGAAATCCCTTTTATTTGCTATATTGCATACACTCATCCTCCCAAGAGATACTCAGATCTCTGGCTCCAACTTGCTAACGGGGGTGGGGGTGGGAGAGGTTAGATGGATGTTTGATTCTTAGCCTGCGCACCTTTACGCTCACAGCCACTAAACAGAGCAGTGAGCTGGCTGCTTGTTTTCCCAGCGCCCCAATTTCCAACATGGCATGGACCTCAGGAGACGCTGATGTTTCTCACCCTGGAGTGGCCACAGCGTGCCAGGCCACAGCCCTGGAGTTTATTTTGACTGGAGCTGTTGTTCAAGGAAGTATGGGAAGACATCCCTGTGAATCGACTGGATTCACAACTCAATCTTTTTACCAACAGTGTATTTCAGCAACAACATTTATATTTGGAAACCAGATTAATCACTGCAGGCAATACAGTGATTTTACCTATGTCTGTTTATCAGTTCAGTGATAAAAGGTCCACAATACCAGTGAGAAACTGTTTCTAATTCATTAAGGTTCTCAGTGCCTCAAGACTATGGTGAGGGATACTTTGGGGATACTAGGCATTTTAAATCAGACAGACCTAAAAATGTAAAGATGGGTAGCAAAGAATCTGCAAAGGGTTACTTGCTCAATAATCTAAAGAGCAACTCCAATTCTATCTTTATGTTTAACACTCTTTGAGTTCTAGCAGTTGTTGAAACAGCATCATATATTGACAACTACTTAAAAAGCATACACTGCATTTTATAAGATAGCAATTCATTCTCTAAGAGGTTGCCTCTTAGCTGGTATGTTAACTGGGACGTAGGACCCCAGGATCAGCAAGATTGGGAAGAGAATAAATAGGACATTTACTGTCAGGGCCTCCAGTTCAAGCAAAGAGGTATCAGCACAGACCAGTGTGATGACAGGTAGGCTGTCACAGAAGAAGTGGTTTACCTCGTTGGGACCACAAAAAGGGAAACTGAAAATCCATGGGGTTTGCAAAGTGGCTACTGGAAACCCTGAGAACCAAGATGCAGCTGCCAGTTGGGTACAGGACCTGAGGCCCGTGATAACTTGGTAGTACAAGGGATTACAGATGGCCACATAACAGTCATATGCCATGGTGGCCAGGAAGCAGCACTCAGCAGCCCCAAGAAGAAGAAAAAGTACATCTGAGTGGCACAGCCAAGGAAGGAGATGGTTGTGTCTTGACTCATCAGGGTCGCCAGCATCTTGGGCACAATGACCAAATTGAAACCTATCTCCAGGAAGGATAAGTTTCTGAGAAAGAAGTACATAGGACTTTGTAAAGCAGAATCAGCTGTATTGACCACAATGATGAGGACATTTCCCATTAGTGTAACCAAGTAAATGGTCAAAAACAAGAGAAACAGTAGAGCCTGTATCTCAGAGGACAGGGTAGAGAAACTTATAAGAACAAATTCACTGACAGTTGCCCAGTTTTCCCACATCATGCTTCTGTCCAAGATTTTGTTAGGAATTCAAATCCCACAAAGGTAAAAGAAGTCTCCATGTGACATTTATGTCTCTATAATGCCTAAGAAAGAAATCTGTAGCTTCATTCTCCACCTTTTTATTATGGTTGCTAAAGACCAAACATCTTTCTTCTCCAAAACTTAAAAAAAAAAATTGATCATTGAGTCCATATATTTATTTTTATTTATTTATTTATTTATTTTGTTCATATATTTTAGATTTTCACTTTTTTTCCAGGCTGGATTGAGATAAACCATGTGTAGTCTATGTATGTCTTAGCATTTTTTAAATAAAGGATAGCAAAAACCACAGCTTCACTTTGGGTTCCTATTCTACCTCGCTTTAATAATCAGTGGTGCTAAGAAAGCAAGGTCAAGTGCTTCATAATAGATGATCTTGATGCATAATGAAAGGTATTGATATCAGACAGAGTATCTTCTGAAAAACAAAGGGTGGGAAGGAGAAAAATCAAACCAATAATTACCAAATAATAGCTAAGGAGAAGACCTAAGTAAACCCTAACCTCAAGAATTTCCTACTAAGGAAGAATTCACTGTGTCATAGGAAGCATTATTTCTACATCCATAAAAACTGCAATGTAAAGACTAAAACACATAACATAGAAAGTGGTTCATTACTGTTGTGAGGCCAAATGATTTCAACTTGATGTATGGAATCAAAGGTAACAGATGCAAGAGAGTGTCAGCACCATGAACAGAGGTCTAGCTATATGAAGTATATGAGATTCATCAGCTTCTCTTGGTTAATATGTATTCTGACTCGAGAAATTTGAATCTTACATTTTACACATTAATAAAGCCCGACCCAAATATTCAGGTATGATTAATAAGATAAAATTTTATGAAAGAAAAAAGCAGAAGTTTTTATCACTTTCAAAATTGAGACCCCAGAATTCTTTCTGATAATGATCAACTTAAATAATAAATAAATATGAAGTGCTATGCATGCTGTCTGGCATATTATAAATGATCAGGAAACATAAATCTGCTTCTTATCCAATCCATTGCCCCAAAATGCTTTAGTCCCTTCTATTCAGTGCTAAGACAAAAGGATAATTTTTCTAGAGGAACATATTATAAATAAATTATGTTAGTAGAATTTATCAGTATGCTATGTGATAATAGAAATGGGAAATAATAAAATAATGAATGAGTGAAGCATTTGAAATGTAAATAGTCTTAGAAAACCCCACATCAAATGGTGACATTTGACAGAGATCCTAGGCAGATGCAAGAAATAAGGAGGAATGAGGTAAAGAGGGAAGTAAAGGGCAAAATGGGAAACATTTTAATTTTTTGCTGATTTGTATTCATTTTAAAAACTCAACCAGGGCATTGCTTCTGCTATAGGAACTTTAATATTACAATCATTTTAGTAGTAAGAATGGACATTTATGGAATATTAAAAATGTGCATACTGTTCTATTTTATATGTATTATTCTACTTGATTTTCATAACAACTTGAAGATGCAGGTACTATTAGATGAATTTTACAGTGAAAAACTCTGAAGCACATAAAAATTGAGCAGTTTTTCCAAGGCTAAGTAACTAGCCTGTACCTGGTAGCAGGATATGTGTTCTGTGTGGTCGGCCTCCAAATAATAGGTGTATTCATCAGTTGACATTTTCATCCAATTTTTCAAAACGACAATTAGTCTGAGCTTAGGAATAGTTGCAAACTAGAGTATCTGGCATAGGGTAGTAGAGAAAGAGCAGAGAAAGACAATTTCTAAAGATGGACAGAGAATTTAATACTGGAAACTGCAATACCTTTCAATAGTTTTTAATTTTTAATAATCATTTATTTTTGTCTGGTACTCTGGAAATTATACTCTGTAAGAGCACAGACTGTGTTACTTAAATTTTTAGCCCAGTGTCTAGAAAAGTAAATGCCTGGTAAATTGTTATTGAATGAGTTAATGGATAATGAAGAAATGTGGAAAATAATTAGGAAAAGATTGGTATAGACATAGGCACAGTAAACCCCATTCATAAGGCATTTAGACACAAACAGAAGAATATTGTATAATCAGCCCAGATTTAAGGAATGGTAAGAGATAGGAATTGTATTTGTCATCTTTCTCCACTCCAAATATCCTCCTCACATCTACCCCATTTCAGTCAATGGCATCATCCAGAAGTACAAATCAAGAGCTGGGATATAATCTTTTAAAATATCTCCTGAACATTGTTTATTCTTCCTCCTAGACCTTGATCCAGTGTCATCTCTGCCATTTCCTCCTCCACTGCTTTTAAGTCCTGGCTTTCATTTTCTATAGCTTGGAACATTAGAGTAATCTACCTCCAGTTCACTCTCTTCAAACCAGCCTTGGCCTGCACAGGATCTGACAGCAACTCACATAGAATCACTTGCACGCTTAGTGTCTTTCAGTAACTCTCACTGAAAAACTCTTAGGTAGGTCTTTTTCTTTGATCTTTGCTTATTTTTCCAGTTGCAAATCCCCTATCAATCTGATGCTCCATACTTGCTTTTCCTTGCACATACCATATTCTCTTACTCCTTTTTGCATTTATGCACCTGGTTGTTTTATGTTGGAAACCTCTCACTGCAAGTAACAATAATCACTCACATTGCAAATCTGAGGTGATTCATCACATTTTTTTGATAAAACTTTCCTGCCCTCCCATGTTTCTTTTACTTTCTCATAACACTTTGTGCAAACCTCTACTAGAGGTCTTTTATAATTGTGAGCTCTAATAATGATCCAAAATGTTTCTGAGGATGGTCAAGACCCTGAGGCACATCACTTAAGCCACATCTCAAAACTTCTTTTTTTCTTCTTTTTTTGGTACTGGGGATTGAACTCACAACGTTGAACTTGCCAGACAGGTGCCTATGCTGCTGAGCTAAATCCCCAGCCTCAAAACATGTTGATGCCAATGTTTTAATCTACATTTATGGGATAAAACTGTCTATTTTTTCCATTAGTGATCACAAATAATTGAAGACATGAAGTGGATATAAGAATACAGGCAAAAGTACTGTCATCAGGAACATATCTTTTTTTTTTTTGAACATATCTTTTTAATGCGGTATCAAAATCTCATGTAAGAATTCATCAGATGTGTTAGTGAAATGCAGACAAACCATGTCCACACTCATTCATTAACCTGAGCTCCAATGTCAAGTTTCGGGTAGAGCCCTTATCCTTGATCCTCATCTAAAATGCAGATAACTAATTCCTCTCTCAAATGTGTTCATCATAGCATCTAAAATCATCATTGCAACAATGGCTTTGTTTCATAATTATTTTACACTTGTGTCCTATCTGCAGCACTCCATGGAAACACAAACCAAATCATATCCATATTACATTGCCTAGTATCTATGACTAACAATAAACACCTGTAGAATCACTAATTAGCATTTATATAAATGGGACTACTTCATTGTTTTAGTTTACTGATATTTATTTTACAAGGTTAAGAAAGTTCCATGTTATGAATTTTTAGTGAGTCTCTGATGGAATAAAATAATCACTATTTTTAAGTTTCTGTAAAATAGTCCTTTACTAATACTTTAAATTATTTTTTGGTAAGAAAGATAGAAATAAAAGTATAATTAAAAGCTATCTAAATTATCAATTCTTATTATTATAATATTATTTTGGAGATTACATAATTTCCATAATATCATAAATACCATAAAGCAAACCTCCTGGCAAAGAAGTGTTGGATAAATATAAAACACTGTAATAAAATATATAGCTAAAACCTATACTGTAACCACTGAGACCAGAGGAAAAGTCAAAGCATAACTGAGCTTGAGAATTTCCTGAGGAAAAGAAACAAGATGACTTTACACAGGCTAACATGTGACAAAAAACTAGGGAGAAAAGTGTTCTCAGTCTCTAAATCTAGAAGTTTGCAAAGAGTATTAGTAGATGATCAGTTAATAAATTTGAGAGAACTTACATAAGATGACTAGTAGTTTTTGACTTTTTACACAAGGTTGCCTCCTCCCTTTCCTTTCAAACCAAATTTAATAGAGAATGGCAGTATTTAAATTCAGTGAAGATTTGGACTTAGGGACTCAGAGTTTTACCTTCTTGATTTTTGCTTTTCTTCTGTGTTATGAAATAACACCCTAAGCATTGTTAGAAGCCCTAGGAATGTGAGCAATACAGTGTGAAAACTTGATTTAGGATTTTGCATCTGCCTCCTTCCCACAGTTGCAATTCCATATTTTTCTTTTTTGTCTTGATCTCTCTTTAAATTTTCCTTTACATTTCTTTACCTCCTTATGGTGTATTCTTATTTTATCTTTATATGGTCTGTTTAGCTTTCACTTCTCTTTTCTGTTGTTAATTTTCCATGCTTTCCCCTATTAAGGAAGGAAGTTACAGGAAGATTTTGAAGAATTGATCTTCCTATAACTGTAAGAATAAAGTTATGTTTCTAAGGATGTTATCAGTGCAGCACAGTTCAGGTAGGATTTTTCTTCAGTTTTGCACAGCACACAGCTTTTGATAGTTGTGATTGTGACTATTTTATGAGAAAGACTGAAAGAGAGAGAAAGACAGGCAGAGACAGAGACAGAGTTTGAGAGAGACAGAGAGAAAGACAGAGGGAAGTCTTAGGTGAAAGCAAAGCTATTGGGAAGCTTAGGTGAAGTTGCCTGGCCAGCTGCATCTCTTTGCCCACAATGTCACCTTTTAGAGGCAACACTTTGAAAATTCTGTGTTTTGCTTCAGTAAGGAAGAACAAGATGTTATACTTATGAGAACTTTGTGAAACTACCATAGGAGTGATTGTTTTAGGTAACACAGTTATGATGGCAAGTAATATGGTGTCACAAATTTAAAATTCTGGTCATTATTATTATTGATTTTTACAGTTGTGAGACACTTACTGACATAACATTCCCTGAATAAAGTTTTGTGAATTGTAAAGCACTGATTACAATGATGCCCAGTGACATGACAGAGTACAGTTACATTGAGCTTTCTAAAGCACAGTACGTATATTCTTATTGGATTCTATCCTTTCCCAGATTCCTTAGTCTGTCATGTCCATAGCCAATGCTTGAGATTTCAGATGTATTTCTAGTGGTGAGCCATTCTCTTTATAAGACATTTTAAATATATGTCCCAACTTCTCATTCTTTACTCACCTCTTTGCAAATGACATCTGTCTGCATAAATTCCAGAGAAACCTTGGACTATGTCACTTATTCATTGTAGAGCAGCCTTGGCCTATTTCTGAACAAGTGATTCCAGGGATCTCTTAGATTATGGCTTTGTCTGTATAAGTCATTCCAGAGAAGCCCTCGGCTGTATCTGCTTCATTCATTTCAGAGACTATCTGGGCTTTGCTTGTCTTGGTCCATATTGCTGATAGATTCTGCCTTGTGCTTTTGTCACATTCTCCAAGAAGTTTCATCTCAGGGGTGGATCAGGGACACCAGGTAAATCCTAGAATGTTACTGGGTCAGCCACTGTAAAAAAGCATTGGGCCATGCAGCATCAGCACTGCAAGGATGTTCTGAGTTGGACCTGTATCAATCACTCTGAAGGGTTTCAGTCTGGGTCTCAGAACTACTTCAATACCTGGTATTTAATGTAGGAGAGCAACCGCTCAATGCTTCCTCTTCTTCAAGTGTCATCATAGATACCCTTTTTGACAGGTATGAGTTTTGGGTAACTCCCAGGAGTGCACATATTCATGAAGGTCCTGCAATCCTATTAATTGGAGGAAGGTTATTATTTCAGCTGTAACTTTTCTTGAAGTTGTAAGGCTGTAAGAGCAAAGAGATGAAACCAATGGCCTATCTGCCCTCCAAGCATGTACCCTAGAGCAATTAGAACAGCGTGCCAGCACTTTTTCACATTTCCCAGCACTTTTGATTTTCACTGAATGAGTTTTTAGTCTAAACTACATGGAACATATTAATAAGGAACATAATTGTTTGGGGAGGTTATTAGCTCTAGAAGAACATCTGACTGTCTCAAAATTTGAGCCCTTCTGGAATAGCAATTGAAGTGTAGAGAATTACGTATAGTCAGTGCTTTGGATAAAATTTTGTTCAGAGGATAAGAGCCTTCTTAAAAGGCTCAAATAGGTATCTGAACATTCTTCTTAAGGTTTTTGGAACATGTTTGGTTGCACATTCCTTACGGAAAGCAGTAGTGATTGGTTACCTGATGGTTATTTTTTTATATCCAGCCAGTGTTTGTATCTAGCCAGTGTTTAAAATTTTCCACAGGGCACATTTAATATAATGACATTTTTGTCTCACTCTCATCTACATATCTCGAAATGTTCTGTTGTTAAGATGGCATGTTCACAATGACGATTTCCTATCATTTTGATTCAAAAGCCAATAATGGTTTTATTCTTGGTTTTGATTGATTTTGGTCCGTTTTCTATTATTTGATTCCAATAAGATATGGACAGCTATTTTGAAGAAAATAGACATCATGGTAGCCATTATCGATTTCCTAGTGTCTGGTCTTGAACGCCCTTAAGGCTCTCATTCTTGTTTTGAGCTTTTATACTATTTTGATATGTATTATCTTGTGTGTGAAGGTATGGACAACTATTTTGAAGAAAACAAGAGACATTATCGATTTCTTCTGTCTTTTTCTGAAATCCTGTATTATTTGCACTATTTTACTCTGCTCTACTTTGTTCTGTTTTGCTTTCTTTTGTTTTATTATGTTTAAAATAAAAAGATGGCATGTTCATGTTATACTTTGTTCTACAGAAATGCTCCACATTCTCAGCACAAATGATTAATTATACCCATAGGTGTATGTATGAAAAAGAACAGCTATCTATTGTTTCCCCTGATAATCCTTTTCTTTGTCTAGTAAATATGCTGCACACTTTCATTTCCTATGATTACTAGGGATTGCAACCAGAGATAATGTGAGAGCAGACACAGCTGCCTGACATCTCCCTGTCATTTTAAAAATTCTCTTCGTCTTTCAAAGTCTCATTCTACCATGTGTAGGAGTGTAACTTAGGTTCCAATGACAAAAAATGTGTAAGATCCATTGTAAGTCACTTAAAAATATTTCTTTGGGACCTGACATGTAGCAGGCACTAGGAATTTAGTAGTAAATACCCCTTGCTTCACAGCATATAAAGTTAAGAAGGGAAAACTAAAATCAAAGAATTATACAAAAAAATGAAATTACAATAGTAGTTTAACTAAAAGAAAATGTAAAAATAGCACTGTTATTTCCTCTTTTGCAGGACATAAATTATAAATGTGTGGCATTTATATAATAATTTAATAAGGTCATTATGAACAGCAATGACAAAGGTTGGGTATAGTTATTATTTCTGGTCAAAGGAAAAGCGTTTAAGAGTTAAATCAATAGTTATGATTTCTCAGTCCTCAAGGGAGCCTGTATGTAAGTGGGATTTAATAAATACCTATCAAAGTGATGTGTGGTTCGGAGTCCATTGTGACAGATAAAGATGCCTTAAATGATGGATTCAATAAAGATATGTATTTCTACTTATGTGTTTCTGACAATTAATACTTATCCTTAAGAGGTGTGTTCACATATTTATGTTGGATTCAAACCATTCATTGTCCAGGCAGGTTGCTGTACACCTGTAATCTAAACTACTCAGCAGCTGAGACACAGGTCTTATGCTGGCCTGGGCAACTCAGTGAAGACTCTGTTTCAAAATGAAACAATCAATAGGGATGGGATGTGGTTCCAAGTACTTTCTGGTTCTGTCTTCAGTATAAAAAAAGTTATTCATGGAAAGATCCAGAAAAATATAGCTCTATCAGCAACTCACACTTGTGGGTAAGTATTGAATTTGGATAGGATACTACTAAACTGTGTTTTATATTTAAACTTTCAATGGTCATTTTTTCAGTACTCATGGCTGCTGTGTCCTTTCAGCCCACTTGGAAGAATATAGTGAAAAAAAATTCCCTATATAGTCTTTCTTGAGCACCAGAATTAGGCTTTTCTTTCCTTCAAATGAAAGTTTTAGAGTCTATCACAATTAACCCTGTGAAGCAAAGATTTTCTTTCTGATTCCTGAGATGCGTTTAAGCCCTTTTTCTTATTGTCCTGGTGAGAATTACTTGGCTTCTAAAAAATGTTAATTTTTTTAGCAGCCATACTCTTTTCCCCAACTTTTCAGGTACTTCCTTTCTGGCCATCAGAAAAATTTAAAAAATTATTTAGTTTTTTTTTGGCTTTGATTTTCATTTTAAATCTGGCTAAAATCAGTCAGCAGTATCCATCTCATACCCTAAATGTTGGGGTGTTTTGAAACTTCCCTTACCAAACTAATTAATGTGCAACCCCTAATCTTAATCTCTTGAAAAGTTTTGGGATGTGAACACAAAGAAACAAATTTTCTTCCAGGGAACAGCATATGTGGTCTTTAGTCAAACTGCCAATGGGGTCCTTGTTTCTAACTGAAATCTGATCCGGGTCTTTACTGTGTGCATTTCTATCAGCATTCTGGCCTTCTGAGCTCTGACTAGAATCTCCCATCAAGTTTAGTTTAAAGAATATTAGAGCTTCTCTGGCCAGCAATTTAAAGCTTTTTCAATCTTCTCTTGCAAACTAGTTTGAAGGTTAGCTAAATCACAGTAATAACCCCATTCCTGGTACCAATTTTTATCTTAGTCACTTTTTAATTTCTGGAAAATAGTACTTGACATCTACAATTTAAAGGGAGAGAGATTTATTTTAGGCTTATGGTTTAGTTCATGGTGGTAGGCATGGCAGAAAACAGCTGCTCATCCCATGGCAGCCAGGAAGCAGAGAGAAAAGGAAGGAGTTGGAGAGGGGGATACACCCATATATATACCTTTTCAGGTTATTTCCCCAGTGACTTACCTTTTCCAAAAGGCATCAACTCCAGCAGTACATTTAGTTATGAATTCATCAGGAGATAACCGACTTATGAGTATAACATCCTTACAATCCAGTTATCTTACAAAAGTTCCATCTCTGAACATGAGACTTTTGGTGAATATTCTAGCTGTAAACTATAATAGGTACTAATTTTTGTTTATAGTAATGTTCTGGCTTCAAAGTTGCATATATTTTGAGTCTGACTCTATCTCTAACTGTAGTTACTCATAATATTTTTAATGCAGGGTTTTCTATCATACAAGGTTTTAAGGAGTGCTTATGTTATATAAAAACAGGAACAAACACTTGTGCAGTTCTCATTTCCAAAGTGTTACAGGTACTTTGGTGGAAGAAAAACATGTAAAAGTAAATATACAAAAGTGTGTGTAAAATTTTAGTTATCCATTGTTAAGCTTGGAATGACTACATAGGACATAGTGTATTTTATATTGCCTGAGAAATCACAGCAGGACTTTGAAAGATGAGATGCATATGACAAAAGTAAAGGTGCCTTTGAAGAAGTAAAAATAGAATGGCAATATTATCATCTCTGCTAATTTTCTGAACTATGACCTCAGAATGCTGAGGGAAATGCATGCATTTTCTCTCCTTTATTCTCATACGTCTTCATTATTCTTCAAAATTTATTTAATTCAAATTAAAATTTACTTGATACAAAAAACATATTAAATAAGTAAAATCCCACATATTTCATGACAAATGTTATTTGTTAGGCTATCAAAAAAGAATCGCACGCAAATTTCTGGTGGCAGTTTAAAATGGTATGTTTGGGCCAGGTATTTAGCTCAGTGGCTTAAGCGTCTGCCTTGCAAGCAGAGATAAATTGAGGTCGTGAGTTTGATCCCTGGTACAAAAAAAAAAAAAATAAATAAATGGTACATTTACTTTGGATAGGAATTTGCCAACACTGTAGTTAGCTTTTGCCCAAGAAATCCAGGTTTTAGATTTCCATCTGTCAGATACCCTAACAAAACTACAAAAAGGCATACATATAAAGTTATTCATTTACTAACAGGTTGATTAAATGAATTATGACATGTTCACAAAATAGAATGCTATGAAGTTATCAAAAGAAAGCAATCTTTTTTTGTGGAGTCAGTTAGGATCTCTTAGCACTATCACTGAAAAAATGAATATCACTATAGCAAAGCATAAGAACCTAAATAAGGAATAGAGAGCTTACAGAAGCTCAGATCATTTTTCCTGGGAAATATCTACTATGGAAGAACATGATTATGGAGATTATAAAGACATACATAAGAGTTACTGATTCACATTTTTGATAGATTAAAAACTGGTGGTCAACTTAATGACAGCTGAATTAAATCAGCCTGGTGCTGAGATAGATGGTTGCCAGTGTAAATAGAGATGTGGAAAAGCTGAGTGAGGCATTGTGGGTTTCTCTAAGTGTTGCTGATTGAGCTGTTGGTTTCCCTGGAGGAGCTCGTCATAACTAGCTTCCCCAGGCTGAGTTTGACCATTGTCATAGGAGGAGCTCAGGACCTTGTTGGTGAGAGTGCCTGTGGTTCACTGGGGGAGCTCTGGTGCTTACATTGAACATTGCTTCCTGGCTCCAGAGGAGAAAACATGTGCTGTTTAATCTCCAGGACAAACTCATCATGCTGGATTTCTGGCATGTACTCAAATGTTCTTACCACTTGAGGGGCTTGGGACATTTGTGTCACTGAGGATGGCTGTGGTGCTTTTCAGGACAGCCCTGGTCTTTTTTATGAGCATGAGTTCTTGGCTGCAATGTAAAGCCCTCAACCTACCAGCACAGTTCCTTCATCCAGCTGGCATAGACTTTCTAGCTTCCACCACTGACCTTTGGGTCTTCCCAGCACAGATCCATAAAACAGGTTGGTGTGAGTCCTTCTTGTGGGCTCTAGAACTACAGCTGGACTTATGGGAGGCATTGTCATGAGCTCTGGGTCTTCATCTGGACTCATGCAGGACATTGCTGTGGGATTCAGGCCTTTGGCTGAATATTCTATGTCTTTAGTGTTGTGGATAGATTTCCTGCACTTTCTTGTGTTAAACTTTGGATGACTATCATAAATACTGTTATAAATTCTGTGTCCTGATTATAATTGTTCTCTGAACAACCCTGAGTACAATGTTCCTGTAGGAATATTGAAGATCAATAAACTTAAAGGAACTTACAGTGCATCTAGGAGTAGGAAGTGAAATGAGACAGTCTGGAGAGCTATGCAGTGGAAGGGTTAACAAGATTTTTTTTCTGATAAATGAAGGGGCAGATTTGGCTAAAGAAGGAGAATGTTACAAGATGACCGTTGATGGGTTTTGCCCTTTTTCAGTGTGTACATCTCCATGCTAGAATTAGTAGATGTTTCACGCTACCCAAAGTACACATTACACAGTAATGTACATACCTGGAAACATTTGGCCATGGAAGTATTGAAATACTGATTGAAGCAACAAGAAAAAGATCATAAGTCTACAATGGCAGAAAGAAAGTTTGGAAGCTGATAATAATAGATCTAAAAATCCTTCTGTTTTAATTTTCTTTAGCTAGGTTTCTCAAAGCAATTTCAGCTATTGTTACCCAATAGAGATGTAAACACATGCATAGAACAAGCTCAAATATGAGACCGATTGTTCTTCATTATAAACTTTAAGTTTACTTCTTAATATCTAAATGATACAGATTCTGAGGGCCAGGGGCTTATAGAGGGTCCTGATTAAGGCATTTTTTACCTCATTATTCCTCAGGCTGTAGATAATAGGATTCATCATGGGAGTCACAATAGTGTAGGACAATGATAATAATTTCTTATTCTCAGGAGAATCTTTTGATTTGGGACGAAAATATGTGAGGCTTAAAGATACATAGAAAAGGCACACAACAAGGAGGTGAGAAGAGCAGGTAGAGAAGGCTTTCTGCTTCCCTTTAGCTGATGGAATCTTGAGGATGGCAGCAGCAATGCAGGTGTAGGAAGACAAGATCAGCAAGCAGGGGATCATGACCACCAGAATGGTTCCAACAATGGCATAGATCTCAAACTGGGCTGTGTCTGCACACACCAGCCTCAGCACAGGTGGGCTGTCACAGAAGAAGTGGTTCACTTTGTTGGAGGCACAGAATGGGAAACTGAAGAGCCACATGGTCTGCACAGTGGCTACAGGAAGTCCTGGAAACCAGGAGGCTGCAGCCAGTTGGGTGCATGTCCTTTGGTTCATGAGGACTGGGTAATGCAAGGGACTGCAGATAGCTACATAGCGGTCATACGCCATGGTGGCCAAGAGGAAGCATTCAGCCACCCCAAAGAAGAAGGAGAAATACATCTGAGTGGCACAGCCAAGGAAGGAGATGGTTGTGTCCTGGGCAAATAGGGTTCCCAGCATTTTAGGGACAATGACTAGGTTAAAGCCAATCTCCAAGAAAGACAAGTTCCTGAGGAAGAAGTACATGGGACTGTGCAGCACGGGATCAGCCAAGGTAACCAGAATGATGAGGCTGTTTCCCAAAAGGGTGGCCAGGTAGATGAGGAGAAATACCAGGAAGAGCAATGACTGTAGCTCAGTAGGTAGGGAGGAGAAGCTCATGAGGATAAACTCACTTATTTGTGTCCAGTTTCCTCCAGCCATAGGTACAAATCCTCCATATCATCATGGAGAGAAATTCTTCATAGAAATAATCACACTCTGCATGTTTTTCAGGTTCCTTCTTACTGTTAAGGAATTATACAAGGTTAGGATCTTGGATTCCAGATTAACCTTTAGAGAGAGTGTTGTCAAATCAGAATTATGAGTCCCATGTTGAAAGAAACTGATGTTCCAGAGAACTACTGAGCTTTTGAGAAACATATCCAATGTTAATGATCTCATTAAAAAATATAAAAGTGCATTTTCCAGAAACTCTAGAAACATGTACATATATACATATACAATTGTAATGCAAAAATAAATTATGTAATGATTCTTCTGGTCTTCAAGTATCTTCATTGCCTGTGTAGAATCTGAGAGGTGATTAAGTGGCTAACACATACAGAGAACAGTTTATTTGCATATCTTTGTTATTTCTGTTTTTTGTCTGCAACTTTATTCAGTTTGTTTAAATATTTAACAATTCCAAGTATTTACTTGTTGCTTTGATAAAAAAATTAAAAAATATAGGAGCACTAGCTCCTCTTTAGGAGGAAACAGTTATATGTATTGCTTCCTTTAGCCATTTTTTGAACAGTGAATAATTTTTTCCAGTATTTTCATTGTTGCATGTCTATTCTTTCTGTGAGGACTCTGATCTCAGAGAAACTAAGGAACAGTAGTTAATTAGAACTTGAATCCAAACCAAGTCTGTTAGATTCCAAATATCATCTGATCTAGTAAGCCATGGTTTCTTGGAGTGTTTTGGCTTGCTTCCCAGGAGATATTATGTCAAGGTTTACAATAAAGAAAAGACAGCCAAGTTAATCAGCATCATTAATGTTAAGACATTCAGAAGGTTGTCTACACTTAGCTGGATCCCAATGTTTTATTATGTCTTTCAATTTTTAGTTAAATAGCAAAAGGGTTTCTTTTCTTATTTTGTAATCTTTGAATGCTAAATTTTAATGAATATAAAGATACATACCATAGTAGATAATAAATTAGATAAGAGATTGGGATAAAGGAAAAATGGAAATAGATGAGGAGTTACCATTAAAAAGGTAATATATTAGGAGCAGTAAAGACTACCATTATCACAAAGTAAAAAAACACACAAGTATGTGGTCAATGTTTTGTACATTTTGCATCAGTATATTTTTCTTTATATGTTAAGGAATTTGCTCTGTGTTCTATCAAGAAATTCACTTTAGTCTTCAAATAACAGTATGATGCTTTCACATTTTGGTCATGAAGAAAGATCACTCTGATTTTGTGAGACTAATGATGTGATGATGAAATAGCAGAGGGATCAAGAGCTCTGTGCCTGGTATCAGGGAGACCAGGGATATCTCCTCATTGCTGTAGTGTCCACTGATAACTCCTTTTCAAGCTGTATGGAAAATACAAAATCACAGGAGAAAGGACAACTGCTAGTTAGATTCCCAGTGAATAATTTATATGTCAAGGTTGTATTTAGACATCTGGAAGGAAAAAAATAATCAGTTTTAGAAAATAATTATGATCAAACTGATGTAATACTTCTTCCAAGCATACAATGTCTACTATTTCAAGCTCGAATTACAAAAGCCAAATATAATTTGTAAAATGTAATAAATGAGCCAAAAATATAGCAAAAAGATACACTCAGTGAGAAACTTACCTGTCACTGAAAGGCAAAGCTGCCCTCTGTTTTTCTGAGTAAGTAAAGTGAAGAAGTCATGGGAGATGTGCAGACACGATGGCTTGGATTTATGAGATGAATTTGAGGCATCAGAGTATTTGTTATTCTACTCAAAAGAGTCCAAAAGAAACAGCAAAGCATTGCATTGTTTCTACTATTTACTTTCAATAAGCCTCATAAAATATTGATTATAGAATAAAAACTCATAAAAATGAATCTTAAGGGGCCTGGGATTTAGCTCAGTGGCATAAGTGCCTGCCTGACAAGTGTAAGGTTGTGAGTTTGATCTCCAGCACACAAAAAAATCTTAAGGCAGACATAAACATGAAAGGAGAGTAGACCATGATTTGATTGTTCAATTCACAGGCTGTGGATCACAGTGCTTCAAATGTATGAAAACTGAATTAGTAAATTAGAGTGGAAGTTTGCAAAGTTATGCCCAAATTATTGGGATAAATTATGATGCATACAATAATGATGAAATAAAATCCTGAAACTATCCACTTAATAAGTATTGTTGAAAGATATAAGAAATAAAATAATCAAATAAATACCAAAGTAATAGTACATATCCCTGATCTAAAGGAAACATGGATTTTTAAGTTGAAAGAATCTTTAAGTACAAAACAAAATAAATTTTAAAACATGTATACAAACATGTCTTTATGTAAATTCAAGTTTAAAAAATTTTTGGAAAGAGAGAAAAATTCTGTTATGTAACCAGATTAGAAAAGTGATTAGAATAACACAAAACAAAAAATTCTCTTAAACTACAGTCTTGTAAAAAGTGAAAAAAGTTCACTGCCATTAATCTTTAAGGAAATACATTTATATGTTTCATTTATTATTATTATTAGTAATAGTATTAATAGTAGTAGTAGAGGTAGTAACAGTGGCAGAAGTAGTCCTGGGTGCTGATTCCAGGGCTGTTACACTTAGCTACATCCCAGTCCTTCAATTTTTTAAAATTTTGATACAAGATCTTAATGGGTTTCTCAGTGACCCAGGCTGGGCTCTAACTTGAAATACACCTAACTCAGCCTCCTAAGGTGATGGTATGACAGGCTTGTACCACCACACTGGGCTCTTATACAGACACTAATTAAGATTGCAAGGATACATCAATATACATACATTAGAATCGTACAAAAATTAGTGACAGCACCAGTGACAGCTGCTGATTGGATTAATTGGATTGTTCGGAAATTGTCAGTATAAATGTAAGCTGAACAGCCACCCTGGAACATAGTTTAGCAGTTTGTTAAAACAAGAAAGTATGAAAGAGCCATAAAACTCAGTAAAAGTAGATTGAGATATGTATTTCAGAGAAACAAGATGTACCTTGAAATCACAACTATGTGTTTATAGCTGCTGTAGTCATAAAATTTCCAATCCGATAGTAATCTAGATGTCTGTTAATGGATAAAATGATCAATTAAATTTACAGTAATATTTCTGTATCCTGGTACACTTTTTCAGCAGTAAAAAAGGACGAACTATTGATATCATCTAACAACCTAAGTACATTTTCAGAAAGCTATGCTGAATAAAAACGCACATAGTATATTGTGGGATTTATATAACATTTTTTTAAATAACGAAGTTATAGAAATGGAAAACAAAGAGTGGGTACCAACGGTTAGGCCGCAGCTCGGGGATGAAGGGGAAGGTATGTCTATGGAAATCCAGCATGAGGGATTGTCAGAGCAATAGAGTATTGCACAACTTGAGTGCAGTACTGCCAGTATTTGAACTGTGACCGTGTCCTACAATTTTTAAAGGTGTTATTTTTAGGTAAAGCATGCATAGGATCTCTATGTATTATTTTCCAATATCTGCATGCAAGAGTTATCTGCATGCAAGAGTACAATAATGGTTTAATAAAAAGTTTAAAATACTGAAAAAATAAAATTCAAAACCATTCCTTCAAAGTACAGATGCTATTTTAATAAAAAGCAAACAACTAGTTTTTGAAAATAAAACACTATTATGGTTGTTTATTGAATGTTTGGAAATATTTCCATCAGTATGTCATTTAACTGACAGAAATGATTGTATCTCTCATCAGACTTTTATATTTACTCATGTAAGATGGCCAAGTGAATTTTCCAATAAATTTGAAAAAGATGGTCAGTGCAGTGCTGCCACAAGCTTAGAAAACATGTTTTTTAAAAGGTAGTAATAATGAAGACATAAAAAGTCAATGTCTTCTGATTATAAGAAAAATTGTTTTGGGAAAATTGAAAATTTCAGCAAGACCTTTGGATGTTTCTTTGTCAGAATTACAGAATCAGTGACAACAAAAGCCCAGACAATGATCTGCAACTGTTTGTATCTCTTTGCATATTATTTCTTTATAGCAATCAAAATTAAGTATTCTCACTATGATTAAAAACTTTTATAATTTTGAACATATATAGAAATATACTGAGCTCAGAATCAGATTTTTTATAAATGTGTTATAAATTATTAAATCAAAAATTTTGAAAATAAATATAAATCACAGTTCTCTAATATATTAGTATGAATATTTTCTTTTATATCAAGATAGTTTAGAGGGAAATTATTGTATTATTCTAATAATAAAGTGAGTATAATTAAAATGCTATAAAATGTTTCTTTATTCCTTAAATTTCTAGTGGTATATATTTTATAATAAACATGTTTACAATTTTATTTAAATTAAAAATAACCCAAAAGAAAGCAACAGATTTTTCTTATGGAACACTTACTGAGAGAACACAGTACATGTATGTCTATAGAATACAGATCAGGCTCATTTACACATTTATTATTATTGTGACATGATAAATAGTAATAATAGATTACAATGGTTTCCAAATCAAGCTTGAAATAAGGCAGGAAAAGAAGTGCAAAAATAATGGAATTAAAAATGTTAAACAATTCTAAAATTTTTAAACTAGTAAATAAATTCAATATTTTGCTCTTTAAAAATAAGCAATGTAGGAAAGAAGGGAAAATATAGAAAAAGTGAAATTTATACTATTAGTGTCTCTTAGTTAATAGAAAGGGAGGCTTTGTGCTTGTATTGATTAGAGAATTTTTATGGCCATATCTTGTACTCTGAGTTACTACTTTAAAAATAATGATATGAAGTGTATTAGTTATTGCTATTTTATCATTTTGTTATGAAATTTTGCTTTACCTTTTTTCAAAAAATTAAAAAGTGACATGTAAACAATTTCAGTGAAAAAATGTAGAAAATGCAATTAAAAATATTAGGGCTAAGAAATGGAAAATAAGAACAGAAGGATACTTTTATAAGTAGAAAGTAATGCTCTGAATATTTCTATCATAACTGGTTTAATACATAAATACTTTTATTTTAAACATTATGAAGTAACCAATTTCTGGTAAAAGCAAGGGTTCATTGAATTAAAAGTATAAAAATAGAAATTTCAGCAAAACTACAGAATATAAACCAGCACAGTTATATGAATGAGTTTTTCCAGTATTCAAAGAGCAGACAGGTCTGGAGTTACTTTAACTGCAGAGGGAAGAGGATTATATTTGTTCTGTAATGATGATAATAAGGAATTCCATCTTTGAGAATTTACAAATATGATAAAATGAATCTTGATAGTATAGATACAAAAATCTGAAATACAACCCAAATCTACTAAAATCTATTTAGCTCTAAAGCACTATGCTAAAGTAGCATTAATTTCAAAAGGACAACATTCATGACATTTCTATATGCATAAAAATTAGCTAGGCAAAATCATACTGTATCAACAAAATACAAATATTTTAGAAAAACAATGTCAAAATAGGTATCTTTTGAACTAAAATGCACTTCCATGTTAATAAATGTCTGAAAGAAACTGCATTTCATAAAAAATTATGAACAAACTGATAAATACATTTACAGTAACTCCAGTCATTAAAAATAAGAAAAAAAGCAGAGTGCAAGCATAGTAAAAAATTTCATATCACTTTATAGTATTTTAACATATTTGCTCATAAAGTTAAAATATTTATTTAGTCTGTACATACATTACAGTCTTGAATTAGAGAGATAACACAATAGCAATGTAGATTTAAGAGAAATTTTATAGGCAGCTCATCAACAACATGAAGGAAAAATGAATGTTGTTTTCTCACCTTAACCAATACAGTAAAATATATTAAATATAAACAATGATAAATATAAAATGAGATGCAATTGAAAAAAATTATTTTGTTCAAATATTTAATAGCACTTGCTAGCATTTGCTTCACCATTCAGAAGATCTTTCTCAACCTATATTCTAAATCAGAGTCCAGGGCTGGATATTTAGCTCAGCAGAACCAGCGCCTGCCTGGCAAGCGCGAGGTTATAAGTTCGATCCCCGGTACCTAGCTCCTCCAACGAAAACAAAAACAAAGTCAGACTCCATACCATGAAAGGTTAATTTGACAATGCAAAATTAAGAAGGTCTAAGCATACAAAACCTACACTAAAAATAAAAACTTAAGTTAGAATTGGAGATAACATCGACAAATTATTGATGAGAATCTTCACAAATTATGCAAGAGAAAATTAGGCAAATTTGTAATCATTCAGTTCATAGTTTTAAAAAAACCAAATGACTGAAAAATATGAAAAAAACTTTAAAGCTGTCAGAAAAGAAATAAAATTTTTAACAAAGAGTCATTTTTTTTTTTTTTTTGGAGGAGCAGCTTCTGGAATTGAACTCAGGACCTTGTGTCTGCGCAGAAGACACTGAGCCAGTAAGTTCTATCCTGGACCCTATTCCAAACTTTAAAAAGTGACAATGCTTATTTGGAGCATTTAACATTAAAAACTGTGGCTCCAAATAATAGGAGATTTCAAAGTACATATCAGAGACAAAAAGAATAATTACATTTTTAAGATTTTAAAGTATTCCATTAAAGACACCATAGTGCTCCTCTTTGGTTTATGTGTAATAAAATTATTAAAATGGATAAATTATAAGAATATGTGAATATATAAAAATACCAGGCTAGTTAAATAAAATGTTACATTTGCATTATAGAATTGCAATAGTTTAAACATATATTAAAGAATATTAACCATCATAAGAAATATCCTGTATCATTTGTAAATTAATAGAATAGACTATGAAGAAATATACTGCATGTAATTCATTATAATAAACATATACATACACACAAGTATTCATTCATGTGTATTTTATATATGTATACATGTAGAAAACCTTGATTCTATATACTTGTTGGTATTTTAGTGCTGCAATTACAATTTTTTAGGTTGATTCTTCAAATTTTACGTTTTTTATATTGTGCACATTGAAATGTGTTGCTTTTTATTTAGAAGAAAATTGACATTTTAAGAATAAATAGTAATAACACAAAACAGGGAAAGATAAATGACAACTTGTTGAAAACATCTCCAATAATGGCAGCAATTAATAAAGTGCTTCCACACTTGTTATATAATAAGTTATCTAAATAATTTAAGAAGACAATTTTTCCAAAAGAATTCAGTCAGAAAAATATAAGAATTTAATTTACCAATAGATGATAGTAGCTATTACTCAATTTTGCTAGTAATAAAAATAAAAATTAAACACATTAAATTTCTTCATCAAATTTAAAATATTCAAGAATAAAATACTAGATGCTATCAAGGGACAGTGTAGTAAGCACTGTCTTATTTTTTTAAGGTTGCACTGATTAATAAAATTTTTTAAAGTTAGTTTGCTACAAGAGCATGAAGACACATTTCCACATTTCACTGAGGAACCTCTTCTGGCAGAAGACATGGAGGCAATGATTTGTGGTGTAACTTTAGCAGTTGACCATTACAGTGATAAACTGAATATAATCATTAGTGCAGATGAATGACTGATTCAATTACAAAGTCAGTCTTTAAAAAATATTCTAAAATTATTAATTTTTGAGGAACATTTAGTGCTGTTTATATAATGTTCAATTAAAAATAAGAGCAAGAGACTGCAAATAATGAATTTCCAATTTTTAAAATGTATGCTATATAAAAGACCAAAAGTATATATATATATATATATATATATATATATGTATAAAATTTAACAGTGTTTTGATTAAAATGGTAAAAATAGGGAAAGGATTTACTTTATTGTTATTTTTTCTGGATTTTTATATTTTCTAAAGTGAGCTATATTTGCTATGTATTTTGTACTTCTGAAATGATAATCATGATCAAACTAGCAATATTTACTGAGCATGTGGCAGATTTATGCTTTGTGATCTGCATTCATTTATTCCTTTTTCTTACAATGTGACTTAAATGTCATTATTATGCTCTCTGCATTGGAGATGAATAAAGTAAAATTTAAAGCTGATATGTACTTTTTCCTCTGAAAACCTTTGTAATTATAATTCTAAAACTTAGGTTTTGAACAAGTCATGCTGATGATAGTACATAAAAAGTGATATCCTAAGTGCCTTCTGTGGGTTTCCACATTGCTTTTCCTTCCTCTTCTGCAATGCTGTCTCTTACTACACAGAAAATGTCAGTTCACTTAGATGCTGCATTAACCAACATATATATACCATTCTATAAATTTATACAGAGTACTAACTGTCTCAGTCATCTTTATGGTAAGTAGCCCAATGCCTGTCTAGAATCAGCTTTTTATATGTGTTTTGTAACAATTGTTTAGATGAATAAATGCATGAATTCAACAAAGTTCATTGTTTCTGGAGTTTCCATTCGCCATGAGAATTCTTACTTTTCTCAGTGAATCTTCTTCCTTTGTCAGAATTTCACTTTCATCAGAAATTCTATTTTATGATAGATGTGTAATGTGTGGAGCTCTGCAGGGGATTAGAATGGAGGAATTAGCAGAGTTGAAGGAATGGTTTGGCTTCCCATAAAACTTCTGGTAACTTACTAGTGAGGAGGAGTGGGTGTTCTGTCTCTGTCAGAGGAGGCACTGCCAAAGCTGGTGCTCCACTCCAGTCAAGAGGCGTCTAGATAGTACCCCCCGACTTCTGCAGCAGTTCTCCTTGGCTATTCATTGACTGAGCATCCCAGGAATAAGAGTCTGCTCTTCTCAAATGTCTATAGCCACCTAACTATCTTTAAAAAGTGGTGTGCCTTGATGTTCTCTACCTCAGTAATGTTCCAACCAGGCAAGGTTTTTCTGAATTAATCAGAGTAAAATGAAAACTTGAAGGATATTTTTATGTGTTACTGAGATTGCAAATCCTGGAAGCCTCCTGATCCAGAAAACATCAAGAGGGTATCGCTTCTTGTGGTTTCAGGTCTCAATGATGACATAGAAAGGGGAAAGGGAGGCTGAAGTTGAAAGGAATTTATGAGCTCTTCCTGGTATGGATAGAGGACTAGAATTGGGTATCCCACACAAACCTGCCCGAACACTGTCCAGTTCAGCAACTGCACTTGCCCACAGTCCCCTGGTTGATTTGGTCTTGGCAAAAACACTTACCTGTTGGGAAGGGACCTCTTCCTTGATCAGTTCTGCCTGATATTTGTGCTTCACGCAAGTCGTTTGGTAATCCTACAGCTGTAGCTCTGTGAATTCCTTCACTAGCTGATCTATTAATGGCTGTAGCCAGATCGCTGCTCCTGCCTGTGAAAATGAGTGAGCACACTGTGTGGCTTGACTGCCCTCCCAGTCCTGACTTTAGAATTGTTCCCAGCTGTGCCTCTCTTTCCCTCAGGCCTGGCTGAAGGATGGGAACCTATCTTTTCCCCAGGTATTATTGGGTTTACCTAAGTTCCTCTTTTTTTCCTCCCTCATGGGGCCTGACATTTCAGCTGTAATGTTTTGTGAGACGATGACGAATTTTAGATAATAGGATAAAATTCAGGGAAGGAAAACTCAACTATAGGTGAGGGAAAGTAGCATTGTGTGAAGAAAAACATTCTAAAAGTTTGAAGTCAGAGTGACCTAAATTTAATTCCAGTTCTGGAACTTTCTGGCCCCTAATGCTCAGCAATTTTGTTAAACTTCTCTTTACTTCAGTCCATGCTTCCCTAATGCTTCTACTATCCATAACTCTGGTCTCGCCATATGAAAAACTTCAAACGGACCCCAAATATGGAACATACTACAAAGTATTTGACCAGCACTTCCCCAAAGTGTCAAGATTATCACCAAAAATGTCTGAACAATTGACATAGTCAAGAGAAAATGTCCAGTAGACACATAATGATCTTACATAAGGTGGTAACCTGGTGATTCTGGAAAACAAAAAGAATCTTAGGAAAACACTAAGATAATTTGAAATAAGTATAAATTTTAATTGTAATAATGTATCAGAATTAGTTTATTTGTGGTGACAAATGTATCATAATCAACTGAGGTGTCAATAGTAGAGTGAATTGTAGTACTAACCTGACAGGGTTTCTTTAAAACTCAACCTCTTCTAAAATTTTTCATAAGTTTATTTTTAAAAAGCTAAGTTTAAGAAACCTTACATTCATAATGCAAAAAAGAAAATGCATATATTTATGACAAGAAAATTATACAATATACATAAACTTTATTATTAGAAAATTTGTGGCAAGATATGCAAGAAATCAATAATAGTTGTTGCCTCTGGACAAAAGAATAGGGGAGCACAAAGTTCAGTATTGACAGAAGTATTTGCTTTTATGGCATATAATTTTATGTTGTTTAAGTTTTTGACTATAAATTTTGATTCAATTTTTTTCTTTAGAGAAAAAAAACAAAATAGAAAAAAATGTAGAAATATAAAGAATTTTAAAAAACAGTAAGAAATTACAATTTTATTGCTTAAATTTTTTTGAACAGAACCTCAGTTGCACAAAAATAACAGCAAGAATCAAAAAATGGTAATATATCGGACTAGAGAGCTCCTGTAATGCAAATGAATCATTTAGTAGGGTGAAGAGACAAGCTACAGGAAGGGAAAATGTTTGCTAGCTAGTCTTCAGACAGAGGACTAATATCTAAGATATGTAACATGTTATATGTACATAACATGCAATATGCTATGGATAGTAGAAGCATTAGAGAATGTGTTTTAAAAAATTAAAACACATAAACTAAAGAGCCATTCCTGAAATGGGCAAGAGAAATGAACAGACATGTCACAGAGGAAGAAGTATATATGGTCAACAAATATATGAAAAATGTCCAGCATCTCTGGCCATTACAGAAATGCAAGTAGTAACCATGCTAAGATTCCATCTTACTCCAGATAGAATGGCAATCATGGTGTTGAACAATGATGAAGAGTGGCAAGGCTATGATGAAAAAAAAACCAACAACCAGAACCCTCTCAGTGGGATGTAAATGAGTGCAAACTTTACAGGAATCAATATCACGATTTTTCAAAGAAATGGAATCAGAAATTCCATGTGACCCAGCTATCCCCCTGTTACATATCTTCCCCCAAAAGTTTAAAATGCCATACTATAGTGATCTATGCATGTTGATGTTTATCGCAGCAGAATTTGTAATATCTAAATCCTGGAAGCAGCCTGCATATCTATCAGCAGAAAACTGGATAAAGAAAATGGGGGTACTATATAGAATGGAATACTACTGGGCTATGAAGAATGTCAAATTTGAGACAATGGTAGGAAAATGACACACCTGGAAAATATAATGTTGAATTAAATATCCAGATGCACAAGTTTAAATACCATATGGTGTCTCATCTGAGTGAGGCAAAGTACAAATGAAGGGAATAATAAAGAATGGGTAGAAGGGGACAAGGAGGTGGATCTCTTGGAATAGGGAAGGGGTCCAAGGGAACAAGGACAAAGTCTCCAGAGTAGGGCAAGGGGATATAAGTAGAACAAAGAGGTACAGGAACGTGATAACCTGAATGAGCATAAACCTCAGAGACTGTATCATGAGCTAAGATTAATAATATCAACAAGATGAAAATTTGGACAGGCGAGTAAGAGGTGGGAGGAAGGGGCGAGGGAAGAAGAAAGGATTTCAAACATATGAGCCATAGTATTTGCATGTAACTATTCCCCAAGATGACTGAAAAATGTGTGTGCTGAAAACTACTAATAATTTTTTTATAAAATCATCTTAGTTTTATAGAAAAGTCACAAAGATAGTATAGGTAATTCCTTTATATACTTCATTGTTTCCCAATTTTCTTGTTCTCCAAAAGTGGGATACAATCATAGAACTAAAAAAAGTAACATTATTGCTATATTGTGTACTAAATTACATACTTTATTTTTTTTTATTTTACAGAGGAAAAAAACCAAGGAAAATAAAAGACTAAAATCAATCAAAATAAACCAGAGTAGGTAATACAGGACTTACAAATTTTATGAAATCAACAATAGTTACCACAATGCCTTTGTTGTCTTCAACAAATACCACCTTCAGACATATTAAAAATTGAACAGAACACAATAGAATAGAAACAATTAAGGTAAAACCATGAAAGCAATAAAGGACATCAAAACAAGCCAGTAGTAAATGCATAATGCCTTCCATAACATGTCTTGATATCTTTTAAATACCTGCTCATGCCATCAGAGTTAACATAAACAAAACAAAAGAAAATAAAAACTCAACCCTTTCTCCCTCCAAAAAAACAATGAAAATGATACAGTTTCCTGGCAGGGATCTCCTCCTATGGGGCCTGGTTCTCTTCTCTGCAGTCCACAAGTGGTGCTGACTCATGGAGAGAGGCTTGGGACTGGCTCTCCCCAGGCTGGAAGCAGCCAGCACATGGTGCTGACATCCAAGCCTAAGCTACATGCTTTATTTGGTGACTACCTCCCAAATATCTTCTGTTTTCGATGATTTAATCCAGGATATTATATTGCATTTATTTAGCATACATCTTGCTTTTCTTCCAATCTGTGATGTTTCTCAGGGTTTCCTTAATTTTCATGACCTTGGAACTTTTAAAGAGTATTGGCCAGGTATTTTGTAGAATGTCCTTCAATGAGAACTTTTAATGATTAGACTTGTTTTGGTCTGAGGGACAATACCACAAAGATGGTTTTTATCATAACATGCAAGAGTGCACGATATCAACACAATTCGGTATTATGCAAGCCTTAATGATTAAGGTTCTATCTGTCATGTTTCTCCAGTGTGAAGATATTATTTTCTATTTCTCCCTCTTTTTTATAGAAGTAAGTTTTTAAACTCTAAACAATTGAGAAGGAGGGGAATTAATCTTTATCTCCAGAAAGAAAGAATCTTACTATATTTTTATTCTGTGCTATTACTCAGCTTTTAATTGAAAAAGATATTTGCAAGCTAAATGTTTTGGTTCTTCTCAATTTTTCCTAACCTTATAACCTGGGAAAAATTTCCCCTTGTCTCAGATTCTCTTTTGCAAAACACTGAATGTCTCCTATGGAAAGAAATGAATTCCATGAAAAAAAATGCCAAAATATGCCACATGGCATAGGTAATAAGGTTTCATAATGATAGAGTTTTATTTAGGAGTTCAAATTGCCATCAAGATGGGGAATGGAAATTTCAGTTCAGTATATGATGACTACCACCACTAGGATTACTGGCAACAACATCTTTTCTACAATTACTTCCTTAGTATTAGTTGTATATATTAGTCTTTTTTACTTTGAGTACTTCTCTTTTTAATTGTTACTTGGTGAACTCATACACATTATTCGGATACCAACCTGAATGTCATGTCCTCAAAGAATTGTTCTCTGATCCTAAAAATAAATTAGAGCTTCCTCCTTTTGCTTGGCAGAACACTGCTATTATTTTCCTTCATAACAATGATAGAACTGTGTAATTGTATTATGTATATATACATAATATATATACATCTAAATGTATATGTATGATTTATGCAGTTTTCATTTCATATCTGTCTGTTCCATTAGACTGTAATATCCTTAAAGATAGGGATTTGTTCATCTGATAAACCAATAGTTAGTATTATAGCCATATGCATAAAGGACTAGGAAGTGAGCATGAAAACCATGAGAACAGTGAGGAGGTTGTTACGATAATCATTTAGAATTAACAGCCTGCCTAAGATAATGACCTTGGTAATGAAAATGGAAATAGAACCTAAGTGTGCATAAGAAGAATTTTGCCAAGGAAAGATTAATAAGACTAGGAGACTGGCTAAACATTTATTGACCATTTACTGTAGTTACTAGTGTAGAATTTTAATGCACTAAAGGACTTTGCACCACATTGTCTTCCTGTTCTATAGGTGTTTCTTCTCCTCTCGGATTCACTCAAAGGTGCTAGAGCTCATAGGGGGCAGCACCTCATCATTGTTGTGTGCTCAGAACCCAATATATAAATTTTCAGTGGTTAAATGAAAAAAATATGCCAGTTAAAGCTGAGGTCAAAGCCAAGAATAAGTGGGAAGAAAAGGTCTTTTCAAATTGGGAGCAGCATACACATGTGGAGAATTCTGCATTACCAAGATACTACTAAAGAAACACTGAAGAATAGAAACAGTGAGAAAGTTCTGCAAGTGGAAGTGTTTGGTTAATGTTTGTGTAGCCCACCTGTATGTCGGATTCTGCAGGACAACAGGCCTCTTCACACTTTAACAACAGGCTTTATTATGCTCATTTCACCTTTGGATTAACTCAGCAACCTTATTCCACCATTCACAGATGAACTGACGGAAGAATAGAAATTTAGAGTAATTTGTGTAAACTTGTATAGTTGGTTAATAGAGTATATAGGATTGAAAGTAGTTTTTCAGAGTCCTATTTTTTAGGAGAATAAAAAAGACTAACCAGAAATGCATGGTGTGGGAGGAAAATACTATGACAATAGCTGAATATCCACTGAAATACATGGGTGGGGTGTGATAAGATCTAAAGTTGGAAGAATCTAGAATGGAACTATAAAGGAGTTTATATGGTGTGATAAAGGCGTTAGTTTAATTCCAAAGATGAGGGCAAATCATATCTGGTTTAATCTTAACATCGACAGACTGCAGCATGTGTATTTGGAAAGATCTGTGGGGATGAAAAAGAGGCTGGACTGGTATGAAGGGTACGATTGCTCGTGATTGGTGGCATTGAGATCAGTTGCGTGGATCTTGCACCAATCCTGGTTGGAGATTGGAATCAACTCCCAAGTTTGATCTCCATGGGGGTGAATATTTGAGACCATGGGAATAGATAGACTGTCTAGGAGATATTACACAGGGAGGACAGAAGAAGTGTGCTGATGACGCAAACTTTAGAGCCAGCATCATCTGAAAGATTTACAAAGTGACCCAAAGACACTGCATTTGGCTATATGGAGAATAACAAGGAATCCGTGGTTAGGGATAGTAAGAAGATAAAATGTTTGAAGAGCGGTACTCCATTTGCATTAGCATACAACAAAACCTGAACATTTGATTTCCTCAATAGTCTGTTTTGACCAGGATCCAGTATAAGCCTGATCACTTGCCTCTGTTTTCACTTCTTCCTCCAAGGACTGGCTCCCTCCAGGTCTGTTTCCAGAATCATGGTCTCTGAGAACTGGAAAGGACCCCAAAGACTTAACAGTGAAAGTCTAGGTGTCCCAGTTAAGAAGAGTTCATTCTCTCTCCTTCCAGTGCAGCACACTTGGGCTGAATTATGTCAATACTAACCTCAATCCTCAGTGACTTTGCCCCTGGGGCTGCAGACTAACCAGTCCAATAATGAGCAGTCAGTGGCTGTCACCTCATTAAAAAGTTGTTTATGAGACAATCTGCTGTTCAAGGAGCACAAGTCACTGAGGCTCCCAGTGGACTGTCTTGGTCTTGGAAGGAGGCAACTTAATGACCCAGGCAGCAGAGTCTTATCTCCAGATGCTGTCATCTTGGCAACAAGCCACCTTTGAAGCTCCAGTCTTTGCTGACAGCAGGTTTATAGGAGTAGCTGCTGTCCAGAGCAGCCATAATTTTCCTCTATGACTGTTAATTCCTCTGTGGACTCATTTTTTTTTTATTTTAAAAAGAGCAAAGTCAGAAGAGAAAAACTAAAAGCAAAAGACAAGAACAACAGCAAACTCAAAACAATAACAACATAGGTTTTCAAAATAGAATAAAAGAAATTTAACAATGGTTGCTATATTGCACATTGTTCTTTTTTTTCAAAAAACAAAAAAGAAAAAAAAATGGAAAAACAGAAAAGGGTAGAACAATATCGAATTCAAAAAAAAATTAACTTCATAGAATTGCTAGTTGATACATTACTCATTGTTGTCTTAAAGAAGAGAGTTGCCAAAGTCACAAAATCAAAGCATAAATAGTGGCTAGACACTCCAACATTGACAGTGTAAATTCTTCTCTTCAGTGTTCCCACAGAAATTCAGTAATACAGTGATCTTTCACACTATACACACTGTTATACTCTTTAGAGCACTTTCCTTCCCTTTCACTTTAACAAACACTTCAGTTTCTCAGGTTTATGAAATGGCTTTCCTTGTACTTACTTCTATTCTATTTCAAGGTTTTTTGACTGGGCTGTTAATTACATGTAATTTTTTTTTTTTTTGTACCGGGGATTGAACTCACCACTGTGGGCTTGGAAGACAGGTGCTTATGCCGCTGAGCTAAATGCCCAGCCCAGGTAATGTACTCTTATAACCCAGTCTCAACACCATGGCCAAAGTAATACTCCAAAATATAGATCTGATGGTTTCCTTGTACTGAAAACGCTTTAATTCACTTTATAATTCACAGAATAGTGTTCAAACATAGAGGCCCTTTCACAATGCTTTTTACATTTTAAAAATTAGAAAAATCAAAAGAATATATGCTAGTAAAAACCACATGAAATTTAAATGTCAGTACCCAGAAATAAAGTTTTATTGAAGCACAATGATATTTATTTACACATTTGATTGCTTTTACATCAAACAGCAAAGTTGAGCAGTTGTGATAGTCTGCATTAGTGATACTTTCACCTGCTGTTTGGGGCAATTAGATCACAAGAACTCATTTGTCATTTGTTGGTGTTTTGAATTTCAGGTATATCTTTGTAGTACAACACTTTACTTACTAATTTTTACTACCAGTGCCTACACATCATTACAAATTAAGAAAAAAAAGAGGACTTCAGATGCCACAGTTAAAGGCAATAGTGTGTGGATTGTAATCCACTCAGATGGTTGACGTTGAATTTATCATGCAGTGATATATGGTCATTGCCAGAGGAATGTAACATCACCAGCCTAAGTATTTGTGACAATACTTTGAAGTCACAGGAAGCAAGAGAAAAATTTGAAAATTTTTTGCAACACATCTCATCAAAATAGAATTTCTTCACAAACACAAAATGTGAGAGTCTGCAGCTAAATTAAATTTCCAGGTGACTTATTAGCCAAACAAGAAAGCTTTTGCCAAGGATGAGTTTATTAAATCATATTTGATTGCAACAACCTGTCTAGAAAACGAATTTGCCTAAAACTCCTAAACTTCTGATAAGAAATGATTCTTGAGAGTTAAAGCTATTAGGAGCAATATCAATAGTCAATTAGAAAATAATAGATGCCATTTTGAGGGTTTTCTATGACTTGACTAATTGACAAATGTTACTGATTTTTGACACTTTGCTTTTGACACTTTGCTTTGCTTTTTAATATTTTATTTCATTAAAATATTAATACTGATTGGAAGCAACTGAAGAATCTGACTCAGTGGAATATTCTGAGGTATGTACAGTGTTTGATGAAGTTGAAGAAGCACAGATTCAGTACAACTCGATGTGTAATCAGTTAAGATGGGTTATAGATAGATAGATAGATGATAGAGAAGCAAAACTTGATGGAAAATTGTACAAAGTTTGTCAAAATGTGAAGTATTTAAAGATTATGGTTATTCTTTGTATTATTTATATTGGACTCTCATTTGTTATAGAACTAGACATCAGTAGTGAAATTCATTTGCTTTTGGGGGCGTAAATATCAGTTTTGTAAATTTTGTCTGAAATGGAAGTAGAAAATCCTGAATTTCTCTACAAAGAACAATTTGACGGTTAGTAATTGTACAATTTTACTGCAATTTCTTTTTTATTTGAAAAATGAGATATTACAATAAAATAATAGGAGCATAACATTATTCAATACATTGTGCATTGTTCTCTTCAAAGTAATTACTCAGAATATAAGATGTAGGCATGAAAAAATTGTCCAAATTTTATTAGCACAAAACTTTCTTTACAATGAACTAAGAGAACATAGTAGTATAACTATTTTGTCTTGTATTTTTTCCTATTGCTTTCCTTCCTTTCTCCCACCTAGCTTCTCTTTTTATGAATAGTTTCCTTTTGAACAATTTCTTTGAATATTGTCTTCTTGAGTACAGTGTCAAAACAGAAACTTTTCTAAGCAAGAGAAACTATATTTAACCATTACTATTAAATAATAAATGATTTGAAAATAATCTTTGGATATGTGCAATATTGTTTCTTGATGAATTCAACCAAAATTACAAGGCATAGCTGTAATTATACTGAAATATTACTCAGTAGTAAAATAATTTAGATAATGTCTAATATTTGAATATCTAGGGGTTTCATACAATTCCCATAATGTCAAATTTAAAAATAGTAGGGTGACCTCTATTCTAAGCAAATTTGTGGCAAATTGTATCTCAGTGAAAACTAAAATTCTAGCAGATTTAGACCTTGATTCAATATGAAAGGTTTCATTATCTGAAAATATATTTACCTATAAATTGAGGAGCCCATTGAATCCTCCACTGAAAATGATTAGTCTCCATTGCAGTGCTATTGTAAAAGCAAACATCAGAAAATAAATGAATGGAATAGTCTTCCAAATGCCAAAAAGCAATCAATTAAAATAATATCAAATATGTTCAACATATAGAATACTTGGAAATATGTACCAATGTGAAAGACTTTTTCATGGTCAAAATATATAAAATCTCATTACAAATCAGCATCAATACATGAATACCTACAATTGATTTTGATGAAAAAAACAACTTTGAACCTCAATTAAGTAAAAATTTATCCCTGAAAATATCAGTCATATGACAGAACCTTGAGGCTTGAGAGAGAGAAAAGCAAGGAGAAATGCAAGTTTAAGAAAATACTGGGTAACTAAGTGTGACTCTGTCATGAATGTAAAAAAAATTAAAAATGGCTGAGTATGCACTGAGTGTGAAGGCCTGCAGTACGGAAAAAAAACCATTATCTTTTCTTAGTAGATACATAATAGGAAAAATTGTAATTAACTTAGTGGTTGTAATTTTAAATTTAACAATAAAAGGTATGAACAACTGCTTTCATTTTCATTGTAAAATTTTCTTTTAAATTTTTATGATTCTGCTTTTTGCCCCAAAAAGCTTACACACCTAACATTCAATCTTCTATAAAAAAATTTGCTGGCTTCTGATGCATATCCCATATTATAGCATGCACTGTGACTGACTTCTTCATTTTTATGGTATTGCTTGTTTTATAATCCTTTTCCACATACAATCCAAAGCCTCTCCCCAATTTCATTTGATACTCCTGTTCTGGTATTACTTTTAATCAGTGCATATGTTGTTACTCAAAATCCTAATGTGTTTTTATTTGTGTCTCAACAGTGTAATGCCAGGAATCAATCATGCTTAATACTGATTTTAGTGGTTTAAACATGCCTCTAATATCTGCTTGGGTGGACTAAAGTTAGGGTCACTCATGTACCTACTCAAAACTGCCCTCTAAGATAAACTGGAAACTGAATTTCCTATGTCTCTCTTCCTGTTGCCCCTCACATTGATGCAAGCTCTTCCTCTATCCTTTCCCATTCATCAACTTAATTTTTATACCAGAAATCTAGGTGGAGTTTGTGACCTCTCCTTTTTCCTCAATTGTTATATAAACCCATTTCACCAAGTTTTGCCAGCGTTGTATTTTAAATATATTTAGAACCTGAACTCGCATCTCTGTGAATGTTCTAAACCAAACTACCACTACACTACTCTCCTTCATTCTACCCTTGCTGCTTAAATGCATTGTTTATCCAGAAAACATTGTATCTTTTTGAAACATCATTCTCCTGGTCAAAATATTCCAGTGTCTATGCACTGCATGTGGGTTAGACCCCAACATCCTTAACATAAGCAAAGCAGTTGATGTCACACCTGCTCTCTCCTACCCATCATATCTGTTTTACCTCACTTTGCCATAATCACATTTTGGCAAAATAAGTCTTCTTGCACTTCTCTAATTCACCAAGTTCTTCCTCAGCTGGTACTTCTGTGATCTTCTTTCATCTGCACTGCCATTTCCTTACCTTTAACCTAGTTGCAGAAATCAACTTAAATCTCATTACCCAAGAACTTCCTAAAATATTCCTTTATTATTCTTTTGGCATTTCTTTGTCTCTTCCATGACAATCTTCCCAGCTTGTATGTACAAATGTGTGAAGTCATTCATTTGAATACTGACCACAACATCCTGATGGGTCTAAAATTCGCCAAAGGTCAATTTTAGAATAACAACCTGAGCAGCCTTCCTTATTATTATACTATTCAGAGAAATCAAATTGGATGAATTGTAATTGCTTAAATATGTATTTATCAAGGTTGTAGTTTATAATTTTTAAAATTATATCTTTGTTGTAATAATTACAGTATTGTAACATTTTTGGAGCTATTAAATTTTTAACGTTAAGTATCTAACTTTTTTTTTTGTGCCCAGGATTGAACTCACAACCTCGTGTTTGCCAAACAGGCACTTATGCCACTGAGCTAAAACCCCAGCCCAAGTATCTAAGTTTCGGTGCACTTAATATACATAGTTTTATGAGTATTGTGTTATATAATAGCACATAATGTTTTGTATTAACATGGTAACTAATAAATTATTCAGTAATAGGTGTGGGGAAAATGCAGAAACAAGTGTAAAATTATTCTTCATGCTGGATAAAGTCAATATTATAAAGAGATTTCAATATTAATATAATCACATAAGTACTAATAAAAGTAATAAATGAGTATTTTTGGTAGCCAACGTATAACATATACATCTGAAGTATAAAAATATCACCATAAGCAAAGTCAA
This sequence comes from Hydrochoerus hydrochaeris, assembly GCA_004027455.1. NCBI lineage: Eukaryota > Metazoa > Chordata > Mammalia > Rodentia > Hydrochaeridae > Hydrochoerus > Hydrochoerus hydrochaeris. The sequence continues at coordinate 215,842 of PVLA01001231.1, forward strand.
GAGTGAAATGAAAGAATTAAAATATTTTAATTCATTTAGTTATTTTTTGATACAAGATCTTGTGCTTGCCAGGTGTTTATGCTGCTGAGCTATATCCCTGGCCCTAAAATATTTTTCACTTATTTCAAAAAGTCTCATCTTCCCATTATATGGGAAATTTTAATAAAGCAGCTTTAAAATATATGTATTATGTGAAAGACTGGGCACAGAGGTATGAATAGAGCAACTTAAAATCAATACAGTGACTTTTAAACATGATAAAAGTTAAGATAAGTAAAATTAAAACTTCAGCTAGATTACATTATTCACATATTAGTTTGGCAATTATTCAAAGATTTAACAATGAATGGTTTTGCAAATGCATATTAAAAATGAGCCAATCATGACTGAGAGGAATGTAAATTTGTAGAACTTCTGTAGGGCAATGTTGTTCCAATGTTTACACATCTAGTACACTGAATAAGCAAGATGAGTCTTTGTGGTTGGCTCACGCTTATTCAAAACTGTACTGGAGATCAAATAGACTATGTACGACAGGAAAAAGCCAGAAAATGAATAGTGATAGCAAATTTGATTGTATTAGCATGTAATGTGATTATCTATGAAAAAATACTGGATATTCTTCCAAAAAGTTACTACAACTAATGAGCGAACTTAAGAAGATTTATAGTACACAAGGCTAAAATACAACATGCACTGTGTCTCTATAGTTGGCCTTATGTTTTTATGTGTGATACCAATAGCAAACAGAAAATACTCAGGAAAACAATTTCATTTGTATTTAACATGTACAGATAATTTCTCATCTTTGTGCCATAAACAATACACTATAACAGTTTCTTTCATAGAACTCACATTGTATTACTTGTTATAAATAATCCAGTAATTAGGTAATGAAATTTGGAGGTTTTGTAGTTTATGTGCAAATACTGTGCCATTTAAAGTAAGTTATTTGAGCTTCTGTGTATTAAGGTTCTGGCACAATCCTTTACAGCACTGAGTTGCTCAAGTCTTTTCCATGCTTACTGATTTTCTCTGCTTGTCCAATCGATGAAAGAAAAAATGTTCAGTAGGCTTTCCATCCTATTCAAGGATTTATCTAGGTTTATTTTTGCTTTGACTTCTATCAGTGTTTCATCTATGTTTTGAATATTTTTCATTAGGTAAATATACATTTAGGTGGTTATGCTTCATCCGTTTTACGAATTAACTTAGTTGTCTCTAAAAGTTGTGTATGTATATGGGAGTACAGAAAATACTCCCATGTAAAGTATTTGGCTCATATGAAGACAGAACAAAAATTCAGAAAATTTTGTAAATTTTGATTCATTTCTGATTTGACTTCAGTAGAGTAACTTAACAAAATGTTTTTTAAAATAAAATATTAAACTATAATAAAGTTCATTATTTACTGGTGGGAATGTAAACTAGTACAACCATTGTCGAGATCAGTATGGAGGTTACTCAGAAAACTAATATTAGAAATTCCATTTGATCCAGCTAGTCTCCTTCTTGGTATCTTCCCCAAAAAGCTAAAAAAAAGATATTATAGTGATAGATGGATAACGATGTTTTTTAGCAGCACTGTTAGTAATAGCTAAATCCTGGAAGCAGCTTGTGTGCTCACAAATGAATGAATAAAGAAAATATATAGGTGCACTGGAGCACACAGGCCTTTAACAGGCAGACCAGCAGGAACCCTAGAGCCAGGACAACAAGAGCTGAGCTGCCAGTGCACACAGGCTTTCGGTGGACGGATCCAACACCCCCAGAGCCAGGACAACCAGGTAGGGTGTGCAGGCACCCATAACTTTGGCGGGTAGACCTACCCACACACTGAACCCTGGGACAGCATGGCACGAGACACGCAGTAGCACACACCTTTGGCGGGCAGAGTAATCAGTGAGACCAGCAACATGGAAGTGTCTGAAGGATCAGCAAAGTGCCAGCAGTTGGGCTCTGGAGAGCACCACCCACAAAAGACCTGTCCCAGTCCCCACATCCAGCGGCCAAGATCAGCTCCATGCCCAGCACATTTCTGGAATCTAACATGGACACTATCACAGAACTGTAAACACCAGAGATATTTTACTACTTTTATTATTCCTTGTTTGTTTGATTGACTATCCATTTCCTATCTGGTTAGATGCTGTTTTGTTTTGATTTGGGTTTCTCCCTTCCTCCCTTTCTCTGCTGTCTCTTTTTTCCTTTCTTTTCTTCTCTTTCTTCCTTCTTGTTTTCACTATTTAAGTGTCTAACCTCTTTTTTTTCTTCTACTGATCTTCTTTCTTTCCTCAGCTACTTGAATTTAAACTTTCAAGTGAATTAATTTTGTCTCTTCCCTTTCTGATTACACCTTCACATTTTATTTCATTCCTTCCTTCCTGTGTACTCTAGCTTCCCAAACTCTGGTGATCATCCTTCAACCTCCAGCTTTGACTCTACTGTATTTACCCTCCTTAATCACTTTATCCTGTTCCCTACTCATCTTACTCTCTGCTCCCCACAGAAGGATAAAATCACTTCACTAAGAGGAAAATCATTGAATGTAAATACATGCCATATGTTTGATTTTGTTAAATAACTTTAGAGTTTGCTCCTGTGGTTGGAGGTAGCAGTTTAATGGTTACCGTAGATTGTCAGCAGTTAAGCTGTACTTAAAACTATCATTACTAACTGTATTAGAATGTCCCATATGTATAATCAGTTTTTCTCCTTTGTGTGATAACACTGTGATTGTATGGTGTCATAATCATCACAACAGCCTAGTACCAGCGGATTGGGTGCTGAGCCAAATAGTAACTTTGCATCTTTTACAAATTGGGAAGATAGGTTCCTGTGGTAATTATAAAGAAAAACCTAGATGTAGAGGACATCCCTGAAGAACAGATATTTCCTAAGGAAGCCTCAACACTAGTGACAAAGCCATCTGTCATAAAAAATTGACAAACATCAACATAGAAAATAAAATAAAAATAGGAAAATAGAAAATGACAAGACACAGAAGTAAAATGCAAGCCCATACCAGTAGCACACCGAGGACAAGCCCAGAACTTAGCGATACAGAGAAAACTGGAGTTCAAACACTGGAACCTTCTGAAATGTTAGCAACAGAAGTGAAAAACAAGTGGAAAATGTTATAGAGAAAATAATATCTCAGGCACAAAAAGAAATGATGTTCAAAATTAAAAATATTAGAAAAGACATACATAAAAGAATAGATAAGCTCAGAAAAAGGATGGAAACAAAAAATATCCAACATTGGAAAGAAAGGAAATAGATCCAAACAGAATCCAAGAGACTAAACGCTCCATTGAAAGTATATGCAACAGATTGAATGGAGCGGGTAGAAATTCAGATCTTAAAGACAGAATTGCAGCTAATGATAAAAAAGAAAAATATCTTAAAAGTAGCAAGAGTCCATGAAAAATCCATCCAACAACACAGGATGAAGCCCGTGTTGTTGATTGATTGGGGTAAGATTGATTGGGGTCCATGAGAAAGCTGGAGATACCACAAATGCCATAAAAACTCTTCACAGAAATAATGACTGAAAACTTCCCCAGCATGGGTAAAGAATTTGACACAGGTGAAGCATATACAACTCCACACAGACATGATCAAAGTTAAACTACACCAAGACATATAATAATCAAGATTCTGGAAATGCAGCAGAAGAACAATATTCAAAGTTGTTAGAGAAAAGAAATATAACCTATAAAGTAAAGACAATCAGAGTCACAGTAGACTTCTCAGTACAAATCCTCAAGTCAAGAAAAGAGTTTAGAATTTTAAGTCTTTAAAAAAAAATTCCAACCAGTATGATATACCCTGAAAAGCTATCTTTCAAAATTTATGGAGAAATAAAATATTTCCATGACAAAAAAGAAATGAAGAAATTCATGATCGTCAATCCAACACTAAAAATAATAATGAAAGTTATTCTAGACAGAGATAAAAAAGACCAAGAACAACCACAGAAAGAAACAGGGCAAGCAATTAAACAGAAGGGAAAAACAAGGAAGTATCATGACAAAGATAAACCAATATATATCAGTTATAACCATCAATGTAAATGGCCTCAACATGCCAACCAAAAGAAATAGACTAGCAAAATGGATCAAGAAACAAGAAAAACAATATTCTGTATATAAGAAACACAACAAGAAAAACAATTTTCTGTATATGAGAAACACATTTCACTTAAAAAGAAATTCATAGATTGAAAATCAAAAGATGGGAAATGATTTTTCCATGCAAGAGTAATTCAGAAATAAGCAGCAGCATTTATTTTGAGACAATGAGAATGATCAAAAGAGATAAGGAAAGTCATCACATAGTTTTTAGAGGTAAACTTCAAGAGGAAACAATACCAGTTTGAATATTTAGGCTCCAAATAAGGGAGTACACAACTATATAAGGTAATTATTAATAGACATGAAAAATCAAATAAGTAATAACACAATTGTAATGGGGGATCTTAATACCCCCATTGTCACAAAGAGATAGATCAACTAGACAAAAAATCAACAAAGAAATATCAGAACTGAACCAATCTGTCAACAAATGGATTTAGGAGACATTTTTAGAGTGTTTCACCCAACATCATCAAAATAAATTTTCTTCTTAGCTGCACATTGAATGTTCTTTAAAATAGACCATATAATAGTCCACAGAATATGCTTATGTAAATGAAAGAAATTAAAGTTATCACATACATATTATCTGAACAAAGTGCAATGAAATAAGAAATCAATGGCAAAAGAAACCGCAGAAACTCCACAAACACATGGAAATTAAATAGCAACCTCTTAATGAATCGGTCACAGATGAAATTAAGGAAGAAATTAAACAATTAAACAACATCTACAAATAAACACGAATGCAGATACAACATACCAGAAGTTATAGGAGGCAATGAAAGTGGTCCTAAGAGGGAAATTTATACAAGTGAATTCTCATATCAGGAAAACCAAACAAGCACAAACAACCTAATGTTGAGAAACACTAAATCTACTGAAAGAGAAAGTAGGAAGAAATCTTGAAGACATAGGTATGGGTAGAGAGACAGCATGAGCTAAACCCAAACTGCATGGAAAGTACTTCAAGGAATCAATAACTAGGACCTGATCTTATTAAAAAGATTTGCACATCAAAAAATCACAAACAGAATGAAAAGGCAGCCCACAGAGTGGGAAAAATTATAGCCAACTGTCCTTCAGGCAAAGGACTTCTATCTAGAACATGCAAGGAACAGAAAAAAACCAGGTCCCCCAAATTCAAAGTCTCAACCAAGAATGGGCATCTGAGATGGATATACATTTCTCAGATAAAGAAATATAAATGGCAAGTAAATATATGAAAAAATGTTCAATATCATCAGTCACTCAAGGAATGCAAATTAAAGCAACACAATTCCATCTCACACCAGAAAGAATGACTACCATCAAGAAATCAAACAATTAATAACAAATGCTGGAGTGGTGGTAGAGAAAAATGAACTCTTCTCCACTATTGGTGGGAGTGTAGACTGTTACAACCACTGTGGAAATCAGTGTAGAGATTCCTCAAAAAACTAGGATTCGAGTTCCCATTTGACCCAAATATTCCCCTCCTTGGGTATTTATCCAGAATAATTAAAAGCATCACACCATAGTGATATATGTGCACCCATGTTTATAGCAGCACAAAATTTGTAATAGCTAAATCTTGGAAACAACCCAAATGCACATCAACTGAGGAATGGATCCAAAAGATGTAGTATTTTTATATAATGAACTACTACTGAGCTATAAAGTTGGATAAACTTGAGACATAAGTAAATGGATGAGACATTTACTTATAAGTGAAAAAAATTGTATGTGTAGACATCATCCTGCTCCTTAGTGTAACAAGTTGAAAGAGTAAGTAAAATCAAAAATGTGCAATAAATATTGTAAATGTGATGAAACTGTGCTTAAGGTAAAAGAAACAAGGATGCTGGGAAAGAGAAAAGAAGGAAAGATAAAGGAAAAATATATATACACAAGATAGTTAGGATAGTTATACTTCTAAATTCTATTAGTGTACTGAAAAGGTTTGTGTTTATATTGTTTGATCTATTTTTCATACATATAGCTTGTAACATGAGTAACTACTTTGAAGATAACAATACACAATGTATTAACCATTGCTACTCACCTATTATCTTGTTTTGAAATTTTGGATCATTGTGTTTTTTGTTTTTTCTCTTTAAAATGGAATTTTTAAAAGTTGGTAGTTATAAATAATGAAATACTATTTAGCTACAAAGGATAGATTTGAGACATTTGTAGGAAAATGAATATATCTGAGATATTCAATGTTGAGTGAAAGATGTCAGACACACAGCTTATGAACAGAGTGGTAATGCTCATTTCAGCGTGGCAAAGTTCAAAGAAACAGTAAAGTGAAGACTAGAAGGAAAAAGGAGGACAGTGGTTTTTTTGCAAATGGAAAAGGACCTGGATAAATGACAAGATTTAAAATGTGTCATGTACAGGTACCAAATAACCACAATGAATATAAAATTATAAATCATAAACATAGATAAAAATAATGAAAAGAATGAAAATGAGAAAATAATTTAGAGACAAAGAGAAGGAGGTGGGTGTGAGGGGGAAAGGGATTTAAAAAGAAGCAAGCTGTATTACACATATACATCTACTCCCACAATGGATGTGAACTTCATGTACTGCCAATGTGCACTAATACAGATTTTTAAATGTTCATTAGTGTGTAACTGGACTACCTGCAAAACACTTGATTTATAGAAAATAGGAGAATATATACAATAAATTATAACGCACATATGCTGACATAATTAATGGATTAAATATCACATTTAAATAGTATTCCCACCAATAATTACAGCAGTGTTAAAAATAATTTATAATTAGTATTAAGAGTTATGTCTGTTAAAAAACTTAGTTGTTAAAATTCTGCATAAAAGTCATCATGGATTAGTGCATTTTTACATTAGAAAAAGAATACATTAAATAACTTGTTGGTGGCCTAATCTTCTCTAGTTATGATATTAAATAATAAAAAGGAGCCTAAAATATAGCTACAGATGTCAATGTTAAAAGCAAAATATACTCTGGTTTATGAAAATCTGTCAGTTTTTCTCTTCTTTCTAAATTTCAGTTGCCTCCCAAAATTGTAACAAGAGCGGTTTGTCAACTAAACAATGCATATAAAATCATAAAATCAGATCAGAAACAGCATCAGAAACAAGTTTATAAGAATGTCTTGTACAACAATCTCTTGCAAATGGTTATAAAATTTTCCTCTTTATTATTTGTTATAAAACTATACACTAAATTTGTAAAGATTATAACAACTTTTTCTTGCATTATTAATATAGCACATTGCTAACTAGGAAAGAAAAATGTAGTTGATGTCACTAATTCACCTTCAACTCTAACCTCTATTACTTGAGGACTTTATATTATATGGATCATCTGAACCTGTTTCAGCACTTAAAATTGGGAATGATAAATACGTAATATAACCATATAATAAATATTAAAGAGATTGTGGCAGCATCAGTTTATTAAGTTATGAGGTACTTGAGGAATGATGATGGAAAAAAGGGATTAGCTGTACAATCCATGTGTTTATACCTGGAGAAAAAGAGAAGATATTGTAGTTTTGTAATGTTGGAACTCAATGTCTCAGAATTAACATCAAGGGGATGATAAATTGAGTCAGAGTTGCTTTATATTTCAGTATGGGTCTAGTTGACCTTATATAATCCTGTGTATTGAGGAAAAGAGTGAAATAATTCCTGAGGGGACCCTGGTAGCTTCTCTTGGTTTCTAGTTCCTGAGTAAAGAGAGGTCCAGAGTTCATGTACTTGTGTTTTACACTATTTTATATTTTTACATCAATAATACATAAAATTTAAAAATTTAGAAGCATGAAATTAAGTATAATAGAGTTATTTCCAGGTCATTTATTGGATTTAGCTATCCTTCAAAATGAGTCTCTAACAATATGGCACGATGATAGAAGTTATTTTTATAAAATTTGAAATTATTTTGACTGTGGTTAATGATCTGAAAATGGATTTGGAGGAGAAAAATAGAAATAACTCATTCCACCTAGAAAGAGAAACTTGAGGAAGAAATGAATAAACACCATCCATTATAAAGAAACATAAATGGGAATTAGTGATGCCCTTCCTTTGTCCATTCTACATATTTACAAACTCAGGCACCAATATTGCCTCATGGGCATGAGAAATGAAATAAAACAGTAGAGAAGAATTTAGTGCTAGAGAGCTTACAGTGTTTTCCTCCTACTAATGGAAACAGATTACTCCAAAGGACAAGATGACTTGATATTTTTTGCTGTATTTCCACGTTTGTGTCTCTGAGTTCACAATACCAATAGTTTTATACTGTTCACAGTGTATGCCAAATTTGTGTGCCAATTATCAAAGTAAATGTTTGAGATGATCAGACACAAAAGTCTCAAAATACCAATTGCACCAATGAGAAAACAATGTATGACAATATTGGGATGGTAGATGGTAACAATAGATACTCTTTTCTCCACTAGATTACCAGTGGTCACCTCAAAACCTAAGTTTCTCAACCACAGAATGGATGAAAAAAATGTGGTATTTTTATACAATGGAATATTGCTCAGCTATAATAAAAGATAATCTTGAGGCCTTTATAGGTAAATGGAGGCAAATGGAGATTATCCTCATAAGTGAAATAAATAAGACTCATATTTGTAAATATCACATTGTCTCTCTAGTGTAAAAAAATAATAAAAACTGAAGGAGTAAGAAGATCCAAAATGAATAATAGATAATGTAAAAATCAAAGGAAATGTAAGTGCTCTAAAGGATATAACTGTATGTATGTTTGAGTGTGTAAGACAGATAATCATGTTACTAAGTATTTGTTGGATGATTAAACAGAATGGTTTGTAAACAAACTGTCATTGTTTGATTATCTGTCCACTTTTTATGTTTTAATTTCATAACTTGAACAACTACTTCTAACATGACAACATGTAATTTATCAACTAGTGATTTCTTAGTGTTAATATTTTTTTTGAAATTCTTTATTATTTCTACCCTTTTTTTCTGTTTTGCTTTTTTTCTTTAAATAAAAAAAAAACTATACAAATGACGGGATACAATTATATATATTGTAATGATTAAAACCAATTATTTAACACATACTTCACATCTTCATAATTTTTCACCCTGCCATGTAATAGTTCTCCAGAACTTATTCCTCCTGTCTAACTGAAGCATTGTACCTTCTAACATCTCCCCATCACTTCACCCCACTTCCATTCCCAACCCCTGGCAGGACCATTTTATTTTATTTCTATGAATTTAATATTTTAATTCAATACATGAGTGAGATCATGAAGTATTTGTGTTTCTGTGCCTTACTTATGTCACTTAATAAATATCCTCCTGATTAAAAAAAAACCCTCAGTTTCAGTCAACAGAAATGTAAAGAGAGACACACAAATGTCTATAGGTTGTAGTTCTTCAGGTCCAAGTTTCTGCAGAAGGTCCTGCTAAGGGCATTCTTTACTTCATTATTCCTCAGGCTGTAGATGATGGGATTCAACATAGGAGTCACAACAGTGTAGGATAAGGATAATAATTTTTTGCTCTCAGGAGAATTATTTGATTTGGGCCGAAAATATGTGAGACTCATAGATACATAGAAGAGGCATATAACAAGGAGGTGAGAAGAGCAAGTAGAGAAGGCTTTACGCTTCCCTTTAGCTGATGGAATCTTGAGGATGGCAGCAGCAATGCGGGTGTAAGAAGACAAGATCAGCAAGCAGGGGATCATGATCACCAGAATGGTTCCAACAATGGCATAGATCTCAAACAGGGCTGTGTCTGCACACACCAGCCTCAGCACAGGCGGGCTGTCACAGAAGAAGTGGTTCACTTTGTTGGAGGCACAGAATGGGAAACTAAAGAGCCACATGGTCTGCACAGTGGCTACAGGAAGTCCTGGAAACCAGGAGGCTGCTGCCAGTTGGGTGCATGTCCTTTGGTTCATGAGGACTGGGTAATGCAAGGGACTGCAGATAGCTACATAGCGGTCATACGCCATGGTGGCCAAGAGGAAGCATTCGGCCACCCCAAAGAAGAAGGAGAAATACATCTGAGTGGCACAGCCAAGGAAGGAGATGGTTGTGTCCTGGGCAAATAGGGTTCCCAGCATTTTAGGGACAATGACTAGGTTAAAGCCAATCTCCAAGAAAGACAAGTTCCTGAGGAAGAAGTACATGGGACTGTGCAGCACAGGATCAGCCAAGGTAACCAGAATGATGAGGCTGTTTCCCATCAGGGTGGCCAGGTAGATGAGGAGAAATACCAGGAAGAGCAATGACTGTACCTCAGTAGGTAGGGAGGAGAAGCTCATGAGGATAAACTCATTTATTCCTGTCCAGTTTCCCCCAGCCATAGGTACAAATCTTCTATATCACCATGGAGAGAAATTCTTCATAGGAATAATCATATTTTGAATATATTTTTCAGATTCCTTCTTACTGTTAAGGAATTAGTCAAGGTTAAGATCTTGGATTTCAGATTATGAGTTATGAGATTAAAATCATGAGTATCAAGGAGACATGAAAGGATGCCTTTTGAGGACAATGAGATTTTTGAGAACTCATGCTTTGAGAAGCATGGAAAATATAAATGAACTCATTAAAAAACATAAAAGTGGGTTTACCAATGCTCAAGAAATATAGACATCTAGATAATTATAATGAGAAATATGTAATGATTCTTCTAATCTTCATGAATCGTTTTTTGCCTGTCTAGAATTTGAAAGGTGAATAAGTAGCATGTACTGAGATCCACTTACATTTCCACCACATATTACACTGGTTTATTTATTTATATATTTAACAATTCAAAAGTTTTCTTGCGTTAACACAAAATGAAATGAAAATTGATGGATCAGTGACTCCATTTTTGGATAAAAGGGTTATATAGACCGCTATGTACAGTTATGGATTCTACTTTAGCTTATTTTTGATCACTGAAGTAGTTTTGTTAATACTTTTCTTTGTATCTGTGTTCTCTTATATTTCTATTTTTTCTGTGAGGACACTGATCTCAGAGAAATGAGGAACAGCAATTAAGTAGGAGACATTGAATCTGAACAACATTTATTGGTTCCAAATACCACCTTAATTTATACTGAACTTACTATATCTCTTTGGAGTACTCTATCTTGAATAGATCAGTAACTCTTGGTGTTTAAGAGAGACAATGGGGAGTTCCACAAAATCACAATGATTGTAGAGGAAAATGTAATCAAGTTTATCAATAACATTAATATCAATATATTCAGCAGATTTTCTGAATTCACCTGGGTCCCAACGTTGTATTATATCTTTTATGTATTAATTATCCAGAGAATTTTTTTCACCATTTTGGTAATCTAGAATGATGAATTGTGTTGGAGAAAAAAGATATGGTTGGAAAATGAAATTGGGTGAGAGGCAAGGATAAAGGAAAATTGGACACAGCTAAGGAATTACCTTCTTCAAAGTGAAAGTATTGTTTTTTTTTTATCTAGAAAAGCAAATAGATGTTAGAAGAGTAAATGTTAATACCACAAAACAACTTACTACTAGGAAAGATAAATGACAAATATTTAATGAAGAAAAGAATATATGCATGCATAGTGAAACATGTCATATCAGTTAACTGTATTTTGCTATATTTGTTCATAAAGTTAAAATATTTTATTCAATCTGCTTGCATGCATATTACAGTCTTGTGTTTGGGAGATAATTAACACAATAGCAATGTGCATTGAAGAGAAATTTTATAGATAGCTCATTAGCAACACAAGGGAAATGTGAATGCTGCTTTTTCACTTTAATCAAAACAGTAAAATATATTCAATATGAACAATGACAAATGAGATACAGTTGAATTTGAAAAAAAATTTTATTCAGATATTTAATATTACTTGCTAGCATTAACTTCAGCCTGTATTTTAAATCAGAATCCATACAATGAAAGATTAATTTGACCATGAAAAACTAAGTTCAAACATCAAAATCTTGAAATAGAAATAAAAGTATGAAGCATAAATGGAGATAACAATTACAAATTAATAAGAAGAGATTCTTAAAAATTACATATTAGAAAATAAGGAAAACTGGAAATCATTCAGTTTGTAGTTTTAGAAAGCAAATAATTAAAAAAATAGGTAAAAACTTAAAGCCATCAGAAAGGAAATGCACTGGCAGGTGGTAGATCGTGAGTTCGATACATGGTAATAACAACAACAAAAAGGAAATGCAAAATTTGAATAAATAAGGTACACTTATTCTAAATATTAAAATATGATAATGCTTCTTTTTGAGGAAAATTGAAATGATGTGAACACACAGTGTGGGTCCAAATAATAGGAGGATTTCATGTTGCATACCAGAGACTGAGCGAGCAATTACACATCTAAAATTTTAGATTAAAGTATGTATAGATAGAACAGTACTCCTCTAATTTTTATGTATATTAAATAATGAATAAGTAATGAAGAACAATATAAATATATAAAAATAGGCTAGTTAAAAATGTTTTATATTTTCATTCTAGAATTGCAGTAATTTAAAAATATATTAAAGATTACTAACCATCAAAGAAAACATCCTTGTATGACTTGTAAATTGATAGACTATAAAATAACATACTGAATGTAAGTATGTAATTCCTTATTTAAAGACAATAGACATACCTACACAGTTACATTTGCATATATTTAATATACATATGTAAATATAAAGCTTTCATTCTATTTCTTTGATGGTATTTTAGTGGTAGAATTACAATTGTTTTAGAGTGATTCTTTACATTTTATATATCTTACCTTCAAGAAATTGAAAATATTGCTTTTTATCTAGAAAAACAAATAGACATTAGAAGAATAAACATTAATACCACAAAACAACTTACAATTAGGAAGGATAAATGACAAGTTGAAGAAAATATATCCAATAATGGCAACAATCAGTAAAAAGTGTTTTCATACTTGTTATAAAATAGGTCATCTAAATAAATTTTAAAGACAGATTCCACAAAAGAAAACAGCCAGAAAACATAAAGATTTAATTGTCCAAGAAATTCTAGTAGTGAATAAGCATAGGAAAATTACTCAGTTTTGCTAGTAATAACAATCAAAACCAAAATAAATATACATTAAATTTCTTCATCAAATTTGCAGTATTGGAGGACATAATACTAAATGTTAGCAAGGGATAAAATAAGAAATGTCTTACTTTTTAGCTGTGTCAATTAATGCAATCTATTTGAAAGTCACTTTGCAACAAAAGCATGAAGACCCTTTAGTCTTTTGCTGAAGAAGCACTTCTCGCTGAAGAGACGGAGGCAATGATTTGTGCTGTAAGTTTAGGAAATGATTATTATAATGATAAATTGAAAATGATCACTATTGCAGATAAATGCATGGTACAACTACAGAGTCAGTATTTAAGAAAATATTGTACAATTATTATAGTGATCGATATTTTTAACTTTTTATCTTTAAAATAAAATGTTACTTCAAAAAATAGCATTCAGTGAAAGACAGCAGAAAAAAAGATAAATTTCCAACATTCATATTATGTGCTATATAAAATGACTGAAAGAACTAAAAGGATATATGTGAAATTTAAAAGTATTTTGATTAAAATAGTTAAAAGAGGAAAGAGATTTACATTAATGTTGTTTCCCTAGATTTGTAGATTTTGCACAGTAAGCTATATTCATTAGTGTTAATAATAAAAACATATAAATGAAAATCATTATTGTCATAAAGTTAACAATATTGACTGAGTATGTAGTAGATTCATACTTTGTGATTTGCATTCATTTATTCATTTATTCTGACAGCTTGATTTCAATCACATCATTATGCTCTCTAAATTAGAGATAAAGAGAGAAAAGTTTAGAGTTTTACAGTTGAATCATTTTGCATGCTTAGTTAACACAATAGCACAATTGCAAATACCATTTGCATCAATAAGAAATATTATATGACAATATTGGGAAGGCAGAGAAGTTTGGCAGATGGTAACAACAGGTACTCTTTTTCCACCAATTTTCCAATGAGCACTGCTAAATTTAAGTTCCAGTGCAATGAAGAAGTAAGGACAATGGGATAAAATGTTTTATGGGTTGTGGTTTTTGAAACTCAGGGCCTTGTAGAAGGTGTAACTGAGGGCATTCTTCACTTCATTGTTTCTCAGGCTGTAGATGATGGGATTCAACATGGGAGTCAACACAGTGTAGGATAAGGACAATAATTTCTTGCTCTTGGGAGAATTATTTGATTTGGGGTGAAAATATGTGAGACTGGAGGAAACATAGTACAGGCAGACAATAAGGAGGTGAGAGGAGCAGGTAGGGAAGGCTTTACGCTTCCCTTTAGCTGATGGAATCTTGAGGATGGCAGCAGCAATGCAGGTGTAGGAAGACAAGATCAGCAAGCAGGGGATCATGACCACCAGAATGGTTCCAACAATGGCATAGATCTCAAACAGGGCTGTGTCTGCACACACCAGCCTCAGCACAGGCGGGCTGTCACAGAAGAAGTGGTTCACTTTGTTGGAGGCACAGAACGGTAAACTAAAGAGCCACATGGTCTGCACAGTGGCTACAGGAAGTCCTGGAAACCAGGAGGCTGCTGCCAGTTGGGTGCATGTCCTTTGGTTCATGAGGACTGGGTAATGCAAGGGACTGCAGATGGCTACATAGCGGTCATATGCCATGGTGGCCAAGAGGAAGCATTCGGCCACCCCAAAGAAGAAAAAGAAATACATCTGAGCAGCACAGCCAAGGAAGGAGATGGTTGTGTCCTGGGCAAGCAGGGTTCCCAGCATTTTAGGGACAATGACTAGGCTGAGGCCAATCTCCAAGAAAGACAAATTCCTGAGGAAGAAGTACATGGGACTGTGCAGCACGGGATCAGCCAAGGTAACCAGAATGATGAGGCTGTTTCCCATCAGGGTGGCCAGGTAGATGAGGAGAAATACCAGGAAGAGCAATGACTGTATCTCAGCAGGTAGGGAGGAGAAGCTCATGAGGATAAACTCACTTATTCGCATTGCTTCCTCCAGCCATAGGTACAAATCCTCCATATCATGATAGAGAGAAATTCTTCATTGGAATAGTCACATTCTGAATATATTTTTCATGTTCCTTCTTACAGTTAATAAATTAGACAAGTATAAGATCTTGCATTTCAATAACAGAGATGTAAATAAGTTTTCAGGTCAAAATCACGAGTATCAAAGGGCCATGAAAGGACACCTTTTGGAAGACAATGTAATTGCTGAGAACTCTTATGCTTTGAGAAGCATGGAAATTTTAAATGAACTCATTAAAAAACAGATAAAATTGGGCTCACCCAAGCTCTAGAAATAGATACATGTATGTAATTGTAATGCAAATTATGTTATGTAATGGTTCTCCTAATCTTCATGACCACAAGCATGTGGTCAAAGTACTGTACATTTTCCATCAGTATACTTTTCTTTCTTTGCTAAGGAATTTGCTTTAGGTTCTGTGTATTAAGAAATTCACCTTAATTTCAAATAACAGAGTGATACTTTCATGTATAAGTCATGTAAAAAGATCAACCTGATGTTGTGAGATTAATTGGTGTGATGAGGAAGTAAGATAAGGATCAAGAGCTCTGTGCCTGGTATCAAGAAAACCAGGGATTGTGTCTTCATTGCTATCAGTGTTCACTAGCAAGCACCATGGGAAATGCAAAGTTGTTGGAGAAGGAATAAATGCCAGTCAGGACCTGGTGAATAATGTGTATTTTTTAGTAATATTTAACATTCCAATGTATCTAAATATAAAAGGAAAGTCATTTTTACAAACTAATTTTGATCCAATTTATCTGGTATTTCTCCAAAGCAGGTAATGTTTACAATCAAGTGCAAATTACAAAAATGAAATACAATTTAAAAAAATAATGAATGGGCCAAAGATGAAGCAAACAGAATTCCTCAAATGGAAACTCTCCTGTCACTGAAAGGCAAGACAACTCTTTGCCTGTTTGAATAGGTAAGCAGAGGAAGTCATGGGAGATGTGTACACAAACAATTTGGATTAGTGAGATTAATTCAAGGCATCAGAGCAGTAGCTTCCTTCATTGAAATGCAGTTCAGAAGAAACTGGGGAGTAATGAATTGTTTCTACTACTTACTTTTCAACATGTCTCATAAAACATTGATTCATGAGTAAATACTCATGAAACCTGAATGAGTAAATTAGAAAGGAAGACTGAGGATTTATATCCAAATTATTGGGGGAAATTATGGCATATATAATCATGATGAGATTAAATAAATTATAAAATGCACTTAATCAGCATTCCAGAATGATTGGAAAAGCAAATGAAAGAAAAATAATATTCAGGGTTGTACTACAAGAAGAATAAACATCTCTGAGTTAAAGGAAACATGACTTTTTGAAATAATCCCTAAGTAAAAAACAATTCTCAAAAGATTGTTACCAACATATCTCTTTATATTAATTCAAGATTTGTAAAACATTGGAACAGGGAAAAAATTGTTTGATTTAGCCAGATTATAAAAATTATTACAATAACACACACAAAAAATACTCATTTAAACCACAACCTTTCAAAAAGTGAAAAAAGTTCATTATCATTAATCTTTAAGGAAATGCATATATATGTGTTCCTTCCACCACCATCATCATTCTCACCGTCTATAGTCCTGAGTGAATCCAAGGCCTTCATACTGAACTACATCCCCCGCCATTTAAACATTTGAAAATGTTGACACAGGGTCTTGGTAAATTGTTTAATGACTAGGCTGAGCTGTAACTTGAGATATTCCTGCCTCAGCCTGCCCTACTGTTGGAATTATGGGCATATAGCACCACACTGGACTCATTTATAAATGTTAATTCAGATTGCAAGGCTACATCAATGTATACAGATTAGAATGAGTAGAGAAAGTGGCAGCACCAAGTACTGATGATGAGTGGAGCAGCTGTATCATTAAAGACATTGCAGGTATAAATGTGTGTTGCAGAGCTGATCTAGAAAATACTTTAGTAGTTCTTTAAAACAACTGAGTATGAAAATACCCCACAGCCCAGTAAGAGTACCTCCAGATATTTATCTCACAGAAAAAAAAAACTTATGTTAAACAAAAGCGTGAGTGTTTATAGCTGCTCTAGTCATAAGGATTCCAAACTCAGCCATCCAGATATCTGTCAAGGGATCACAGCCCATTCAGTATATGGTCATGTTTCACTACTGTACCTTGTACACTTTTTCAATAACAAAAAAGACAAACCATTGATACCATCTAATGAGCCAAGTTCATTTCCAGAAAATGATGCTGAATATAAAGCAGTACTATGTCATTTCATTTATATAATACTCTTTAAATGACAAAACTACAAAAATGGACAGCAGACAGGGGCTGCCAGTGTCCATGGAGAGGCTGTGCTTAGGAGGGAAGTGGGGTGGCTGTGAAAGTTTTTCATGAGGGATTTTCAAAGTGGTGGAATATTCTAA
The DNA here is from genome assembly GCA_004027455.1 of Hydrochoerus hydrochaeris. Classification (NCBI taxonomy): domain Eukaryota; kingdom Metazoa; phylum Chordata; class Mammalia; order Rodentia; family Hydrochaeridae; genus Hydrochoerus; species Hydrochoerus hydrochaeris. Next base: position 233,442 of record PVLA01001231.1, read on the forward strand.
ATGTTGACTGCAGTATTTGGATTATAACACTGTCCTATGGTTTTTAAAGATGTTGCCTTTTGGTAAAGGATACCTAAGATTTCTATGTATTATTTCCTAGAACTGCATGCAAATGTACAATTATTTTAGAATAAAATGCTGAAAAAATAGAAAAACTAAAATTCAAAACCATTCCTTCAAAATGAAGGTGATATTTTATTTGCTAAGAGGCTAAACAATTAGCTTCTGAAAATAATTCTCTGTTATGGAGGGGTGATTGAATATTTGTAAATATTTTCATCATTGTATTATTTAATTGACAGAAACAAAAGTACCTACCATCAAATTTTCATATATACTCACATAACATGGTCAAGTGAATTTTCCAGTAAATTTGAAAAATATGGTGAGTGTACTGTTGCAATTAACTTAGTATGCATATTTGTAAGAGTGCAATAATAAAGGCATATTAAAATTCAGTGTCTTCTGATTATTTTACAAGACAAATTTTTCAGAGACATATGAAAATTTCAAAAAGACCTTTGCATGTTTATTTTCCAGAATTTTAGAATTAGTGAAAAATAAACCCATCCATTAATACTGATCTGTTTGTAACTTTATTGTATTTATTTTCTTATAGCCATTTAAACAAAATGAAATATTGATTCTCCTTATGGTTAAAAATTATATAATTTTAAGCATGCATAAAATTACACTGCATTCAGGAACAGATCTTCAACTTAATTTATTATATCACAATTTTAAATGATGAACTATCTTAAATCTGATTCTTCTAATATAATGTTCTAATATAATGTTTATATATTCTTTCTTTTTTTTTGTCCCCAATGGTTGAATTCGTGAGCATGCACTTGCAAGGCAGGTGCTTACGCTGCTGTGCTAAATCCCCAGCCTTATATTTTCTTTTACATAAATATATTTTGCTAGGAAACTATTACATTATTCTAATAGTAAAATAAAGAAAGTTGAAATGTTATATTTACTGATTTATTTAAAATTACTAGTGGTATATATTTGTGATATACATAATGTATAAAATTTTGAATAAAATGAGCAAACAACTAAAGGAGAGTGACAGATTTTTCCTGTGCAAGAATAACCAATAGGACACAGTAGGTTAATGTTTACAGAACATGCATCAGGCTCATTTAGGTATTTATTATTATTATCATTTAATAAATAGTGAAATAAACTAATGTGGTGTCTAAATCAAGTTTCAAAAGGGTAGTTGCAGAAGCACAAATCAATAAAAAACCAAAAATATCTAAAATTGTTAAACTTGTTAATACATTCAATGTTTTACTTTTTGAAAATCAATAACACAAGCAAGTTGTCTCATTCATTGAAAACATGTAGGAAACACAAATAAAAGTGTTAGGACTAGAAAATGAAAAACCACTTGAGATACACAAGGATACTCTTATAAGCAGAAGTTAATATAATGAATAATATCATAATTCCTTTAATATATAAATAGTTTTAGTTTAAAAATTATGAAGTGACTTTTGTACTAAAACAAGATATAAGTAGAGTTAAAAATTAAAATATAAGTAAAAAAACTGTCAAAATTATAGAATCAAACTAGTTGTAAACTAGCATAGTTATATGAATAAATTTTTTTCCACTATTCAAAGAAGAGATAGATTGACGTTTACTTAATCTCTTTCAGAGGGAAGAGAACAATATTTATTCTATAATCATGATAATAACAAATGCTATTTTTCAGTATTTACCAATATGATATTTGCAATCAATAGCAATCAATCTTACTTGTTAGTATAGATTCAAAAATATAAAATAGAATTCAGTTCTACTGTCAATCCAAATCCATACCTGAATCATGCATTATGTTAAAGAAGAATTAATTTCTTGCAATTTTCATGACATTTTTATATTCATGAAAAACTCACTAGAAACCTTTTCACTATAGGAATAAAATATAAATATTTTAAAACAAAGATGTCAAATATACATCTTATGGATTGTAATGTACTTTCATGTTAAAAAATGTCTAGATCAAATTGTGTTTCTTAAAAACTTAAGAACTAACTAATAAATACATTTAAAATAATTCCAATGTACTCTTACCATTTCTTACAGTAGGGAGACAATACAATATTTTACTCATGTCCTCAATAAATATGTTTTTTTTTTTTTTTTTTGCAGTACTAGGGGTTGAACGCATGACCTTGACTTGCCAGGCAGGCGCTTATGCCACTGAGCTAAATCCCCAGCCCTTAACATACATTTTTTTGGGGGGGTGTTACTGGGGATTAAACTCATGACTGCATGCTTATAAGGCAGGCACTTATGCCACTGAGCTAAATCCCCAGCCCCATCCTCAATAAATAAAGTGAAAGGGTAAGCATCTTCTCAAAGAGGAAATAAATAAAGTGAAAGGGTAAGAATCTTCTCAAAGAGGAAAAAAAAATATCTAAAGGAAAATCAGGAAAAAGAAAAAGGAAAGGAAAAGAATAAATTTCTAAATTTGTGTAAACACACTTAGGATAGCTAAGATGATTGTGCTACAAATTCTATAAAATTTTAGAACAAAGCAGTTAAATCTTCATAGGATTGGAACAATTTTGCATGTTTGTGTCAGATGACCTGAGGAACTCTTGATGATCACTATGTAAAATATCAGCCTCAGTTCTATTCCTACCACCCTGTTTTGAAGGTCTGTATTGTTGTTTTAGGCTCTCTGCTATTGCTATTTATGTCTTTTTTGTTTTTTATTTTTATAGCAATCTCTTTTGTTTTGTTTTGTTTTGTTTTTCTCTATCATGCAGAAAGGTTAGGTATACATGCCTAGAACTTCTGAACAGTTTATGAGAATTGATTATATTATGTGTGATGAAATGAACAGCTAGCTATTTTGAAGAAAAACAGACATTATGGTATTCATTGCTGATTTCATATCATCTTGCTGTGAAATCCAATAATGCTTCTATTCTTTGTTCAGAGTGGTTTTAGTCTGTTTTGTATGGTTTAATTTCAACATACATGAAGTTATGGACAGCCATGTTGAAGACAATAAGAGATATTATGGCTGCCATTGTTGATTTTCCTATTATCTTGTTTTGAAGACTTGTAATGCCTTAATTACTGTGTGCTGATCAGTTTTATACTATTTTGTTTTGTATGAATTCGTTGTGTGTGAAGAGATAGACTACCATTTAGAAGAAAACAAGAGACATTATGGTAGCCACTGTAGAACTCCTGTTGTCTTGTTTTGAATCTGTGTCAGTTACATTGTTTTCTTCTGATCTGCTTTGTTCTGTTTTGTTATGTTTAGTTTTACCCCCTTTTTAAAAATATAAAATTAAATTAAAAAAATAAAACAAAACAATTCCAAAAACTTTAAGAAAACAATGCAAAAAACTACATGCATAGTAAAACATTCCATATCACTTAATAATATTTTATTATACTCACAGATAAAATTAAAATATTTTATTTAGTCTGTTTGCACATATGTTGCTGTATTTTGTTAGGGAGACAACACAAGAGCAAGGTACATTTAAGAAGGATTGTATAGGCAGCCAATCAGCAACAAAATGGAAGAATGAATGTTTCCTTTGAATAAAATATATTCAATATGAACAATGATAAATATAAAATGATATACAGTTGAATTTGAAAAACTGTATTTCATTCAAATATTTAATATTACTTACTAGGATTAGCTTCAGCATCTGGACGATCTTACCCAGCCTGTATTCTAAATCAGAATCCATACAAGGAAAGATTAATTTGACCATGAAAAATTAAGAATATCTAAATTTCAAAAACCTGAAGTAGAAATAAAAGTATGAAGTATAAGTGTAGATAATAATTACAAATTAATGAGAAGAGATTCTTACAAATTATGTGAGAGAAAATTAGGTAAACTTGTAATTATTCAATTTATAGGTTTAGAAAACAAATGAGTGAAAAATAGGTAAAAAGTTTAAAGCCATCAGAAAGAAAATGTAAAAGTTTAATAAAGAAGTTATATATATTGCAAATATTAAAATATGACAATGCTTATTTTGCGGAAAAGTGAAATAATCTGAGCACACAAACACTGAATTAATAATAGGAAGATTTCATGTTACACACCAGAGACTGAGCAAGCAAATCCACATCTAAAATTTTAAAGTGTGTGTCAATAGCACAGTGCTCCTCTAAGGCTTGTGCATATTAAATAATTGTAATGAATAGGTAATAAAGAATAATGTAAATATATAAAAATGGGCTAGTTAAATGAAATATATTATATTTTCATTCCAGAATTGATATAAATTAAAAATATACTAAAGAATATCAACTGTAAAAAAAGACTATTAACTGTCATAGGAAAATATTCAGTATGATTTATAAATTGATAGACTGTAAAATAACATACCTAATATAACCAATTAATTATTAAAGGACAATATAAATATATACAAAGCAACATTCACATATATTTTATATGCATATGTAAATAGAAAGCTTTCATTTCATTGCATTGTTTTTATTTCAGTGGTGGAATTACAATTGTTTTACAGTTATTCTTTATATTTTATATATCTTACCTCATACACAGTGAAACTCTATTGTTTTTATCTGGAAAAACAAAAAGATATTTGAAGAATAAACACTAATACCACAGAACAACTTACAATTAGGAAACATAAATGACAACTTGCAGAAAATATCTCCAATAATGGCAACAGTCAGTAAAAATTGTTTTATTATATACTACACTCAAAAGAATACACATTCCCCAAAGAATGTAAAGATTTAATTTTCCAAGACATGCTAGTAGTGAGGAAGCATAGGAAAATAACTCAATTTTGTTAGTAATAATGATAAAAATAAAATAAATACACACTAAATTTCTTCATTATATTTGCAGTATTGAAGAATATAATACTAAATATTAGTAAGGGATAAATTATAATTTTTTTAGCTGTGTCAATTAATACAATTAATATTGATTATTATATTGATAAATTGAAATTGATCATTATTGCAGATGAATGGTTCAATTACAAAGTCAATATTTAAGAAAATATTGTGCAATTATTATTATTATTTTTTTTTATCAGTGCCAGGGGTCGATACTCACGACAACATGCTTCCAAGGTAGGCACTTATGCCACTGAGCTAAATCCCCAGCCCCTATTGTGCAATTATTACAGTGGTAATTTTATCTTTTTTGTCTTTAAAATAAAAAAAATACTTCAAAAAAGTCTTTAGTGAACGACAGCAGAATACAGTGATAAATTTCAAACCTTCATATTATGTGATATATAAAATGACTGAAAGCACTAAAAGCTTATATGTGAAATTTAAAAGTGTTTTGATTAAAATGGTTAAAAAAGATTTATATTAATGTAATTTCCCTAGATTTGTAGATTTCCCACAGTGAGCCATATTCATTAGTGTTAATATAAAGAAATAACAAAGAAAAGCATTATTGTCATAAAGTTAGCAATATTGACGGAATATGTAGTAGATTTATGCTTTGTGATTTGCACTCATTTTTTCACTTCATTCTGACAGCTTGATTTCAATGACATCATTATTTTCTCCATATTAGAGATGAAGAAAGTAAAATTTAGAGTTTTGCAATAATGTCATTTTGCAATTATAATTTTCAAATTTAGATTTTGAACAGGTCATGCAGATGATATTACAAAAGAAATGACTCCCTAGGTGTTATCTTTGGTCTTCCACTATGTCTCTCCTTTTTCTGCAGTGCTGACTTTCTTAGCCTGCAGAACATAAAAAGCTCAGAATTGTGCCTGTGTCTCTGCATGTGGCATCACTTTTGCCTTCACTCCACTTCCATCTGTCTGATGCCTTCTGATACTTTTAACTATCATGGAATGTTACCATGGATCATTTTTTCTTTTCATATATATTTTAAAATATTTTAATCCCCCACATACTGCAGTTCTGAACTTCTGTCCCACTCTATAAACTTATTCAGAGTATGAACTCTCTTAATCATCTTGATAGGAAGTGGCACAATGCCTGTCTAGAATAAACTTTTCATATGTGTTTTGGAACAATTTTTTAGATGAGGGAATAAATGGATTTTCAACAAAGATCATTGTTTCTGCAGTTTCTATTTATACTAGAATTCCCACTTTTCTCAGTGACTGTCCTTCATCAGAGTTTCATTTTCATTAGAAAATGAAGAAACCCTGTTTCACGAAGGACAAGTAATTTAGAGCTGATGTAGAGGAAGGAGGAAGAGCAGGGTTGAAAGGCTAAGTGGGCTTCCAATAAACCTTCTGGTAACTACTGGCAAGGGGGACCTGGTTTCCTCTCTGGCAGAGTAGTCATTGCCAAAGCCAGTGCTCCATGGCCAGCCAAGAGTCACCATGATAACATCCCCAGGACTTCTCCAGTTGCACTGCTTTGCCACTCATTTGCTGAGCATCACAGGAGTAAGAGCCTGCTCTTCTAAAAGTTCTATAACCACAGAACTATCTTTATAAAGTGGTGTGTCTGGACATCCTCTGCCTCAGTCATATTCCAACCAGGCAAGACTTTCCTGAGTTAATTAGAGTAAAATGAAGACTTCAAGGATATTTTAATGTGCTACAGAGATTGCAAGTTCTGGAAGCCTCCTGACCCAGAGGGAAATGGAAACACCCTGGCTAATACCATCCTTCTTGTGGCCTCAGATATTATTGATGACATAGAAAAGGGAAACATAGGCCAAGGATGATGGGAATTTCTGAGATCTTCCTGGAAAAGATAAAGGAATAGACTTAGGTATCCTGCCAAATCTGCCCAAACCTTGTCCAGTTCAAGAACTGCACTGGTACACAGTTCCCTTTTGATTTGGGTCTTGGCAAAGAGACTTACTTATTGGAAAGGACCTCTTCCTCGATCAGTGCTGCCTGATAGTCATGCTCCATGCTGGTCTTTTTTGTAATCCAGTAACTCTAGCTCTGTTTCAGAAATTTGAGTTCGTTCACTAGCTGATGTGTTAATGGTGGTAGCCAGATTGCTGCTCCTGCCTGTGGCAAATGAGTGAGCACACTGTGTGGCTTGTCCTGACTTTAGAAGAATTGTTCCCAGCTGTGCCTCTCTTTTCCCTTAGGTCTGGCTGAAGGCTGGGAACCTATCGTTTCCCCAGGTATGGTTGCATTTACCTAAGGACCTTTTTCATCCCTTCCTCATGGGGCCTGACTTTCATCACTCTATTGTCTTATGGAACCATGAGGAATTCTAGAGGCTGACAAGATAAAATTGCAGAAGGAAAAATTGAATTATAAGTGAGGGGAAATAGTACTGTGTAGATAAAGAAACTTCAAAAGTTTGAAGAAAAAGCCACCTAAATTTAACCCCAGCCGTGGAAAATTCTGGTTGGAAATGCTCAGAAATTTAACTTCTCTCTGCTACAGTTTGCATACTGCTTACTATAATATACTTATTTTATATGGTTGGTATTTTGGCAAACTGAAATGACTTAGAATTAATAGTTCCTTAGCCACACTCATTGTCTGTTAAATTTTATGTATTGTTGTAGACATTAGGTTATAGAAGTAAAACAGAGTTGTATCATCTCTTTACTCATAACTCTTACATTTCAATGGAGGAGCTGTATAAACTACAACTAAATGATGAACAGCATAAGACTGTTATCTCATGAATTGAAATAATTAAACCTGAAATGGCAGAAATAGAAAACTGTAGGAAAAAGGTCTCCAACACATGAAGGAATATATATATATATATATATATATATATATATATATATATAATTTATTTTGGTTATTTGGTCTTATTGTGATCACTGTCAAGTAAAATGTGTAAGGAGGAGACATGACGTGAATCCTGACAGTGCCTGTTCATGCAAGTTGAGCCTGTTGCACATTGGAATAGATAGCAAACAGTAGAAAAAGAAAAAAAATGTTATTGTTATTTAATTCAGTTTTTAAAAAGTCTTTCTGTTTTAGAAAAAGCAAAAGTTATTGTTACTTTGTGTGTAACTGCACTTCAATTACAAAAAGTGTGTAAAGAATATCTTAAATCCATCAATAAGAAACTGATTAAATTTTATTTCATGACACACAATGAAATTCCACATTAATGTGTGAATATATATTAATTCTCATGTTGTAAATTAAAATACACATTTAGCTTCAAAATTTGTCTTTCAAATACCAATTTCCAGGGAAAGGAACCTGTAATCTTTGGACAAATGTTTGATTCTAGCCGTTGGGCAGAAAATACTTAAAATTAATGTGAAGGCACTGAGTATGGAATGTAAATGTGAAAGAAAAAACAAAAAAATCATTACAGTATTAGGTTAAAAGAACAGAGATGCCAAATGAATGTGCTCCCAGTAGCTAAAACTAAGAATTGTATCAATAAATATTAGGTTAAAATGTGATATAAATATACCCATAAGCATACAAGGAATGATAAAAACTATGGTGAATCCTGGAAATTAATATGTTACATTTAAAAGCATATTGCCATTAATCCCTTTCAAAACTTCTCCCTTTACCCCAAACTCACTTTTTCTATAGTTTTTGTGCCATCTCCAGCAGCTGCAGAAGTCTTCTTTATGAGTATCTTCAGCTTTGGTAGCTGCCTCATCTTTCTGAATTTATTCAAAATATTTACCTTTTATGGCCATTTTTGACTGAGGAGGAGCCAGAAGTCACATGGTACCAGATTTGTGAATAAAGTTGATGAGGACACACCATAATGTTTTTATAAACCTGCCTTTCTGTTGGACGGCATGTGACAGCAGCATTCATCATTTCGTTTTTATCATAGCTGCTAAACACACTATTGGAAGAAGACTTCCAGAATTCTTCAGAATGTGTCAAGAACAACGGCATAATTGTATCTGTGTCAGGGATGTTTTTTGGAGAGATTAGTCACAATACATCTTTCACTGTATTAAAAATTTTAAATTGTAAACATTCACTGTACTTTTCCATCATCTTCTATGTTGATGTCAATAAATGACTATATAAAATTCAATGGGCCAAGTCAACAAACTTCCCATGTAAAAAATTCCCAATCATTTATACAGACATTCTGTCCATAGGTTCCCATGTTCTGAGGTTATACACAGCAGAATAACTTCTTTCCAAACAATGGAGCTAATGTTTTCAATAGAGAACAAGGTTTTCTTAGTTTTCAGTAGAAAAACCTGGCAAACTTGCTCTCACCCAAGTGCTCAAGGTAAACATCAACAGTTCTAAGGTATATTGATATTAAGTGTCCATGATAAAATGTGTTGTAAATGACACTTTCTCCTATAATACTTCTACCCAATCGTAATCTTAATCTCAGCATAAATAAAACCTCAAATAAACACCCAAAATGGAACACGCTATGACGTATTTGACCAGTATTTTCCAAACTTATCAAAATCATAAAAAAAGTCTCAAAAATTGACAACAGTCAGAAGTGCGGTAGATGGTAATGAGTTCATATGAGGGAGTATCCTGGTGATTCCAGAACATAACAAGGATCTTATGTAAACACTAGCAAAACTGAATAAAATATGAATCTTTGCTGCAATAATGTATCAATATTAGTTTATTAGTGTATTAGACATCTGTCATCAATTTGATTATTGACAATAATCAAAATTGTAGGAGGGATATTGCACTACCATGATAGGGTTTCTTTGAAACTCAACATCTTCTAGTATTTTGGAAAAGTTTAAATTAGAAAAATCAGGATGAAGAAATATTACAAATATAATAAAACATAGACTGTTTGAATTTTATGATAAAAATTGCAAGTCTATGAGTAAAGTTTACTATTATTATTTTTCTGGCAAAATTAAAACATTCATAGCATCTTGTGGTCTCTGGAGAAAAAATGGGGGAACATAGAGTTCAGTACTAATTGGGAGATTTATTTTGCTTGTATATAATTTTATACTCCTTGAAGTTTTGAACTGTAAATTTTTAATTAATTTTAAAGTTATTTTAGTTTTTTTCTAAACAGAACCTCAGTTGTACAAGAAATGCCATAAAAAATCAACAAATGAGATTATAACAGAAGATAAAGCTTCTGTACAGCAAAAGAATTAATTTGTACAATGAAGAAAAACCTTACAGAATTGGGAAAATGTTTTGCCAGCTATGTCTCAGATAGAGGATTAATATCAAGAATCTATGTAGAACTAAAAAAAAGTCACTTAAAATTAAAGTCCTGGTCTTGAAATGGGGAAGCAAAATGAACAGATGCTTCATAGAAGAACAAGTACAAATGGTCAATAAATATATGAAGAAGTGTTCAACATCTCTAGTCATTACAAAAATGGAAATTAGTGCTAAGATTCCATCTGACATAGTAAATAATGGTAATCATTAGAAAATCTAATAATAAGAAATGTTGGCAAGGCTGTGGTGATAAAAGAAACATAGTAAATTGCTGGTGGGAATAAAGAAATTATAAACATTATGAAATCAGTTTGAATATTTCTCAAAGAACTAAAGTTAGAAATTTCATATGACCCAGCTATCCCTCTGCTAGTTATCTTCCTCAAACAGCTGAATATATCATACTGCACTGGTACATGCATAACCATCATCATAGAAACACAATTTGCATTAGCTGAATCCTGGAAGCAGACTGTTTATCCATCAGCAGGTGAGCAAATAAAGAAAAGGAATACGATGGAATACTACTTGGCTATCAAGAATGATAAATTTGAGATGTGTGTAGGAAAATGGTTACACCTAGAAAATATAATGTTGAGTGAAATAAACCAAACTCATAAGCTTACATATCACATGGTATCTCTCATTTGAGTGAGGAAAAGTACAAACAAAGAGCATAATAAAGTTTTGATAGAAGGGGACAAAGAGATAGATGTTTTGTTATAGGAAAGGGTTCTAAGTTGGGTGAAGGTTGGAGAGGAAGGGAAGGGACGCAAGGTGAATTAAGATGTACCAGGTACAGGAACCTAATCACTTCGAGTGCAAACATGTCATACCATGAGGTAGCATTAAGAATATCAACTACAATGAAAACTGGAATAGGGGAACTAAAGTTGGTAGGGTGGGAGGAGGCAAGAGAAAAGGGATTTTAAAAATAAAGAAACTATAGAATGTGTGGGGACCCACCCAGAGGACTTTCCTTGAAAGAAGATCAACTATCTCCATTTTGGGTAAATCTTGCCCTATCTCCATGTATTAATGTGTACGGAGATTGTCAATCTATTTTTTTGTGCCTTCCATTGGCTTTAAGCAGTGTAAATTGGGCTGGCTGAGGAGCTGATGTGCAACCTTTATTGCAAGGAGACAGGTCAGTGTTCCCTGCCCAGTGACTCCCCAAATACATGGTTGAGCCAGGCCAGATGGAGAGTCATGTTCCGAGGCTGTGACTTCCCAGAGCAAAAAGGATTGTGTATCAGAAATGAAGCATCAACCCCAAATTATTAGATACTACCTCAGTTGTGTTATGCAGATTACTTTCTCCCTCTGTGTTTCTTGCCCTCTCAGTATCAGATAGGTGATATCAGATCTACCTAGCCAAGCTCATGGCAGTCACAACAGTCACATATTTCCTGCCACTGTCACTGTCTCTTATCCCTGAGCCACTCTTCTCATGGAGAATTAATGAAACCTGGTTTGGGCTCTGGATTATGGCCTTTGTTCTGGTGAACTAGCTTCTTGATGGAACTTAGGAGCCCTTGGATCCCCACAATTATACATATGTCTTAGTGTCTTTACTCTTGCGTTGGGTTACACTGGATATTGTACGTTTTAATTAATCCACTAGAATTGCAATAAACTTCTCCATAGTATTACAAATATAGGTCTTCCTGCTTCATGACGAGGATGGGAAAGAGGTCTCTATATAATGTACAGATAACTGCTCTCCAAATGATTGTAAACTATGTGGAATGCTAATATGTATTAATAAAATCTTTTAAAAGTTAAAATAAAATATGGGTAGTCCTACATCCATTGTTTCCCAATTTTCATATCCTTCATGACTGGGAATCACTCATAGAACTAAAAAGGTAGCATTATTGCTATATTACGTACTAATCTACATGCTTGACTTGGCCAGTTTTCTCATAAATGTCTTATGTTTTCCATGATTAAGTCCAGGATACTATATTGCATCTGTTTATCATATATCTTTACCTTTCTCCAACCTGTGACACTTCTCAAGATTGCCCTAATTTTCATGACCTTTGCACTTTTTAAAAGTGTATTAGCCAGGTATTTTTTAGAATGTCCTTCAGTGAGTACTATCCATTTTTTTTAATGGTTATACTTCCTTTGGTGAGAGAGAGGAATAATACCATAAAAATATGTTTTTCATCATAACATCCACTAGATTGTGCAATATCAACATAATTTCATATTGATTATGGAAACTTTAATCTCTAATTAAGGTAGTGTCTGTGATATTTCTCCTTTGTAAAAAAAAACTATTTTCAATTTTTGTGCTCTTTACTACAAATGAATTTTTAAACTGTAAACAATTGAAAGGGAGGTGTGTCAATCTCCATCTAAAGAAAGATTGGGTCTTACTGAATTTTTATTGTGTACAACTCTTCATTTTTTAAAGAAAAAATATTTGCAAATTAAATGTTTTGGTTTTTCTCCATTGTTTCTTAATCTCATAACATCATATCCTCATAAGACAATTGCTCTGATCCTGAATATAAATTAGGACCTCCTCTTTTTGCTTCCCAACACATTATTATTTCCTTCAACAATGATAGAAATTTGTATTATATGTATAGACCATATCCATGTGTATATGTATGTATATATACATATATGTATGACTTATGTGTTTTTGTTTAATATCTCTCTTTTCCATTGGAGTGCAATATCCTTGAATGCAGGGATTTCTTTATCTTATAGTTAATAAATAGCTGCATAAAGGAATAGGAAATCAGCATGAAAACCATAATAGTGCAGTCGATTTTATGATAATGCTTTAGAATTAAGTTTTGATTGAGATAATGGCTGTATCAAAATACCAATTGCACCAATAAGAAAATCATATATGACAATATTGGAAGGTAGAGAAGCTTGGCAGATAGTAACAATAGGTACTCCTTTCTCTAAAGGTTTATCAACGAGCACCTCAAAAGTTAAGTTTTAGTTGAATGGAGAAGTAGAGCAGTGGGAAAAATGTTTCATGGGTTTTGGTTTTTGAAGTCCAGGGCCCTGCAGAAAGTCCGGCTGAGAGCATTTTTCACTTCATTATTTCTCAGGCTGTAGATGATGGGATTAAGCATAGGAGTCACAACAGTGTAGGATAAGGATAATAATTTCTTGCTTTCAGGAGAATTATTTGATTTGGGGTGAAAATATGTAAGACTGGAGGAAACATAGTATAGGCAGACAACAAGGAGGTGAGAAGAGCATGTAGAGAAAGCTTTACACTTCCCTTTAGCTGATGGAATCTTGAGGATGGCAGCAGCAATGCAGGTGTAGGAAGACAAGATCAGCAAGCAGGGGATCATGACCACCAGAATGGTTCCAACAATGGCATAGATCTCAAACAGGGCTGTGTCTGCACACACCAGCCTCAGCACAGGCGGGCTGTCACAGAAGAAGTGGTTCACTTTGTTGGAGGCACAGAATGGGAAACTGAAGAGCCACGTGGTCTGCACAGTGGCTACAGGAAGTCCTGGAAACCAGGAGGCTGCAGCCAGTTGGGTGCGTGTCCTTTGGTTCATGAGGACTGGGTAATGCAAGGGACTGCAGATAGCTACATAGCGGTCATACGCCATGGTGGCCAAGAGGAAGCATTCAGCCACCCCAAAGAAGAAAAAGAAATACATCTGAGCGGCACAGCCAAGGAAGGAGATGGTTGTGTCCTGGGCAAGCAGGGTTCCCAGCATTTTAGGGACAATGACTAGGCTGAGGCCAATCTCCAAGAAAGACAAATTCCTGAGGAAGAAGTACATGGGACTGTGCAGCACGGGATCAGCCAAGGTAACCAGAATGATGAGGCTGTTTCCCATCAGGGTGGCCAGGTAGATGAGGAGAAATACCAGGAAGAGCAATGACTGTATCTCAGTAGGTAGGGAGGAGAAGCTCATGAGGATAAACTCACTTATTTGTGTCCAGTTTCCTCCAGCCATAGGTACAAATCCTCCATATCATCATGGAGAAAAATTCTTCATAGGAGTAGTCACATTCTCAATATGTTTTTTAGCTTCTTTCTTACTGTTAAGGAATTAGACACATTTAAGATCTTGCATTTCTATGTAACCTATGTAAAGTGTTTTCAGGTCAAAATCATGAGTATCGGGGGTCATGAAAGGACACCTTTTGGAATACAATGACATTTCTGGGAACTCATGCTTTGAGAAGCATGGAAAATGTAAATGACTCATTAAAAAACAGATAGCGGTGGGTTTACCAAGGCTCTAGAGACTTACACATATATAATTATAATGTAAAATATGTTATGTAATGATTCTTCTAATCTTTGCAAATCTTTCCTGCTTGTCTAGAATTTGAAAGGTGAATAACAATGTAGCCTGTATTGAGATCAGCTTACATTTCCACTGTATATTACACTGCTTTATTTATATATTTAACAGTTCAAATTTTTTTTTGCTTTAACATAAAATGAAAATTACAGGAGCACTGACTCTTTGAGAAAATGGCTGTATATAGAGCTAAGTAGCATTATGGCTATTAGTTTATTTCCTTTTTGATCAGTAAAATAGTTTGGTTAACAATTTCATTTTATGTGTTCCCTTATATTTCTATTTTTTATGAGAATACTGATCTCAGAAAAATTAGGAACAGTAGGGTGACCAAATGGGCGACATGTTGGATTCAGGAAGGAGGAGCCTGAACTAGCAGTGGCAGTGATTTCAATTAGCTGCTCCTTCCCCAGAGCAGATTCATGGGATTTGCTTGGATTGGGTTGCCCCCTGGCTGGTACTCAATGAGCTGTCGCAAATTGATTCCCTGCGCCTAGCATGCACTAACCTGGTGAAGGCCCCTGAAGTTTGGCTGGCCTGGTGGGGAGGGGCTGGCATATGCATCACCTGCTTACACCTCAGTGACAAGAGCAGGCAGGAGAGGGCAGAGGTCCCTCCCCAGCATCCTTCAGAGGAACTGTGGCCAACAGGGAAGGGGGCTGAGACCTCCACTGTACACCTGTGTGGACGAAGCCAGGACCATGACAAGAGAGAGGCAAGAGGAGGCTCCCAGCCCAGAATCTTGAGAGCCCTGATCCAGGAGAGGGAAAAACAAGGGAGACTGAGGATGGAAAACATGCAACATCAGACATGGCTTCAATAGACATTAAGACATATCTTTGGGATCTTGTAGTCGAGCTCAAAACTGAAATATTAAATTAGGTAAAGCAAGATACGAGTAGAGTAATAAATGTTAAGCATCTCTCAGGAAGACAGACAGAAGAAGGGAGGAACACAATAAAGGAAAGAAACATTTGATAAAGAATATAAAGAAAATATAGAATACATGAAGCATATTCAAAGAGATTACCAGGAAATTAAAAACTCCATTGAAAGCTGGCAAAATTCCTTAAAAGAAACTAAGGATAGGCTATCAAAACTTGAAGACAAGTTTGCAATGTGTGATCATGAAGGGAAAGATCTCTTAAAAATAACAAGGAAACAGGCAGTAACAATACAAAGGCTAGAAGATGACAAGAGAATCTATAATTTAAGAATAAGAAGTGTGAATGAAGAAGCAGGAATACAAACAGGTGAATTACAAAGGCTATTCACAGAAATAATTAAGGAAAACTTCCCAATTATGGGAAAAAAAATGACATTCAGTTATGTGAGGCATAAAGAACTCCATCCACCTACAACCAAATCAGAGCTACACCCAGACATATAATAATCAAGATACTAGAAATTCAATATAAAACAGAACATTACAAGCCATCAGAGAAAAAAAACAGATTACCTATAAAGGAAAGCCCATCAAGTTCATGGCAGACTTCTTGACACAGACCATCAGATCAAGAGGAGCTTGGAGCGAAGTATTCCAAGCCCTGAAAGAAAATAATCTCCAGCCCAGATTGATGTAGCCTGCAAAGCTGTCACTAGAAATTAATGGAGAAACAAGATGCTTCCCTGACAAAGAGGAACTGGGCAAGTTTGTGACCACCAATCCAACCCTAGAGAGAATACTCAAGGACATTCTAGAGAGAGAGAAAAAAAGTACCAGGATTTTAGGAACAGTGGCAGAAAGGCCTCAATGAGCAGGGCAGGCAGTAGAATGAAGGAGAAAAGTAGACAAACAAAGGCAGAAAAATAGCATAGCGGAAATGAGGCAGAGAAGGATGGCTAGAATCTCTAACATAGATGGCCTTGATACGCTATATTGTTAATAGTGTACCAGGATTTAAAACCCACATTACTCACACCACTCTGCTTAGGTGTATTATATTCTGTTCCAGTCATTCTATCTGTACTAGATTTGAGGGTACAGAGAGTTATCTCAAAAATAACAGGATACAGTATGGTAATCATCCTTAATTTCCTATTAACTTAATCTAAAGCTCTGTATAGTCTACACTTTTTTAGCATGACTGATCATAATTGAATCTGGTTTGTTAGATTGCTGTTTTGTATTGATAGATTTTATCCAAAGCTGTTATGATTGATAGTATCAAATCTAAGAGTAAAGGCAACTGCACTGAAGATGACAAGATTCACTAGAATATCCACTCTAGTTTGATTATTACCTGCCTTTGAAGTTTTATACTGTCTACAATGTTTTCTATTTTTACTAATATTGTTATGTAGTGCTACATTCAATTATACTGTTATATTCAATTATGCCTGATGATATAGACAATTCTATTGAAGACAATAAACAACACAGTAATCATTATAGATCACCTTGTACTGTGGTTTTATATTTGGTTTCATGTTTTTTATAGGAATTTGTTTTGTTTTGTCTTGCTAGGTTTTGTTTTTCCCTCTAATACAGAAAGGATAGAAATACATGTAGAGACTCAGGCATGTGTAGCTGTTTACACTCTCACTGTTTGAATATCAACTTTGTATGCTTTAATTTTGTAATTTGAACAAGTATTTCTAAGAGGACAATATGTAATTTATCAACTAGTGATTTCTTAATGTTTATCTGTTTTTTTTTGAAATTCTGTATTATCTCTACCCTTTACATGTTTTTTCTCTTTAAATAAAAAAAGAAAAATATGGTGAGTGTACAGTTTCAATAAAATTAGTATGTATAATTGTAAGAGGGCAATAATAAAGGCATACTAAAATTCAATGTCTTCTCTTTACTTTATAAGACAAAGTTGTCAAAGAAATATGAAAATTTCGAAAAGACTTTTGAATTTCATTTTCCAGAATTATAGAATTAGTGAAAAATAAATCCAGCCAGTAATACTGAAAAATTTGTAACTTTATTGTATTTATTTTATTATAACCATTTCATCAAAATGAAATATTGATTCTCCTTATGGTTAAAAACTTTATGATTTTAAATTACACTATATAAAAATATACATATTACAGTATAGAATTACACTGAATTGAGAAACAGATCTTCAATTTAATTTATTAAATCAAAATTTTAAACGATGAACTATCTTAAATCTGATTAATATAATGTTTATATTTTCTTTTACATGAATATGTTTTGCTAGAAAAATATTACATTAATATGATAGTAAAATAAAGAAAGTAAAGAATGTTGAAATGTTATATTTACTGATTTCTTTCAGATTTCTAGTTGTATATATTTTATGACATACATAATGAATACAATTATAAATAAAAATTGAACAAAAAGAAAAAGAGAGTGACAGATTTTTCCTGTGCAATTTAACTGATAGGACACAGTAGATTAATGTTTACAGAACATGCATCATGCTCATTTAGATATTTATTATTATTATCACTTAATAAATAGTGAAATAAACTAATGTGATTTCTAAATCAAATTTGAAATGGAATGGCTGTAGAAATAGAAATCAATAAAAAAACAAAAATATCTAAAATTGTTAAATTAGTTAATAAATTCAATATTTTGCTTTTAAAAAATCAATAATAGAAAGAAGTTGCCTCATTCATTGAAAACATGTAGGAAACACAAATAAAAGTATTAAGATTAAGAAATGAAAAACCACTTCAGATACAGAAGGACACTCTTATAAGCAGAAATTAATATGGTGAATACTATCATAATTACTTTAACATGTAAATTAATACGTTTAGTTTAAAAATTATTAAGCAACTTTTCTACTAAAATAAAGGATTGAAAGAGAGATAAAAATTAAAGCATAAGTGGAAGAAACTTTGTCAAAACTATAGAATCAAACTAGTTGTAAACCAGCACAGTTACATGAATGAATTATTTCCAATATTCAAAGAAGAGACAGATAGAGGATTACTTAAACTGTTTTAGAGGGAAGAGAACAATATTTATTCTATAATCATGATAATAATAAATGCTATTTTATAGTATTTACAAATACGATACTTGCAATCAATCTTACTTGTTAGCATAGATTCAAAAATATAACAGAATTTAATTCTACTAACGTCAATCCAAGTCCATATCTCAATCACGCATTACGCTAAAATAGAATTAGTTTCAAAAGTGCAATTTTCATGAGATTTCTATATTCATAAAAAACTAACTAGAAAATATTTCACTATATCAATAAAATACAAATATTTTAAAATAAAGATGTCAAATACATATCTCATGTATTGCAGTGCACTTTCATGTTAAAAAATGTCTGGGGCAAATTTAATTTCTTATAAAATTAAGAACAAACTAATGAATACATTTAAAATAATTCCAAAATCTTTAAGAAAACAATGCACAAAGAAGGTGCATAGTAAAACATATCAGATCATTCAATAATATTTTATTATATGAGCTCATAAAGTTAAACTATTGTTTTCAGTCTGTTTGTACATATGTTGCAGTCTTTTGTTAGGGATATAATAACACAAGAGCAAGGTGCACTGAAGAAGAATTGTGTAGATAGCTCATAAGTAATTATGCAAGGGAAGAATGAATGTTTCCTTTGCACCTTAAACAACACAGTAAAATATATTTGATATGAACAATGTCAAATATAAAATGATATACAGTTGAATTTGAAAAACTGTATTTCATTCACATATTTAATATTACTTACTAGCATTAGCTTCAGCATTTGGAAAAGCTTTCTTAGCCTGTATTCTAAATCAGAATCCATACAAGGAAAGATAAACTTGACCATGAAAATTAAGAAGACCTAAACATCAAAAACCTGAAATAGAAATAAAAGTATGAAGTATAAATGGAGATAATAGTTACAAATTAATGCAAGAGATTCTTACAAATTACATGAGAGAAAATTAGGTAAACTTGTAATTATTCAACTTATAGGTTTAGAAAACAAATGAGTGAAAAGTAGATAAGAAGTGTAAAGCCAATGGAAAGCAAATGCAAAATTTTAGCAAAGAAATTACATGTATTGTAAATATTAAAATATAACAATGCTTATTTGGGGAAAAAGTGAAATAATGTGAGCACACAAACATCAAATAAATAACAGGAGCATTTCATGTTACATACCAGAGACAGAGTGAGCTATTCCACATCTAAAATTTTAAAGTGTGTGTCAATAGCACAGTGCTCCTCTAAGGCTTATGTATATTAAACAATTGCAATGAGTAGGTAATAAAGAATAATGTAAATATATAAAAATAGGCTAGTTAAATAAATATAATTGCATTTCAGAAATGAAATAAATTAAAAATATGCTAAAAAATACTGTCATAGGAAAATATTCAGTATGACTTGTAAATTGATAGACTGTAAAATAACATACTGAATATAACTAATTATTAAAAGATAATATAAATATATATATAGTAATATTCACATATATTTTGTATACTTATGTAAATACAAAGCTTTCATTCTATTTCTTTGTTGATATTTTTGTGCTGGAATTATAAATGTTTTAGAGTGATTCTTTAGATTTTATATATCTTACCTCATAAACAATGAAATTATATTGTTTTATCTAGAAATAAAAAAGATATTTGAAGAATAAATACTAATACCACGAAACAACTTACAATTAGGAAAGGTAAATGCAACTTGAGAAAATATCTGCAATAATGGCAACAATCAATAAAAATCGTTTTAGTATTTGTTATATAAGCCATGAAAATAATCTTTTTCATAGACAGTTTCCCCAAAAGAATACAAAATTCTCCAAATTACGTAAAGATTTAATTTTCCAAGAAATGCTAGTAGCGAAGAAGCATCAGAAAATTACTCATTTTTGCTAGTAATAATAATAAAACTAAAATAAATATACACTAAATTTCTTTATGAAATTTGCATTATTGAAGGATTTAATATGAAATGTTAGTAAGAGATAAATTATCATATGTCTTATTTTTTAGCTGTGTCACTTAATACACTCTGTTTGAAAGTTGATTTGTAGCAAAAGCATGAAGACCATTTAGTATTCTCACATTTTGCTGAAGAAACACTTCTGGCCAAAGAGATGGAGGCAATGATTTGTGCTGTAAGTTTAAGAACTGATGATTACAGTGATGAATGGACAATGATCGTTATTGAAGAGGAATGAATTTTTCAATTACAAAGTCCATACTTAAGAAAATAATGTAAAATTATTACAGTGATACTTTTATCTATTTTCTCTTTAAAATAAAAAAATTACTTCCATAAACAGTCTTTAGTGAAAGCAGAATACAATGATAAAGTTCAAACCTTCATATTATGTGCTATATAAAATGACTGAAAGCACTAAAAGCTTATATGTGAAGTTTTAAAAACTGTTTTGAATAAAGTGGTTAAAAAGGTTTATATTAATGTCATTTCCCTAGATTTGTAGATTTTCCACAGTGAACCATATTCATTAGTGTTAATAATAAAAACATGACAATGAAAATCATTATTGTCATAAAGTTAGTAATATTGATGGAGTATGTAGTAGGTTTATGGTTTGTGATTTGCATTCATTTTTTTCATTTTATTGTGACTGCTTAGTTTCAATGACATCATTATGTTCTCCATATTAGAGATGAAGAAAGTAAACTTTAGAGTTTTGCAGTAGAGACATTTTGCAATTATAATTTTCAAATTTAGATTTTGAACAGGTCATGCAGATGATAGTATAAAAGAAATGTTATCTTTGGTCTTCCACTAAGTCTCTCCTTTTTCTGCAGTGCTGACTTTCTTAGCCTACAGAACATAAAAGCTCAGAATTGTGCTTCTGTGTCTTTGCATGTGGCATCACTTTTCCCTTCACTTACTCCACTTCCATCTGCTTGATGCCTGCTGATACTTAACTACCATGAAATGTTACAATGGATCATTTTTTCTTTTCATATATACTTTAAAATATTTTAATCACTCACACACTGCAGTTCTGAACTTCTGTCCCACTCTATAAACTTATTCAGAGTATAAAATCTCAGTCATCTTGATAGGAAGAGGCGTGATGCCTGTCTAGGATAAGCTTTTGATATGTGTTTTGGAACAAATTTTTAGATGAGTGAATATATGGATTTTCAACAAAGTTCATTGTTTCTGCAGTTTCCATTTACACTAGAATTCTCACTATTCTCAGTGACTGTCCTTCATCAAAGTTTCATTTTCATCAGAAAATGAAGAAACCCTGTTTCATGAAGGACATGTAATTTAGAGCTGATGTAGAGGAAGGAGGAAGGAGCAGCTTTAAAAGGCTAGTTGGGCTTCCAATAAACCTTCTGGTAACTACTGGCAAGGAGGACCTGGTTTCCTGTCTGGCAGAGTAGTCACTGCAAAAGCCAGTGCTCCATGGCCAGCCAAAAGTCACCATGATAGTACCCCCAGGACTTCTCCCCTTGCACTGCTTTGCCACTCATTTGCTGAGCATCACAGGAATAAGAGCCTGCTCTTCTAAAACTTCTATAACCACAGAACTATCTTTATAAAGTGGTGTGTCTGGACATCCTCTGCCTCAGTCATGTTCCAACCAGGCATGACTTTCCTGAGTTAATTAGAGCAAAATGAAGACTTCAAGGATATTTTAATGTGCTACAGAGTTTGCAAGTTCTGGTAGCCTCCTGACCCATAAATCGTTGAGAGGGAAATGGAAACACCCTGGATAATACCATCCTTCTTGTTGCCTCAGATATTATTGATGACATAGAAAAGGGGAACATAGAGAATAAAGGGAATTTATGAGATCTTCCTGAAATGGACAAAGGAATAGAAATAGGAATCCTACCCAAATCTGCCCAAACCTTGTCCAGTTCAACAACTGAACTTTTAGGTTGGGGATTTAGCTCAGTGACATAAATGCTTGCCTGGTAAGCACAAAGTCATGAGTTCAATCCCTCCTTTGAAAACAAACAAACAAACAAACAAACCCTCAAATCTTTGAGTTTGGGAATTAGCTCAGTGGTGTAAGCATCTGCCTGGCAACTGTAAGTTCATGAGTAACATTCTCAGTACTAAAAAAAAAAAAAGTAAACAAACAAACAACAAAAAAACCCCTACTGAGTTTGTACACCCTTCTTGTACTGAACTTGTAACCTTGTTGATTTGGTCTTGGCAAAGAGACTTACCTAATGGAAAGGACTTCTTTCTTGATGAGTTCTGCCTGATAGTCATGCTCTTTGCTGCTCTAGCTGTTTCAGAAATCTGAATTCCTTCATCAGCTCATCTGTTAACAGTTGTAGCCAGATCACTGTTCTGCTTGTGGCAGATGAGTGAAGCACTCTGTGTGGTTTGACCTCACTTCCAGTCCATGACTTTAGAAGTGTTCCCAGCTGTGCCTCTTTTTCCCCTCAGGCCTGGCTGAAGGATGGGAACCCATCTTTCCCCCAAGTATTGTTGGATTTACCTAAGTTCCTCTTTCTTCCCTCTCTCATGAGGCCTGACATTTTTTTTTACTCTATTGTCTTATGGAACCATGAGGAATTTTAGATGCTGACAGGATAAAATTGAGGAGAGGAAGAGTGAACTATAGATGAGGGAAGTAGCAATGTGTAGATAAAGAAATCCCAAAAGTTTGAAGTCAAAGCCACCTAAATTTAATCCCAGCCCTGGAACTTTCTGGTTGGAAATGCTAAGAAATTTAACTTCTCTCTGCTACAGTTTGCATGCTGCTTATTATAGTATGGTTATTTTATATGGTCGGTATTTTGGAAAACTGAAATGACATATAATTAATAGTTCCTTAGCCACACTCATTGTCTTTTAAATTTTATGTATTGTTGTAGACATTAGGTTATAGAAGTAAAACAGAGTTGTATCATCTCTTTACTCATAACTCTTACATTTCAATGGAGGAGCTGTATAAATTACAAGTAAATGATGAACAGCATAAGACTGTTATCTCATGATTTGAAATAATTAAATCTGAAATGGCAGAAATAGAAAACTGTAGGAAAAAGGTCTCCAACATATTAAGTACAATATATAAATTATTTATTTGTTTATTTGGTCTTATGGTGATCACTGTGAAGTAAAAGGTGTAAGGAGGAGACATGAATCCTGACACTAGTTGTTCATGTAAATTGAACCTGTTGGATTTTGATACAGGTTGCAAACAATACAAGAAAGAAATAAAATGTTATTAAGCTATGTAATTCAGGTTTTTAAAAGTCATTCTGTTTTAGAAAAAGGAAAAGTTATAGTTCCTTTATGTGCATCCACACTTCAATTACAAAACTTTGTAAAGAATATCTTAATTCTGTCAATAGGGAACTGATTAAGTGTTATTTCATGGCACACGGTGAAATTCATCATTAATGTGCCAATATATATTAATTCCAATGTTATAATTTAAAATAAACAACTAGCATCAAGATTTGGCTTTCAAATACCAATTTCCAGGGAAAGGAACCTGTACTCTCTGGACAAATATTTGATTCTAGCCCTTAGGCAGAAAATACTTGAATTTAATGTGAAGGCATTTAGTATGGAATGTAAATGTGAAAGAAAAAAGAAAAAAAATCCAGTGTAGTTTTAGGTCACAATATGGAGATGCAAAATAAAAGTGCTCCCAGTAGCTAAAACTAATAATTTCAGCAATAAATATAAGGTTAAAATATGAAATAAATATACCAATAAGTATACAAGGAATGCTAAAAAGTGAAAGGTTCCTGTTCTAGTGTAAATTACTGTACAGTTATGGTGGTGATCTAATGTGGCAGAAAGCCAAATTGGGAATGCTTAGCACTTCCTGCTTCTTCTTCAGCCCCAATTGCAACTCTCCTTCCTGTTTGCATGCTCAGAGAATTACAATCGGTTCCTCACACATCATCAATATCTGTCCCATGTGCCACTTCAGTCAGAGGTGATATAACTCTCTGTTTCTCTGTATCTGGTTTAAGGGGATGGCTCAGCCTCCACGAGTTGTGTGCACCTTCCTATGTCCTGAACTCAATGAACCTGTTCATTTTGTACTTTTGCTTCTCTCTTGCACCAGAATACTATAACAAAAAGTATGGTGAATATTGAAATTAATATATTACATTTAAAAGTATATTGCCATTAATCCCTTTCAAAACTGCCCCATTTATCCCAAACTGACTTATTCTGTTGTTTTTGCATCGTCTCCAGCACCTGTAGAACTCTTCTTTTTGAGTATCTTTAGCTTTGGTAGTTGCCTAATCTTCCTGCATTGATTCAAAACATTTACCTTTCATGGCCGTTTGTGACTGAAGAGGATCCAGAAGTCACATGATGCCATATTTGTAAATAAAGTTGATGAGGATGCACTGTAATGTTTTTATAAACCTGCCTTTCTGTTGGATGGCCTGTGGCAGCAGCATTTATCGTACTTTTTTTAATCAGAGCTGGTGAACACACTCATGGAAGAAGACTTCCAGAACTGCTTCAGAAAGTGGCAAGAACAATGCCATAACTGTATTTGTGTCAAGGAGGTTATTTGGAGAGATCAGTCACAATACCTCTTTCATTTTATTAAAAATTTTAAATTGTAAATGTGGACTGTAGTCTTTGTCATCTTCTATATTGATGTCAATAAATGACTGAATAAAATTAAATGGGCAAAATCAACAAACTTCCCATGTAAAGAATTCCAAATCATTTATACAGACATTATGTCCACAGGTTCCCATGTTCTGAGGTTACACACAACAGAATAACTTCTTTCCAAACAGTGGAACTAATGTTTTCAATAGAGAACAAATTTTTCCTTAGTTTTCAGTAGAGAAACCTGGCACACTTGCTCTCATCCAAGTGCTCAAGGTAAACATCAATGGTTCTAAGGTATATTGATATTATGTGCCCATGACAAAATGTGGTAAAAATGACACTTTCTCCTATAATACTTCTACCCAATTGTAACCTTAGTCTCAGCATAAAGAAAACCTTAAATAAACCCCCAAAACAGAGTATGCTACAAAGTATTTGACTACTGTTTTCCAAACTTATCAAGATCATCAAAACAAGTCTCAAAAATTGGCAACTGTCAGAAGTGCAGTAGATGAGAATAAGTTCA
This sequence comes from Hydrochoerus hydrochaeris, assembly GCA_004027455.1. Taxonomy (NCBI): domain Eukaryota; kingdom Metazoa; phylum Chordata; class Mammalia; order Rodentia; family Hydrochaeridae; genus Hydrochoerus; species Hydrochoerus hydrochaeris. Next base: position 258,906 of record PVLA01001231.1, read on the forward strand.
TATGAGGGAGTATCCTGGTGATTTCAGAACATAAAAAGGATCTTGGTAAACACTATCAAAATCTGAATAAAGTATAAACCTTCATTACAATAATGTATCAATATTAGTTTATTGTTTATGAGAAATGTGTCATACTATATGGAGGTGTCAATAATGGGAATTGTAGCATATTACACTATCATGACAGGGTGTCTTTGAAACTTAACCTCTTCTAATGTTTTGGAAAAGTTTACATTAGAAAAATCAGGATGAAGAAATATTACAAATATAATAAAACATAGACTGTATGTATTTTATGGTAAAAATTGCAAATATATAAACAAACTTTACTATTAGAATTTTTGTGGCAAGATTAAAATATTAGTAACAGTTGTGACTTCTGGAAAAATAAATGGGGGAAAATAGAGTTTGGTACTAACTAGGAGATTTGTTTCACTTGGATATAATTTTATACTCCTTAAAGTTTTGAGCTGTAAATTTTTAATTAATTTTATTTTTATTTTTTTGTTTTTTTTTAAATTTTTTTCTTTTAAAGAGAATAAAACAAAAGAGGACAGATCTAAGCAGATCAGAACAGAGCAATATGAGGAACACAGCACTTCACAACAAGACAATTGGATATTAACAGTAGCTACTCTAATGTCTCTTTCTTTGAAAGACATTAGCTTTAGCTTAGCTTTACACACAATAATGTCAAACATAACAAAATACAATAAAACCACTCAAGAGAATGAAAGTATTGCAAGGCATTCTGAACCAAATAACCAAAGATGAACAATGTCTGCTATATTATCTCATTTTCCATAAAAAACTTGTTTTTACTATCATACATATTAAAACTCAGTAAGACACAACATGATAGAACCAATGGTAATAAGAAAATGAAGAGCATGGTAGGACTTCAGAGCAAGATGATATTAAATCAACAATGGCTGCCATATTGTCTTTCCTTCAAAGTAACTATTCATACCATCACATATATTAAGATCAAACAAAACAGAATAAAACCATTCCAACCAATGAATGAAAACATAAAACTTTCAAGTGTGAACCATGATTACCATAAAAAACTTCTGTACTATTACCATTTCTCACACTAGGGAGACTATACAGCATTTATACATGTGATTTTGATTTATTTCACTTATGAGTTCAAATTGCATCCATTTATTTATAAATATCTCAATGTGATCATTCTTTATAGCTGAGTAGTAATCCATTGTATAAAAATACCACAATTTTTTTATCCATTCCTCCGTTAATGGGCACTTAGGTTGTTTTCAAGATCTGGCTATTACAAATTGTGCCACTATAAACATGGGTGTGCATATATCATTGTGGTAAGATGTTTTCAGATCTTCTGGGAATGTGCCTAAGAGTGGAATAGTTGGATCAAATGGGACCTCCAACCCCAGCTTTTTGAGGAATCTCCAGATTGACCTCCACAGTGGTTGCACCAGTCTACACTCCCACCAACAACAGTGCAGAAGAGTTCCTTTTTCCCCACAGCCTCTCCAGCATTTGTTGTTGGTAGTTTTCTCGATCCTGGACATTCTTTCTGGAGTAAGATGGAATCTCAGTGTGGTTTTAATTTGCATTTCTCTAATGACCAATGATGATGAACATTTTTTTCATGTATTTTCCATTTGCATTTCTTCATCTGAGAACTGTGTGTTCATCTCAGATGCCCATTTTTGGACTGGGTCTTTGAATTGCAGGGGTCTGATTTTTATTAATTCCTTGTAAGTTTTAGACAAAAGTCCTTTGTCTGAGGTACTGTTCACTAAGATTTTTTTTCCCAGTTTGTGGCTTTTCTTTTCATCCTGATGGAGATTTCTTTGGACATGCAGAAACTCTTTAATAAGATATGATCCCAGTTGTTGATTCTGGGAAATATTTCCCATGCAGTTTGGTTCTTGTTCATGAATTCTCTACCTACCCCAGTGTCTTCAAGATTTTTACCTACTTTGTCTTCCAACAGATTTAGCATTTCTGTTTTAATTCTTTGATCCATTTAAATTTTAGTTTAGTACATGGTGATAGGCATGGGTCTAATTTTAGTTTTTGGCATATGGAAAGCCAATTTTTCCAGCACTTATTAAAGTGGCTATCGTTCTTCCAGTGAATATGCTTGGCCGCTTTATCAAAGATAAGGTGGTTGAGTGTGTTCGTAGTTGTATCTTCTAGTCTATTCCATTGATCTTCAGGTCTGTTTTTATTCCAATACCATGTTGGTTTTATTACAGTAGCTTTATAGTATAACTTCAAGTCAGGGATTGTGATGCCTCTTGCCTTGGCTTTGCTGCTTAGAACTGCCTTTGCTATTCTAGGTCTCTTCTGGTTCCAGGTTAATTTTAGGAGTGATTTCTCTAGATCTATGAAGTATGTTAGTGGTATTTTCATTGAGATTGCATTGAATCTGTATAACAATTTTGGAAGAATGGCCATTTTCACAGTATTTATTCTTCCTATCCATGAGCAAGGGATGTCTTTCCATTTTCTGAGGACCTCTTTGATTTCTTTTTTCAGGGTATTATAATTTTCCCTGTACAACTCTTTTACATCTTTCTTTAGATTAATTCCTAAGTATTTCATTTTTTTGGATGCTAGTGTGAAGGGTTTGGATTCTCTTATTTCTCTCTTGGTGATTTTGTTGTTAGTGTATAAGAACGCTATTGATTTTTGAGTATTGACTTTGTATCCAGCTATGTTGCTGAATTTATTTATTATATCTAGGAGTTTTTTGATGGAATTTTGGGGGTCTTCTATGTAGAGTATCATGTCATCTGCTAATAGTGATAATTTAACTTCTTTTTTTCCTATCTTTACTCCTTTTATTTCTCTCTCTTGTCTAATTGCTCTGGCTAGTGGGCTAGTGTTTCCAGTACTATGTTGAATAGGAGTGGTGATAAGGGACATCCTTGTCATGTGCCTGATTTCAAGGTAAAGGCTTTCAGTTTTTGGCTATTTAATATGATACTGGCTGTTGGTTTGTTGTTAATGGCCTTTATCATATTGAGGTAAAGACCATCTATTCCAATTCTCTGTAAAGTTCTTATCATGAATGCATGTTGGTTCTTATCAAAGGCTTTTCTGCATCTATAGAAATGATCGTGTGATTCTTATTTTGGCTCTATTGATATGGTGGACTACATTTATTGATTTACATATGTTGAACCATCGCTGCACGCCTGGGATGAATCCCACTTGGTCATAGTGTATAGTTTTCTTGATGATTTGCTGCATCCTGTTTGCCAATATTTTATTGATAATTTTTGCATCTATGTTCATTAGGGAGATTGGCCTATAGTTCTCTTTTTCAGTTGGGTCTTTCTCAGGTTTTGGTACTGGAGTGATATTTGCTTTCAGGAATGACTTAGGGAGAATTGCTTCCCTTTCAATTTCATTGAAGAGTTTGAGGAGTGTGGGCATTAAGTCTTCTTTGTATTTCTTGTAGAATTCCATAGTGAATCCGTCTGGGCCTGGGCTCTTCTTTGTTGGTAGGGACTTGATTACATTTTCAATTTCATTAATAGATATTGGGTTATTAAACAATTTTACATTTTCTTGATCCAACTTTGGTGGTTCATATGTTTCTAGGAATCTGTCCCTTTCTTCTGTGTTATCAAACCTATGAGATTAGAGGTTTTCAAAATAGTTGTTGATGATCTTCTGAATTTCCACAGGGTCAGTAGTGATTTCACCTTTTTTGTTCTGTATTGCACGAATCTGAGTCTTTTCTTTCCTTTTTAAAATTAGGTTGGCTAGAGGCTTGTCAATTTTATTTATTATTTCAAAGAACCAAATCTTTGATTCATTGATTCTTTCAATTGTTTTCTTAGTCTCTATTGCATTAATTTCTGCTCTGATCTTTATAATTTCCTCCCTTCTTTTGGCTTTGGGCTTGGCTTGCTCTTCTTTTTGTAGCTGTTTGAGGTGTAATATCAGGTTGCTTATTTGTGTTCGTTCTGTTTTCCTAATGTGGGAACTCAGTGCAATAAATTTTCCTCTGAGGACTGCTTTCATTGCATCCCACAGGTTCTGGTAAGTTGTGTTTGTATTTTCATTTGCTTGGAGATGTTGTTTAATTTTGTCTTTAATTTCCTCTATGACCCACTGATTGCTCAAGAGTATATTATTTAATTTCCATGTGTTTGTAGGGTTTTTGCAATTACTTTTATCATTAATTTCCAGTTTCATGGCACTATGACCAATAACTGCATGGGATAATTTCAATTCTTTTGCATTTACTTAAATATGTTCTGTGGGTTAGTGTATGGTCTATTTTTGAGAATGTCCCATATACTGCTGAGAAGAATGTATATTCTGATGTTAGATGGAACACTGTACACATCTATCAAATCCATTTGTTCACAGGTGTGATTAATTTCTGTTATTTCTTTGCTGATTTTCTGTCTAGTTGATCTGTCCCTTTATGTCAATGATGTGTTAATGTCTCCTGTTATAATTGTGTTATTGCCTATTTGACTTTTTGTTTCTGTTAATACTTGCTTTGTGTAGTTGGGCATTCTGGAATTTGGTGCATATATATTTGAATTAATTTTAAAACTATCTTAATTCTTTTCTAAACAGAACCTCAATTGCACAAGTAGTGGCATCAAAAAATCAATAAATGATATTATAACAAGAAAGAAAGCTTCTGTACAGCAACAGAATTAATTTGTAGAACAAAGGCAACTTATGGAATGGGAAAATGTTTTACCAGCTACTCCTCAGACAGAGGATTAATATCAAAAATCTAGGTAGAGCTCAAAAAAATTAAACCACTTAAAATTAAAGGACTGATCTTGAAATGTGCAAGCAAAATGAACATATGCTTCATAGAAGAACAAGTACAAATGGTCAACAAATATATGAAAAAGTGTTCAACATCTCTAGTCATTACAAAAATGCAAATTAATGCTAAGATTTCATCTGACTTAGGAAAGAATGGCAATCATTAGAAAATCTAATAATAAGAAATGTTGGCAAGGCTGTGGTGATAAAGGAAACACAGTACATTGCTGGTGGGAGTGAAAACAATTGCAAACATTATGGGAAACGGTATGAAGATTTCCCAAAGAACTAAAATTGAAATTTCATATGACCCAGCTATCCCTCTGCAAGTTATCTTCCTCAAAGAGCTTAATATATCATACTACAGTGGTACATGCATATCCATGTTCATAGAAGCACAATTTGCATTAACTGAGTCCTGGAAGCAGCTTATTTATCCATCAGCAGGTGAGAAAATAAAGAAATATTATATAATTGAATACTACTTGGCTATCAAGAATGGTAAATTTGAGGCATGTGTAGAAAAATGGATACACCTGAAAGAAATATTATGTTGAGTGAAATAAACCTGACTCATAAGCTTACATGTCACATGGAATCTCTCATTTGAGTGAGGAAAAGTACAAAAGAAGAGAATAATAAAGTTTGGATAATAAAGGGGACAAAGGGATAGATATGTTGCAAAAGGGAAGGGGACCAAGTTGGGTGAGTGTTGAAGAGGAGGGGGAGTGACACAAGGAGAAAAAAGATGTACCAGGTACAGGAACCTAATCACTTCAATGAGTGCAAACATGTCATACAAAGAGGTAAGATTAGGGACTTCAACTAGAATGAAAACTGGAATAGGGGAGCTAAAATTGGTAGGCTGAGAGGAGGCAAGGGAAAGGGATTTTAAAAATAACAAGCTATAGAATGTGTGGGGACCCACTCAGAGAACTTTACTTGAAAGAAGAGCAACTGTCTCCATTTTGGATTAACTTGACCCTGTCTCCATGTGCTGATGTGTACAGAGATGGCCAGGCTATTTCTTTGTCCCTTTGGTTTTAAGAAATTGGCTTTAAGCAATGTAAATTGGGCTGACTGAGGAGCTGATGCGTAACCTTGATGCAAGCAGACAGGTCATTGTTCCCTGCCCAGTGACTCCCCAAATAATGTGGTTGAGCCAGGCGGGATGGAGAGTCATGCTCCATGGTTTTGGCTGGGATCAAGCCTCGAGAAAGAGGCTATGACTTCCCAGGGCAAAAAGGATTGTGTATCAGAACTGAAGCATCAACTCCAAAATATTATATACTACTTCAGTTGTGTTATTCAGATTACTTTCTCTCTGTTTCTTGTCTTCTGAATATTGGAGAGGTCATCTCAGATCTAGCTAGCCCAGCTCATGGTAGTCACCACAATAATGAGTTTCCTGCCACTTTCACTGTCACTCATCCTGGAGCCACTCCTTTCATGGAGAATTAATGAAACCTGGTTTGCGCTCTGGATCATGACCTTTGTTCTAGTGAGCTAGCATTTTGATGGCACTTAGAACTCCTTGGGTCCCCATAATTAGACACATGCTTAGTTTCTTTATTCTTGCCTTGGGTTACACTGGAAGTGGTAGATTCGAATTAATTCACTAGAATTCCAATAACTTCTACATGAGATTACAAATATAAATCTTCCTGGACCACAACAAGGAATGAGAAAGGGAGCTGTATGGAACATATACATAACTGCTCTCCAAATGATTGTAAACTACATGGAAGGCAAATATGTACTAAAAAATTCTTTTAATAGTTAAAATAAAATAGGTAAATTTAGATTTACAGAAGGTCACAAAGAAAATGCAGGTAGTTTCTTTATATACTTCATCCATTGTTTCCCAATTTTCATATCTTGAATGACTGGATATCACTCATAGAACTAAAACAGTAGCATTGTTGTTGTATCATGTACTAATCTACATGCTTGACTTGGCCAGTTTTCTCACAAATGTCTTCTGTTTTCCATGATTCAGTCCAGGATACTATATTGCACTTGTTTATCATATATCTTTACTTTTCTCCAACCTGTGACACTTCTCAGTGTTGCCCTAATTTTCAAGACCTTTGCAATTTTTAAAAGTGTGAGTAGTGGCCAGGTATTTTTTAGAATGTCCTTCAATGAGTGCTATTTGATTTTCATGGTCATACATTCTTTGGTGAGAGGGAGGAATAATATCATAAAGATGTTTTCATCATAACATGCATGAGAGTGTGCAATATTAACATAATATCATATTTATTATATGAACTTTAATCTCTAATTAAGGTAGTGTGTGTGATGTTTCTCCATTGTGAAACTATTATATTCAATTGCTATAGTCTTTCTTCTACAAGCTACTTTTTAAATGGTAAACAACTGAAAGGGAAATGGATTAATCTCTATCTAAAGAAAAAAAGGTATTTACAAGCTAAGCATTTTGATTCTTCTCGATTGTTTCTTAACCTCATCATTGGAGACAGTTTTTCCATGTCTCAGTTTCTTCCATGCAAAACACTGTATTAATGCTGTGAGACCAAAAGAAAGTGCCATGAATAAATAAATATTCCAAGTTCTGGCTCATGTTATATGTAAGAAGTTCTCATAACTTGGAATTTGAAGTTGCCATCAAGGCAGGAAAGAAAGGTTCAGTTACTATATGATGATAGGTCGCCATTATTATTGGCAACAACACCTTCTAGGCAATTGCTTTCTTAGATCTTTATATATATAAGCATTTTTGCTTTGAGTACTTTTATTCTTAATTTTTACATGGTGAACTCATACATAGTATTCTGATATCAGTCAGAAGTTACATCCTCAATGAAGTTTTCTCTTTTCCTGAATATGTTAGGACCCCCTCTTTTGCTTCCCATCACATTATCATTTCCTTCACAATAATGATAGAAGTTTGTAATTGTATTATATATAAACACCATATATACTTGTATGTATATGTATGTGTATGACTTATGCATTTTTGTTTAATGTCTGTATTTTCCATTGGAGTGCAATATCATTGAAGGCAGCGATTTGTTCATCTTATAAATTAATAGATAGAAACATAAAGATTAGGAAGTGAGCATGAAAACCATAACAGTGTGGTGGGTTTTATGATAATGCTTTAAATTTAAGGGTTTGATTGAGATAATGGAAGCATGAAAATACCAATTGCACCAATAAGAAAATCATATACGACAAGGTAGAGAAGTTTGGCAGATAGTAACAATAGGTACTCTTTTAGCTAAAAGCTTACTGATGACCACTTCAAAAGTTAAGCTTTAGTTGAATGGAGAAGTAAAGCAGTGGGAGAAGTGTTTTATGGGTTGTGGTTTTTGAAACCCAGGACACTGCAGAAGGTGCAGCTGAGGGCATTCTTCACTTCATTATTCCTCAGGCTGTAATGATGGGATTCAACATAGGAGTCACAACAGTGTAGGACAATGACAATAATTTCTTATTCTCAGGAGAATTATTTGATTTGGGCCTAAAATGTATGAGACTTGAGGACACACAGAACAGGCAGACAACAAAGAGGTGAGAAGACCAAGTAGAGAAGGCTTTCTGCTTCCCTTTAGCTGATGGAATCTTGAGGATGGCAGCAGCAATGCAGGTGTAAGAAGACAAGATCAGCAAGCAGGGGATCATGATCACCAGAATGGTCCCAACAATGGCATAGATCTCAAACAGGGCTGTGTCTGCACACACCAGCCTCAGCACAGGTAAGCTGTCACAAAAGTGGTTCACTTTGTTGGAGGCACAGAATGGGAAACTGAAGAGCCACATGGTCTGCACAGTGGCTACAGGAAGTCCTGGAAACCAGGAGGCTGCTGCCAATTGGGTGCATGTCCTTTGGTTCATGAGGACTGGGTAATGCAAGGGACTGCAGATAGCTACATAGCGGTCATATGCCATGGTGGCCAAGAGGAAGCATTCGGCCACCCCAAAGAAGAAGGAGAAATACATCTGAGTGGCACAGCCAAGGAAGGAGATGGTTGTGTCCTGGGCAAATAGGGTTCCCAGCATTTTAGGGATAATGACTAGGCTGAGGCCAATCTCCAAGAAAGACAAGTTCCTGAGGAAGAAGTACATGGGACTGTGCAGCACGGGATCAGCCAAGGTAACCAGAATGATGAGGCTGTTTCCCATCAGGGTGGCCAGGTAGATGAGGAGAAATACCAGGAAGAGCAATGACTGTATCTCAGTAGGTAGGAGGAGAAGCTCATGAGGATAAACTCACTTATTCGTGTCCAGTTTCCTCCAGCCATAGGTATAAATCCTCCATATCATCATGGAGAGAAATTCTTCATAGGAGTAGTCACATTGTGAATATTTTTTCAGATACCTTCTTACTGTTAAGCAATTAGACAAGTTTTAGATCTTTCATTTCTAACTAACCTATATACAATAGTCGTTAGGTCAAAAGCAAGAATATCAAGGGGACATGAAAGGATACCTTTTGGAAGATAATAACATTTCTGAAAGCTCTTAAGCTTTGGCAAACATGAAAATTGTAAAAGAATTCATTAAAAAACAGATACAAGTGGGTTCATAAAAACTCTAGAAATGCTTACACATACATAATTATAATGCAAATTATGTTATGTAATGATTCTCCTTATCTTCATGAATTCTTCTTGCCTGTCTAGAATTTGAAAGTTGATTAAAAGAGTAGCATGTATTGAGGTCTGCATACATTTCTGTCATATCTTATACTGCTTCATTTATTTATATATTTAAGAATTCAAAAGTTTTTTGTTTAACAAAGAATGAAAATTATAGCAGCACTGACCCCTCTTTTGGAGAAAATGGCTACATACATAGCTATGTCAACTTATGGCTGGTACTTTACTCCCTTTTTGATCAATGAAGTGTATAATTTCCTTGTATGTGTTCTCTTACATATCTATTTTTCCTTGAGGACATTGATCTCAGAAAAATTAGGAAAAGCAATTAAGCTATAGAACTTGAATTTTAACCACATTTATTAGATCCAATTACCACTTTGAATTATACTGAACTGTGCTTTATTTCCTTGGTATATTCTGCCTTGAACTGCGGGATAACTTGGTGCCAAAGAAAGGTTGTGGGGATTTCTACAAAATTGCAATGAACATAGAGGAAATTATAACCAAGTTTGTATCATTAATATGAATTCTTTCAGCAGGTTGTCTAGATTCACCTGAATCCCAAAGTTATACTATGTCTTTTATGTGTTAGTTTAAAATCAACAGCCATTTTAACATTTTAGTAAATTAGAATGTTGAATTCTAATGTGAGAAAAACAATACAGTTGGTTAAAGATACTGGAAGAGAGCTCAGGATAAAGGAAAAACTTTGGACATGGCTAAGGAACTTCCATGAGAAATTCAATATACTAGGTGTATTAAAGACCAAATTAAGCACAGAGTAAAAAACACACTAGCTTGTGGTTAAAGTACTGTACATTTTCCATCAATATACTTTTCTTTTTTATGCTAAGGCATTTGCTCTATGTTCTGTGTATTAAGAAATTCACCTTAATTTCAAACAACAGAGTGATGCTTTCATATATAAGTCAAGGAGAAAAATCACTGAGATATTGGGAGATTAATTGGTGTGATGAGAAATTAAGAGATGGATCAAGAGCTCTGTGCCTGGTATCAAGAAAACCATGGGGCATGTGTTCAGTACAATCACTGTTCAGTAACAAGCACCATGGGAAATGAAAAACTGCTGGGGAAAGGATAAATACTAGTCAGGACCCAGTGAATAATCTTTTTTTTAGTAATATTTAATATTCCAAAGTACCTAATTATAAAAGGAAAGTCATTTTTACAAAACAATTGTTATACAATTCATCTAATATTCCTCCAAAGCATATAATGTTTACAGTTTCAAGCACAAATTGCAAAAATGAAATACAATTAAAAAAATAATTAAGGGACCAAAGATGTGCAACAAACAGAAACACTCAACTAGGAACTCTCTTGTCACTGAAAGGCAAGGCAACCCTTTGCCTGTTTTAATAGAAAAGCAGAGGAAGTCATGGGAGATGTGTGCACAAACAGTTTGGATTAATGAGAGGAATTCAAGACATCAGAGCAGTAGTTTCCTTCCTTGAAGTACAATTCAGAAGAAACTGGCAAGCAATGAATTGTTTCTACAAGTTACTTTCAACAAGTCTCATAAAGCACTGACTAGTGAATAAATACTCATAAAAATGACTAAACCATGATTGTTTAATTGAAAGACTGTGGATCACAGTGCTTGAACTTATGAAACCTGAATTAGTAAATTAAAGTGGAAAAATAAGGATTTATATCCAACTTATTGGGGGAAATTATGAAACATACAATCATGATGAGATTAAACAAATTACAAAATGCACTTAATAAGCATTTCAGAATGACTGAACAAAGCCAATGGAAGTAAAATAATATTCAAGGAAGTACTAGAAGAAGAATAAACATCTCTGACATAAAGGAAATTTGAGTTTTTGAAATAATCTTTAAATAAAAAATAATTCTCAAAAGATTAATACAAACATATCTTTATACTAATTTAAGATTTGGAAAAATTGGGAAAGAGAAAAAATATTCTTTTATTTAGCCATATTATAACAATGATTACAATAACATACAACAAAAAATACTAATTTAAACCACAGATTTGCAATGAAAAAAGTTCATTATCATTAATCTTTAAGGAAATGCATATATATATGTTCCTTCCACCATCATCCTCCTCCTCACCATCTATAGTTCTGAGCATCGAATCCAAGGCTTTGTACTGAGTTACATCCCCCGCCATTTAAACATTTTAAAATGTTGACACAGGGTCTTGGTAAATTGTTTAATGACTAGGCTGAGCTGTAACTTGAGATCTTCCTGCCTCAGCCTGCCCCAGTGATGGGATTATGGGCATACATCACCACGCTGGACTCATTTATAAATGTTAATTCTGATTGCAAACATACATCAATATAAACAGATAAGAATGTGTAGAAAAAGTGGCAGCACCAAGTGCTGATGATGAGTGGGCACCTTGATCATTAAAGACATTGCAGGTATAAATGTGCGATGCAGAGCTGATCTAGAAAATAGTTTAGCAGTTTTTTAAAACAACTAAGAATGAAAATACCCCACAACCCAGTAAGAGTACCTCCAGATATTTATCTCAGAGGAAAAAAAAAAAACTTATGTTAAAACAAAAACATGAGTGTTTATAGCTACTCTGGGGATAAGAGTTCCAAACTCATAGCAATCCAGATATCCATCAAGGGATCACAATCCATTCAGTATATGGTCATGTTTCACTACTGTACTTTGTACACTTTTTCAATAACAAAAAAGACAAAGTATTGATATCAACTAATGAACCAAGTTCATTTCCAGAAAGTTATGCTCAATATACAGTAATACTGTATCATTTCATTTATATAGTCTTCTTTAAATGAAAAAACTATAAAAATGGACAGCAGACAGGGGCTGCCAGTGTCTTATCGAGAAGGTGTGGATGGGAGGGAAGTGGGGTGGCTGCGAAAGTTCTTCATGAGGGATTTTCAAAGTGGTGGAATATTCTAAATGTTGACTGCAGTATTTGGATTATGACATTGTCCTACAATTTTTAAAGATGTTGCCTTTTGGTAAAGGATACATAAGATTTCTATGTATTATTTCCTAGAACTGCATGCAAATGTACAATTATTTTAGAATAAACTGTTGAAAAAATAGAAAAACTAAAATGCAAAATCATTCCTTCAAAGTGAAGGCGATATTTTCTTTGCTAAGAGGCTAAACAATTAGCTTTTGAAAATAATTCTCTGTTATGGAGGGGCAATTGAATATTTGTAAACATTTCCACCATTGTATTATTTGACAGAAATAAAAGTATCTCCCATTAAATTTTCATATATACTTACATAACATGGTCAAGTGAATTTTCTAGTAAATTTGAAAAATATAATGAGTGTACTGTTACAATTAGCTTAGTGTATATATTAGTAAGAGGGCAACAATAAAGGCCTACTAAAATGCAATGTTTTCTGATTATAAGAAAAATTTGTCAGAGAAATGTGAAAATTTCAAAAAGACTTTTGCATGTTCATTTTCTATAATTATAGTTAGGGAAAATTAACCTAGCTAACAATACTGATCTTTTTGTCACTTTATTATATTTATTTTCTTATAGCCATTTTATCAAAATGAAATATTGATTCTCCTTATGGTTAAAAGTTTATAATTTTAAACATGTATATAATTAAATGTATTGAGAAACAGTTCATCAATGTAATTTATTAAATTAAAATTTTAAGTGATGAACTATCTTAAATCTGATTTCTGTAATGTAATGTTTATATTTTCTTTTTATGAATATATTTTGCAAATAAACTTACATTAACCTAGTAGTAAAATAAAGAAGTTTGAAATGTTATATTTGCTGATCTTTAAAATTTTAGTTGTATATATTTTGTAACATACATAAGGTATACAATTATAAATAGAAAATGAACAAAAACAAAAAGAGTGACAGATCTTCCCTGTGCAAGAGTAACTGATAGGACAGAGTAGATTAATGTTTACAGAACATGCATCAGGCTTAGTAGATATTCACTATTGCTATTAATTGATAAATAGTGAAATAAACTAACGTGGTTTCCAAATCTATTTTGTAAGTGGGTAGTTGCAGAAGTACAAATCAATCAAAAATTTAAAAAAAATCAAAAGTTGTTAAATTTTTTAATACAGTCAAAATTTTGCTCTTTAAAAGCAATAATAAAAAAGTTGTCTCATTCATTGAAAACAAGTAGGAAACAGAAATAAAAGCATTAGAACTAAAAAATGAAAAACAACTTCAGATACACAAGGACACTCCTTTATGCAGAAATTAATACAGTGAACACTATAATAATTTATTTAGCATATAAATTAATACTTTTAGATTAAAAATTATTAAGTGATTTTTCTGCTAAAATAAAGGATCTGAAATAGACAAAAATTAAAATATATGTAGAAGAAATTTTGTCAAAGCTGTAGAATCAAACTAGGTGTAAACTAGCACAGTTATTTGAATGAGTTTTTTCTAATTTTCAAAGAAGAGATAGATCGAGGGTTACTTAAACTCTTTCAGAGTAAAGAGCACGATATTTATTCTATAATCCTGATAATAACAAATCCTATTTTTCAGTATTTCCAAATATGATCCTTGCAATCAATCTTACTTGTTACTAGAGATTCAAAAATATAACAGAATTCAAGTCCACTAATGTCAAACCAAACCCATATCTCAATCAGGCATTATGCTAAAATATAATTAATTTCAAAAGTGAAATTTTTATGACATTTCTATATTCATAAAAATCTAACTAGAAAACTTTTTACTATATCAATAAAATACAAATATTTTAAAATAAAGATATTAAATCCACATCTTATGGATTGCAGTGCACTTTCATGCTAAAAAATGTCTGAGGCAAATTTAATTTCTTGAAAAATTAAGCACAAAATAATAAATACATTTAAAACAATTCCAAAATCTGTAAGAAAACAATGCACAAAGTACATGTATAGTAAAACATTTCATATCACTTAATAATATTATATTATATTCACTGATAAAGTTAAAATATTGTATTCAGTCTATTTGCAAATATGTTGCAGTCTTTTAATAGGGAGGTAATACAAGAGCACAGTTCATTGAAGAGGAATTATATAGTTAGCTCATTAGCAACAAGCAAGGGAAGAATGAAAGTTTCCTTTGCACCTTAAACAGCACAGTAAAATATGTTCAATATGAACAATGACAAGTGTAAAATGACATACAGTTGAATTTGAAAAACCATTTCATTACAAAATTTAATATTTCTTATTAGCATTAGCTTCAGCATTCAGAAGACCTTTCCCAGCTTGTATGCTAAATCAGAATCCATACAAGGAAAGATTAATTGACCATGAAAATTTAAGGTGATCTAAATATCAAAAACCTGTAATAGAAAAGTATGAAGTATAAATTGAGATAATAATTACAAATTAATGAGAAGATATTCTTACAAATTACACAAGAGAAATTAGATAAACATAATCTTTCAATGTATAGGTTTAGAAAGCAAATGAGTGAAACATAGGTAAAAAGTTTAAGGCCATCAGATCGCAAATGAAAATATTAGAAAAGAAGTTACATGTATTGTAAATATTAAAATATGGCAATGATTATTTTGAGGAAAAATGAAATAATGTGAGCACACAAACACTGAATAAATAATAGGAGGATTTCATGTTACATATCAGAGACAGAGCGAGCAATTCCACCTCTAAAATTTTAAAGTATGTGTCAATAGCACAGTGCTCCTCTAAGGCTTATGTATATTAAATAATTGCAATGAATAGGTAACAGAGCATACTGTAAATACATAAAATAGGCTAGCTAAATAAATATATTTGCATTCCAGAATTGATATAAATTAAAAATATATTAAAGAATATTAACTGTCATAGGAAAATATTCAGTATGATTCATAAATTAATAGACTATAAACTAACATACTGAATATAAGAAATTCATTATTAAAAGACAATATAAATATACATACAGTAACATTTAAATATATTTTATATACATATGTAAATACAAAGCTTTCATTCTATTTCTTTGTTGGTATTTAATGCTGGAATTACAATTCTTTTAGAGTGATTCTTTAGATTTTATATATCTTACCATACACACAGTGAAACTATATTACTTTTTATCTAGAAAAACAAAAAGACATAAAAAGAATAAACATTAATACCACAAAACAACTTACAATTAGGAAAGATGAATGGCAACTTGCAGAAAAAATATCCAATAATGGCAACAATCAGTAAATATTGTTTTTGTATTTCTTATATACAAAGGCACATAGGTAATCTTTTTAAAATCCATGATTTTCCCAAAAGAATACAGTCAGAAAATATAAAGATTTAATTTTCCAAGAAATGCTAGTAGCAAAGAAGCAAAGGAAAATTACTCAATTTTGTTAGCAATAATAATAAAACTAAAATATACATTAATTTCTCCAACAAATTTGCAGAATTGAAGAATATAATACTAAATGTTAGTAAGTGATAAATTATGAAATTTTTTTTTAGCTGTATGAATTAATGCAATCTGTTTGAAAGTCATTTTGCGACAAAAGCATGAAGAATCTTTAGTGTTCTCTCATTTTGCTGAAGAAACACTTCTGGCTGAAAAGATGGAGGCAATGATTTGTGCTGTAAGCTTAAGAAGTGATTATTATAGTGATAAATTGAAAATGATCATTATTGAAGATGAATGAATGGTTCAATTACAAAGTCAGTATTTAAGAAAATATTGTATAATTATTGAAGTGATACTTTTATCTATTTTCTATTTATTTTTAAAATAAAAAATTACTTCAAAAAATAGTCTTTAGTGAAAGACAGTTGGACAAAATGATAAATTTCCAACCTTCATATTATGTGCTATATTAAACAATTGAAAGAACTAAAAGAATATATGTGTAATTTAAAAGTGTTTTGATTAAGATGGTTAAAAGAGGGAAAGGATTTACATTAATGTTATTTCCCTAGATTTGTAGATTTCCCACAGTGAGCCATATTCATTATGTTAATAATTAAAACATGACAATGAAATCATTATCGTCATAAAGTTAGCAATATTTTCAGAATATATAGTAGATTTATGCTTTGTGATT
Source organism: Hydrochoerus hydrochaeris (assembly GCA_004027455.1). Taxonomy (NCBI): domain Eukaryota; kingdom Metazoa; phylum Chordata; class Mammalia; order Rodentia; family Hydrochaeridae; genus Hydrochoerus; species Hydrochoerus hydrochaeris. Next base: position 275,401 of record PVLA01001231.1, read on the forward strand.
TGCACACGTTTTTCATTTTACTCTTATAGTTTGATTTCAATGACATCATTATGCTCTCCATATTAGAGATGAAGAAAGCAAAGTTTAGAGTTTTATGCTGAGTCATTTTGCAATTATAATTTTCAAAGTTAGACTTTGAATAAGTCATAATGATAATAGAACAAAAAATGACATCCTAAGTGTTATCTTTGGTTTTCCACAACATCTCTCCTTCCTTTTCTGCATGGCTGAGTTTCTTACTATACAGAACATATTGGTTCAGAATTGTGCTTTTATGTCTCTGCATATGATGTTGTTTCTGCCTTCACTCACTCCACTTCCATTTGTTTGAGGCCTCCTGATACTTAGCTTAGCTGTCGTGGAATGCTTCCAGAAAGAGTGGTCATTTTTTTCTTTTCAAATACATACGTTTAAATATTTTAGTCACTCAGCCACTGTGTTACCAACTTCTATCTCACTCTGTAAACCTATGAGTATTAACTTTCTCAGTCATCTTTATGGGAAGTAGCCCAGTGCCCGCCTAGAATCAGCTTTTTACATGTGTGTTGGAACAGTTGTTCAGATGAGTGAATATATGAATTTTCAACAAAGTTCATTGTTTCTGCAGTTTCCATTTACACTAGAATTCTTACTTTTCTCAGTAACTGTCCTTTGTTAGAGTTTCATTTTCCTCAGAAAGTGAAGAAACCCTGTCTCATGAAAGACGTAATTTAGAGCTGATGTAGAGGAAGGAGGAAGAGCAGGGTTGAAAGGCTTCCAATAAAATTTCTGGTAACTGCTGGCAAGGAAGAGTTGGTGTCCTGTCTGTAGAGGAATCACTGCCAAAGCCGGTGCTCCATGGCCAGCCAAGAGTCACCATGGTAATACCCCCAGGACTTCTCCAGTTGCACTGCTTTGCTACTCATTTGCTGAGCATCGCAGGAATAAGAGCCTGCTCTTCTAAAACTTTTATAACCACAGGACTATCTGTATAAAGTAGCATGTCTGGACGTCCTCTGCCTCAGTCAGTCATGTTCCAACCAGGTATGACTTTCCTGAGTTAATTAGAGTAAAACGAATACCTCAAGGATTTTTTTTAATGTGCTATACAGAATGCAAATTCTGGTAGCCTCCTGACCCATAAGATGTCAAGAGGGAAAAGGAAACACTCTTGATAATACCATCCTTCCTGTGACGTCAGATATTATTGATGACATAGAAAGGGGAAAGAGAGGCCAAGGATGAAGAGAATTCATGAGATCTTCCTGGAATGGATAAAGGAATAGAATTAGGTATCCTGCCCAAATCTGTCTAAACCTTGTCCAGTTCAAGAACTGAACTTGTACTCAGTTCTCTTGTTGATCTGAATTTGGCAGACTTACCTGTTGGAAAGGACTCCTTACTTGATCAGTTCTGCCTGATAGTCATGCTCCATGCTGTTCCTTTTTGTAATCCAGTAGCTCTAGCTCTGTTTCAGAAATCTGAATTCCTTCACCAGCTCATCTGTTAATGGCTGTAGCCAGATTGCTGCTCCTGCCTGTGGCAGATGAGTGAACACTCTGTGTGGCTTGTCTTGACTTTAGAAGAATAGTTCCCAGCTGTGCCTCTTTTTTCCCTCAGACCTGGCTGAAGAATGGGATCCTATCTTTTCCCCAGGTATTTCTGGGTTTACCTAAGTGCCTTTTACTTCTCTCCCTCATGGGGCCTGACTTTTTTCACTCTATTTTCTTGTGAAACCATGAGGAATTTTAGATGCTAACAGGATAAAACTGAGGAAAGGAAAGCTGAATTATAGGTGAGTGGACCATGACAGAATGTAGATAAAGAAATCCCAAAAGTTTGAAGTCAAAGCCACCTAAATTTAATCCCAGCTCTGGAACTTTTTTTTGGTAATGCTCAGAAATTTAACTTCTCTCTGCTGCAGTTTGCATGCTGCTTATATAATATGCTTATTTTATATGTTTTTTTGATAAAATGAAATGGCTTATAATTAATAGTTCATTAGCCACACTCATTGTCTATTAAATTTTAGGGACTGTTTAAGACATTATGTTATATAAGCAAAACAAACATAGTGGTGTCATCTCCGTACTCATAAACCTTACATTTCAGTGGAGGAGCCGGATAAACTGTAAGTAAATGATGAACAGCATAAGACTGTAATCTTATCAATTGAAATAATTAAGCCTGAGAAGGGAGAAATAGAAAACTGTTGGGAAAAAGTCTCCACACATGAAGTACAACATATACATTATTTATTTTATTTATTTGGTCTTATGGCAATCACTGCCCAGTAAAAGTTGTAAGGAGGAGACCTGAATCCTGCCACAAGCTCTTCATGAGAAATGAGCCTGTTGAATTTTGAAATAGGTAGCAAACAGTACAAGGCAGATATAAAATGTTATTAAGTTACATCATTCAGGTTTTCAAAAGCCATTCTATTTTAGGAAAAGGAAATGTTATAATTCCTGTATGTGTAACCACACTTCAGTTACAAAAATGTGTAAAGAATATCTTAATTCTGTCAATAGGGAACTGATTATTTCATGGCACACAATGAAATTCAGCAGTACTGTGCCAATATATATTAATTCCAATGTTGTAAATTAAAATAAACGTTTACCATCAAGATTTGGCTTTCAAATACCAATTTCCAGGAAAGGAACCTGTACTCTCTGGACAAATGTTTGATTCTAGCCCTTGGGCAGAATTTAATGTGAAGGCATTTAGTACAGAATGTAAATGTGAAAGGAAAAAGAAAACATCCATTGCAGTATTAGGTCAAAAGAACAGAGATGCCAAATGAAAGTGCTCACAGTAGCTAAAACTAACACTTTCAGCAATCAATATTAGGCTAAAATGTAAAATAAATATACCAGGAATATACAAGGAATGATAAAAGTATGGTGAATGCTAAAATTAGCATACTACATTTAAAAGCATATTGCCATTAATCCCATTCAAAACTTCCCCCTTTCACTCCAAAGTCACTTATTCTATACCTTTTGTGCATTCTCCAGCAGCTGTAGAAGTCTTCTTTTATGAGTATCTTTAGCTTTTGCAGCTGCCTAATCTTCCTGAATTGATTCAAAACATTTACCTTTCCTGGCCATTGTGACTGAGGAGGAGCCAGAAGTCACATGGTGCCAGATTTGTGAATAAGGTTGATGAGGAAACACTGTAATATTTTTATAAACCTGCCTTTCTGTAGGATGGCAAGTGGCAGCAGCGTTTATCATATTTTGATTTCATCATAGGTGTTAAACACACTTATGAAAGAAGACTTCCAGAACTGCTTCAGAAAGTGTCAAGAACAATGGCATAATTGTGTCTATGTCATGGTGTTTATTTGGAAGACATTATTCACAATACCTCTTTTACTGTATTAAAAATTTTAAATTGTAAACATTCACTACTGTTTGATCCCCTTTCTATACTGATGTCAATAAATGACTGAATAAAATTAAATGGGCCAAATCAACAAACTTCCCATGTAAAAGAATTTAAATGTTTTATACAGACAACCTAGCTCCCACCTGCTGGGGTTACACACAGCAGAATAACTTCTTTACAAACAATGGATCTAACTTTTTTAGTAGAGGACAAGGTTTTTCTAATTTTTTCAGTAAAGATATATGACAAACTTGCTCTCATCCAAGTGCTCAAGGTAAACATCAAGAGTTCTAGGTTATATTGATATTATGTGTCCACAGTAAAATGTGTTTAAAATGACACTTTCTCCTATAATACTTCTACCCAATCATAACCTTAGTCTCACCATAAAGAAAACCTCAAATAAACATCCAAATGGAGCATGCTACAAAGTATTTGACCAGTATTTTCCAACCTTATCAAGATTAAAAAAAATTGAAAAATTGGCACAGTCAGAAGTGCAATAGATGTGTAATAAATTTACATGAGGGAGTACCCTGGAGATTCCAGAATATAAAAAGGATCTTAAGTAAATGCTAGGAAAATCTGAATAAAGTATGAATTTTTTTTGCAATAATGCATCAATATTAGTTTATTATTGGTGATAAATGTATCATACTCAACTGCAGTGTCAATAATGGGAATTGTGTGTGGGATATTGCACTATCACGATAGGGTTTCTTTGAAACTCAACCTTTTCTAATATTTTGGAAAAGTTTACATTAGAAAAATCAAGATGAAGAAACATTACAAACACAATAAACAGACTATATGTTTTATGATATAAAATTGTAAATATATATATATTAAATTTACTATTGGAAAAAATTTGTGGCAAGATTAAAACATTGATAACAGTTGTGGCCTCTGGAGAATTAGATGGGAGAACATAGAGTTTGACACTAACTGGGAGATTTGTTTTGTTTGTATCCAATTTTATTTATTTTTATTTTGAAGAGAATAAAACCAAATGAGAGAAAACAAAATGGAGCCAGTGAAAAGAAAGGGATAGACACAGTACATGACTTAAAAACAAAATACAATGTGATCAACAATTGTTACCATAATGCCTCTTGCTATCTTTAAAAGAATTGCCCATATCATCAGGCATAATCAAATTGAACAAAACAGTACAGAGCAAAACCAATAAAAATAAAACATTGGAGATATTATAGGATTAGAAAAGAAGATAATAGTCAAACCAGAATGGGTATCATAGTGAATCTTATTGTCTTCAAAGTAGTTGCCTATTCCCTCTGACTTGATACTATAAAACAAAACAGAATCGAATAAAATCAGTCAAAACAAGATAGTGAAAGCAACACAAGGCTTCAAATCAAGTTAATAGGAAATAAAAAAATGGTTACCATACTATATCCTGCTATCTTTGGAATATCTGTCCATGCCATCAAATCTAATACAAGTAGTCAAATTGGGACAGAATAAAACCAAACTAAAAATAACAATGAAAATAATGTGGCTTTCAAATCATTATACCAGATTAACAATGGCCACTACCTTCCCTTTTTAGACAATTCCTCCCCTTTTGCTTTCATGAGGTGCATTATACATTTTGTATCCTACTAACTCCTTTAGTTTTTGAATTAGGGAGACAACTCGCTATTCACCTAAGTGATTCTGAACTTTTTTTAACCCTGAGCATGATCTCAAGTTGTATCCATTTACCTACAAGTGCCTCAAAGTTCTCTTTCATTATAGCTGAGTAGTTTTTCATTGTATAAAATTGTCATGGCTGTCCAACCAATCTGCATCTGATGGGCAAGCCACCCCCACTTTTTTCTGGTTCCCTGTCACATAGAGTATTATATTCTCATCTGTGACTTTCAATCTATAAAGCTGATTTCAGGTTAATTATATTTCTTATATAGAGCATATTAATAAACTCTATCTCCTGATCCACTCTGACTGTGTTTCTTCTTATGGTTGAATTGATGCCATCCATATTAGTGATTATGTCCAGTCTTCTCTGTCTCATCTCTGCCATGCTATTTTTCTGGCATTGGTTGTCTACTTTTCCCCTTCATTGCAATGTCTGCCCCAATCAGTGAGACCACTCTGCCACTGTTCCTGAAACCATGGTCTTTTTTCTTTCTCTCTAGAATGTCATTCAGTATTTTTTGTAGGGTTGGTTTGGTAGTCATGAACTCCCCCAGTTCCTCTTTGTTGTGGAAGCATCTTGTTCCCCCTTTAATTTTGAAAGATAGTTTTGCAGAGTGCATCAATCTGGCTTGGAGGTTATACTTCACTCCAAACTCTTTTTGATTTGATGGTTTGTGTCAAGAAGTCTATCATGATTCTGATGGGTTTTCCTTTATAGGTGAGCTGTTTCTTTTCTCTGACAGCTTTTAATATTTTGTTCTTGTGTTGAATTTCTGGGATCTGGAATTCCCAGATCTATTTTGGTTATAGTTGGCTGGAGTTCTGTATGCTTTATATATCTTAATATCATTTCATTTTCCTATGCTTGGGAAGTTTTCTTTAATTATTTTTGTAAAAACATTTGTATTTAATTTGTGTTTACCCCTGCTTTTTCACTCACATTTTTTATTCTTCATTTATAGATCCTCTTGTCACCTTATAGCCTTTGAATTATTACTTCCTGGTTCCTTGTTATTTTTAAGAGATCTTTCCTTTTATGATCAGTAACTGCAAACCTGTCTTCAAGGTTTGATAGCCCATCTTTAGTTTCTTTCAAGCAGTTTTCCTAGCTTTCAGTGGAGTTTCAATTTTCTGGTATTCTCTTTGAATGTTTCATGTATTCTAATTTTTTTTATATTCTTCATTGATAGTTTCCCTCCTTTTCCCATGCTCCTCTATTGTTCCATCTATGTCTTCTTTAGAGGTGCTTAGCAATTCTTTCATTATGTGTTTCTGTTCTAAGTACTTTTATAGTATCATGAAGTTGCTATTACTTCAGAAACTGCATGTGTGCAGCTCTGGATCTACTGGACCAGTACTGCTTGGGTCAAAGGCCAGAGACTGCCTTTTGTTTCTTCCTCTTGTCATGTTCCTGGTTTCTTCTGGACAAGTGGGTAATGGGGTCCCTGGCACTTCCTGTATGGGTTAATTACTCTGAAGCATGTTGGCTAGAGATTTTTGCTGTTTGCTGCCTTTCCCAGTCTGCTGGTGACTACTGGAATGTAAGTAGGGGTGGGGAAGACTGGCCCCTCCCTTCTGCGCTGGCTAACCACAAGGAGTCTTCACCACATAAGTTTGTGCTGAGTGGATGGGTTTATTAGGGATAGTTTTATGGATACCTTGGAGGTGGCTATTGGACCATGCTCAGGAGCAAGACTGAGTCCAAGCAATTTCCACCAGTCTGCTCCAAGCTAGGACTGGTTGAATGAAACTGGCTTCAGTTTTGGTTCTGTGTTTATCCCGCCCAACTCCAAAATGACACCCAACTGATCACTCACTCTTGCAGGAGGACTGAGACCCCCACACTCACTGTCAGCCATTACAGTTTTCTGGTTCGCTGCTCCCCTCTGCCACCATGTCTCTCCACTGAGTCTTTTGGGCTTGCCAGACACCAGCTAAACTGTGACCATGCATCCCGAGATTCCAATGGTGCCTCTCTCAAGTGAGACCTGCTCCGGTGAAATTACCGCTGGCTACCACCTTCTGTTTAAGTTTTTCATTTTTTTTTAAATTGTCTCTGTGGGATTCAGTTCTCACTTTAGTTTCTTCCTGATTTGAGGGGACCCACTTCTTTTCTTCTTGTCTTCTCTGGAATGCTATATTCCAGAATCTGGGCTATTTCTCTCAGAAAGGCTCTTTACTCTACTGCTTACTGTTCTGCCATCTTCCTAGAGGGAATGAGTTCATGATTCTCAGCTTGTGTGTTAGTAAGCTCATTGGAGGTGCTATCTGATTTCTCTCTTGCTGGGTCCCTCATGGCTTGTCATAATTTTATACTCCTTGAAGTTTTGAACTGTAAATTTTGAATTAATTTTAAATCTATCTTAGTTTTTTCTAGACAGAACCTAAACTGTACAAAAAATGACAGCACAAATGCACATATAAGATTATAACAGAAAAGAAAGCTTCTGCACAGCAAAAGAATTACTTTGTAGGATGAAGAAACAATTTAAAGAATTGGAAAATGTTTTTCCAGCTACTCCTCAGACAGAGGATTCATATCAAGAATATATGCAGAGATCAAAAAAATTGAACTACTTAAAATTAAAGGACTGGTCTTAAAATGGGCAAACAAAATGAACAGGTTCATAGAAGAAAAAGTACAAATGGTCAACCAATACATGAAAAAGTGTTCAAAATCTCTAGTCATCACAAAAATGCAAATTAGATGTCTTTTTTTTGGCACTGGGGATCAAACTCATGACCTTGCACTTGTCAGGTGAGTGCTTAAGCCACTGTACTAAATCCCCAGCCCTCAAAATGCAAATTAATTCTAAGATTCCATCTGACAGGAAAAAATGGCAATCATTAGAAAATCAAACAATAAGATATATTGGCAAAGCTGTGGTGATAAAATAAGCATAGTACATTGCTGGTGGGAAAGAAAACAATTACAAACATTAGAGAAATCTGTATGAAGATTTCTCAAAGCACTGAAGTTAGAAATTTCATATGACCCAGCTATCCCTCTGTTATTTATCTTGCTCAAAGAGCCTAAAATATACTACTGTGGTACATGCATATCCATGTTCATAGAAGCACAATTTGTAGTAGCTGAATACTGGGAGCAGTCTGTTTATACATCAGCAGGTGAGCAAATAAAGAGAAGGTATATAATGGAATACTACTTTGCTATGAAGAATGACAAATTTATATGATGATAGGTCACCACTATTATTGCAAACAACACAAAGGCAATTAGTTTCTGAGATCTTTATGTGTATAAGCATTTTTGCTTTGAGTACTTTTATTCTTAATTGTTACACGATGAGTCACAAGTTACTTCCTTAATGGAGTTTTTTCTTTTCCTGAATATAAATTAGGACTCCCTCCTTTTGCTTCCCATCACATTATCATTTCCTTCACAACAATGATAGAAGTTTGTTACTGTATCATATATAAACACCATATATAGTCACATGTATATGTATATGTATAAGTATATATATATATGAATAGGTATATGTGTATGTATGTATATGACTTACATGTTTTTGTTTAATGCCTGTCTTTTTCACTGAAGTGCAATATCCTTGAAGGCACAGATTTCTTCATCTTATAAGTCAGTAGATAACAGCATAAAGGATTAGGAAGTAAGCATGAGAATGATAACAGTGAGGTGGCTTTTATGATAATGTTTTAGAATTAAGGGTTTGATTGAGATAATGGCTGTATCAAAATACCAAATGCACTAATAAGAAAATCAAATATGACAATATTGGAAGGTAGAGAAGTTTGGCAGATAGTAACAATAGATACTCTTTTCTCTAAAAGTTTACCAATGCCCACATCCAAAGCTAAGTTTTAGTTGAATGGAGAAGTAAAACAATGGAATAAATGTTATGGGTTGTGGTTTTTGAAATGCAGGGTCCTGCAGAAGGTGCAGCTGAGGGCATTCTTCACTTCATTATTTCTCAGGCTGTAATGATGGGATTCAACATGGGAGTCACAATAGTGTAGGAAAATGACAATAATTTCTTATTTTCAGGAGAATTATTTGATTTGGGCCTAAAATATGTGAGGCTGGAGGACACATAGAACAGGCAGACAGCAAGGAGGTGAGAAGACAAGGTAGAGATGGCTTGACACTTTAGCTGATGGAATCTTGAGGATGGCAGCAGCAACGCAAGTGTAGGAAGACAAGATCAGCAAGGTTTTTAATCCTTTCCTAATCTTAGTATTTTTATAATGTTTTCTATTTTATGATTTTAGTTTTACAAATGAATTGAATATTCCCACACACCTCCATATTCTGCTCCACACTTACATATTTAACTCATGTGGCTAATTTAGGAAGGTCCTAAGGCAAAATAGTTGAGCCAGCCTGCAAAACAAACAAAAAAATTCAATTCTATGTAGTATACATGTCTCTTTATTAAAGATTCATTTCTCTTATCTTTTCCATTTAGCAACAAATTAATACTTCTCTGTATGCAAATGAAACCACTTTCAAAATAATTCAAGTGTTTATATTGTATAAAATTTATTTTATTTTAATTTTGGTTGATTCAAAATTTGAGGAAGGAAAAATACTTAGTAACAGAAGTAATAAGTGTGGTGATAATTTTAGAAATATAAAATTTAGAAAATTGGGATTCCTGGCAAGATGGCCAACTGAGTGGCAGCACAAGAGAGCCTCTCTGAGGAAAAAAAAAATTAAAAACAACTCAGACGCTGGAATCTGGCAACATGGAGAAAGCCAGACAAAAGTAGAGGAATTCTCACAATCCAGGAAGAAACTGAGGAAAAAGAAAAAAAAAAAGAAGAAAAAAGAAAAAAGAAAGAACAAAAGGAAGCATGGACAGAGGGCTGGAGCTGGGCAAGCCCCAATTGCTGTACCGGCACCTCTTAAAGTCAGGTGACTCACAATTGAGCTGAGATCGTGGCCCTGCAGAGAGCGGGGGTTAGTGAGCTCCAGACCCTCTGCTGGAGGAGGCTCTGAGACGGAGAGTGGAAACAGCCAGTCAAGCTGCATGAACTTTGGTGAGTGATGGGAACTGGAATCCCTAAACTGGGAGGACTGGCTGGGCGACATTTTGGAGTTGGGCAGGGCCGGCTTGAATCAAATCCCGAAGCGGGGTCTGCTGATGACTCCTAGTCCAAAGCAGATTGGTGGGATCTGCTCTGGCAGGGCCACACCCCTGGTTGAAACCCAATAGCCAGGGATGAGGTTTTTCTGGGCCAGTGGCATTCCCAGGGAACACACAAACTTGTTGAAGCATAAACTGGTTGACTGGTATAGGGGAGGAGCCAGCTCTCAGCATGCAACTTGCAGATTTGCAGTGGACTGGGGGCAGTACTGCCCTAGCAAGTGTATTGCAGAAAAACTAAGCAATAGGAAAGGCCCAGAGACCTCCACCACCCACCTGTATGAAGGGGGCTGGAAACATGACAAGACAGAGAAAGAGCAAAAGGTTCCCCAACTGTGGAACCAGGGAAAGTAAGTCCAACAAAGGTAAATGCAGAGGAGGTTGAGAGCAGCAAACCTATAATGTCAGAGACAGCCTCATCAGAAATAAAGAAATATATCTGTGACCTCATCGTTGAATTTAAATCTGAAATTCTAACTCAAGTGAAGCAAGATATAAGAAGATTAATAAAAGAAGTCCTGGGTAATCCTCAAGTAGCCACAAATGAAAGAACAGAGGAACCCAGAGAAAGGAGAGAAGCCTTTGATGAAGAATAAAAACAAAATGTAGAATATATGAAACAGATCCAAAGAGAATATCAGGAAATTAAAAACTCCATCGAAACCTGGCAAAACCTTTTAACAGATACTAAAGGCAAACTTTCAAAACTTGAAGATAGATTAGCAAAGTATGATCGTGAAAGGAAGGCTGTCTTAAAAATAACAAGGAACCAGAAAGCAATGATACATAGGCTAGAAGATGACAAGAGGATTTATAACCTAAGAATAAAATATGTGAATGAAGATGCAGCAACAAATACAAATGAAATAAAAAGTCTATTCACAGAAATAATTAAGGAAAACTTCCCAAACATAGGTAATGGAAGTGAAGTTCAGATAAATGAGGCACATAGAACTCCAGCCAGCTACAACCCAAACAGATCTACACCCAGACATATAATAATCAGGATCCCAGTAATCCATCACAAGAACAGAATATTAAAAGTGGTCAGAGAAAAGACCTATAAAGGAAAACCCATCAAAATCACAGTGGACTTCTCAATGCAAACCATCAAATCAAGAAGAGCTTGGAGTGAAATATTCCTAGCCCTGAAAGAAAATAACCTCCAACCCAGAATGATGTACCTTGCAAAACTGTCTCTCAAAATTAATGGAGAGACAACATATTTCCATGACAAAGAGGAACTGGGGGAGTTTGTGACCACCAATCCAACCCTGCAAAGAATACTGAAGGACATTCTAGAGAGAGAGAAGAAAACCACCATGGTTCCAGGAATAATGGCAGAAAGGCCTCAAAGAAAGGGGCAGACAGTGGAATGAAGGAGAAAAGTAAACAAACAACAACAGAAAAATAGCATGACAGAGATATGTCAGAGAAGATTGGTTATATCACTATTTTATCTTGACTGATTTTATTTGAATCTGGTATACTTGAGTGTGTCGAATCTGAGAGTAGGGGCAACTACTCTGAAGATGACAGGATTCAATAGGATACCCATTCTGGTTTGATTGTTAACTGCCTTTGAAGTCCTATAATGTCTCCAATGTTTAGATTTATTAATAGTGTAAAGCAATGCTACGTTTATATTATATTTGACAATACAGACAGTTCTATTGAAAATAACAAGAGACATTATAGTGACTACCGTAGATCACCTAGTGTTGTATTTTGGTATGTTCTTTTCATTTCGTGTTTCTCTAGATATTTGTATTACTGACTTGTTTTGATTTGTTTCTCCTTCTAATACAGAAAGGCTAGGTATATGTGTAGAGACTTATAGATGTGTAGAACTTCTAAGTAGTTTATGAGAATGGATTATAGTTATTGTAAAGAAAAAAGGAAAAGAGTATTCTAAAAGATATAACTGCATGTATGTTTGAGTGTGTGGAATTAATAAACATGTTGCTAAATTTTAGTTGGATGGATGAGCAAAACTGACTGCAGTCTCACTGTTTGAATGTCCACTTTGTGGACTTTACTTTTGTAACTTGAACAACTGCATATAAGAGGAAAGTATGTAATTATTAACTAGTGATTTTTTCACTGGTTACTATTTTTGTTTTTTTCTTTTTCTGCTTTGTTTTTGAGATTTTGTATTGTTTCTACCCTCTTTCTGTTTCAAATTTTTTCTTTAAATAAAACAATTTAAAAAAAAAGCAAGAGAAGGAAAAGAAAGTGCTCTAAAAGAGATAACTGTATGTATACTTAAGTGTGTAGGATTGAGAACCATGTTACTAAGTTTTTGTTGGATTGGTGAACAGAACTGTTTGCAGCCTCACTGTTTGAATGCCCACTTTGTATGCTTTAATTTTGTAACTTGAATAACTATATCCACGAAGACAATATGTAATGTATTAAATAGTGATTTCTTACTGTTTATTTTTTTTGAAATTCTGTATTGTTTCTACCCTTTTTTCTGTTTTGCTTCCCCCCTTTAAATAAAATTTAAAAAAATTTAGAAAATTTTAAAAGCATATGATTATATCAGTAAGTGTCATTTCTTAATGAAGTTGGTGATTTTATAGTAGGATACAGTGTTTATTGTTTATATTTTTGAATTTTCATTTCTATTAGTACATGTTTACATGTACTAATTATTAGTACATGTACAATATGCAATGATTACATTCATCATGAGGAACTGGTACATGTACATAAAACATCTTAATTCTTTTTATATCAAACATAAAAATATGAATGAATTGAAGTAGTTTCATCAAAATATTACAATTCCAAAAGACATGAGATTAAGAAATGAGAAGACCTTTATGAATAGTTATAGCATCATGTTGACTAAATTGAGTGTCATATTGTCTTCATGACTAGAGAACTAGTTTTAGAAACATTGAAATTTTTGTCAAACAATTAAATATATTAATTTAATTATAAAATAATATATTTATAAAAAATTCTATCATTCTGTTTGCAACCATTATTTCATAGCAATGGATAAGAGATGGCAAATTCTAATAACATTAAAAAAGGAATAAAAGAAAAATTATATACAGAATCATATATTTTTATAAATTACATTACATTATTAGTATATTATGTTACTAATTATATGAAAACATTTATACTGTATTACTTTCAAGATTAATGTTTTAAACATAAAATATTTATATTATACCAGTCTCTGAAACAAAATGAATTCCACAATCAGTATATATATATATATATATATATATATATATATATATGAATATATTTGAATATCTGTGAAAAAATCAATAGCTTGGGAGAAATGCAAAAATACCAATGAAATCTCACTTTTGTCATATAATTATATTGAATGTGGACAATGCTTCAGTTGTTGAAATTAAGTTCTAAAAGTATATATAAAAATGTTTATATTTAATTTTATATGCTATCACCTGTATGTTGTATGATACATATACTTATATTTAATTTAGAGTAACTAAATTATAAACAATAGTAATATTTAGGAAGAATTGATGATCTTGACACAGTGGCTAAAGCCTGTAATTCCTGCCCTGAGAGGGGCGAAGGCAGTAGGATTGTAAGTTCAGGTCCTGCCTGGACAACTAAGGGAGACCCTGTTTCAAAATGAAGGATTAAAAGTATTGGGGAGGAGGCTCAGTGCAAAGGCCTTGGGTTCAACTCGCAGTACATAAAGGGAGAAGATCCATTACCCAGATATAAATGTTAAAAATAAGGAATTATCCAAACATAAGTGACAGAATATTCCTATTGATTTCCCTTGAGTAAAAAAATAGGCAAAATAGACATAAAAAAGACAAGTGGACTAAAACAACAGACTATAGAGCACAGAAACAAACTCATGCAACTGACATTTAACACAAACGCTGAGAAAGTACAGTGCAGAAAGGCTAGTTTTCAACAAATACTGTTTTAAATTATAGTGTTCAGTTATTTTAAAAGTGAAGAGAAATAAACACTGCAGGTGAAAATGACAAATAGATTTCAGATTATATATAAAAGGCACTTTGTGCTAGCAATTCTCTATCTACAATTTTAGATTAAGCTTGATTGGATACACATTTTATTTAGTAGGATTCTTCTCTCAACTTTATGATAATGTGCATCAAACAAATAAACAGAAGGACATAAATAGCAAGACTGTTAAGTAGTCTTTACAATGTCTACTATTAAATTTATGTAGCCATTTATGACTACTAGAGAAAAAGATTTAATAAAGTATGGAAAAACATTCCTTGTATTTATGAAGTGAATGTTGTTTGCTACCAAATAGTTTGCTCGGTAAAAAGACACTAACTTTAAAATACAAAATTACATCATATGTGTAAAAACTGCAGTTGCATTTATATCAATATTAGTATGGTAGTAGTGTGACAATAAGTACTTTACATTTCTTCATGGTGTTTCATATTTTCTACATTATTTGCTTTGGTTGTATGTTACATTGCATTTAGGTAGACACGTAATTAAAAGTACAATCCTTTTGTAATTCAATTCATACACTGAAAAGACAAATGACAAACTTGTAATAATAATTCAAGGAATAATAATAAGTATTTGTCTAGCTGATTTGCAAATATGTCATGTAAATTATTAGGAGCAAAAGGTAGACAATACCTCCAAAAGGTAGGTGGCACAAAGACTCAACCAAAAAATACTAATAGTGAATAACTATATAAAATTATTTGTTTTTCCTAATTGTGAAAAGTAACAAGTAGATGTGGTATTGTTATACAATGGAATATCACTCAGCTATAAAAAAGGATGATCTTGAGGCTTTCATATTGAAATGGAGGCAACTTGAGCCTATTTTCATAAGTGAAATAAATAAGAATCTAATTTATAAATATCACATTGTGTCTTTAGTGTACAAAGTAATAAGAAATGTAGGAGTAATAAAACCTAAAATGTGTAATTTCTATTGTAAAAAAGAGAGGAAAAGAAAGTGCTCTAAAGAATATAATTGCATGTCTTTTTAAGTGTGTAGGATTGATAACCATATTACTGAGTTTTTGTTGGATCATTGCACAGAACTGTTTTCAGTCTCACTGTTTGAATGTCCACTTTGTATGCTTTAATTTTGTAACTTAACTATTTCTAAGAGGACAATATGTAATTTATCAACTAAAAATGTAATAAGAAATGTAACAGTAACAAAATCTAAAATGTGTAATTTCTATTGTAAAAAAGAGAGGAAAAGAAAGTGCTCTAAAGAATATAACTGCATGTATGTTTAAGTGTGTAGGATTGATAACCATATTACTAAGTTTTTGTTGGATCTTTGAGCAGAACTGTGTGCAGTATCATGGTTTGAATGTCCACATTGTGTGCTTTAATTCTGTAACTTGAACAACTATTTCTAAGATGACAGTATGTAATTTGTCAACTAGTGATTTCTTAGTGTTTATTTTATTTCTTTTTTAGAATTTTGTATTATTGCTTCCCTTTTTTCTGTTTTTTTTTCTTTAAATAAAAAAGTAAAAAAAAGAAAATATAAGCAACACTATGGCTGAACTTAAGTTTTTTTTAAAAAAGATTTAAGTCTATTTCCTTTTTATTTCTGTTTATTACCAAAAATATGAAGCATTAAAAACCTGGGTTTGTCCTCTGTGAGAATTTCAGCAACTGTTGACAGTCCAGAAACATTTCTGTAATAACTTACTATTTTGTTTATTCCACAAGAATCACTGTAGGAAAATGAAGTGAATCGTCATAACCCAAATTCTAACTGAATAAATGTGTTCTCCACACCCCCTAAAAAAGGAAAAGTAACAAGTAAACAAATAAGGACACAACACATAAATTCAATTTTACTCATAAAATTCACAAAATTAATAATAATTTTCAGAATTGACAACTTTGTTTTCAATTTTTCTGTTTTCTGAAAAACAATTTACAAAATTTGTTCCAGACATTGTTCTGAGAACCTTCTCAGTGTCTCTAATTTGTCAGTAACCAAAACTATAGACAATAATTTCATACATAAATATTTTCAGTGATGCATTATTACACAAACAAAACAAAAAGCAACCACAATCTATAATGACTATGTCTATTATAACCCAGGGACTTAAGGAAATATGGAATCATATAAGTCACTTTAGAAAAATGCTTACTGCTAGTGGTCAATGTCTACCTTATAATAGTAAGTGGAAAAAGAACTCACAAAAACATATGCAAGTACTAATATTTTAATTTTTTACATATTTACATAGACAAGGGAATGGGGGAATATGCACTGTTTTAGTGATAACTGCCATAAAATGGTAGGAAAGAGGGGTAGGACTGTTTTCTTAATTTTATTTTACAGTTTTGCAAACATTCAACAAGAAGCTACCCCATTTTAATAGGAAAAATCAGTAAAAATAAAAGAGAATTGTAGGTATCTTTTGGTGCTATATACTGAATGCACAATACAGCTGTGCTATGTGCTTTATCTTTTTTACCATTTTTCCTCGTCAGTGGTCTTATGTAGGCACTGTTATTAAACTCCCTATATTACCAATGGATGAACTGGAGCTTAGACAGGCTGTTATTTGAAAGTTTATGAATTTGGTAACTTGCTTACATGGGGCAGTAAAAAGCAAATCTGGTAGCAAAAAAGCATAATCAGAAAAAATAAAGTAATTTTGAGTTTTTAAACAAGGATAGGACATAAATGCAGGATATGTCTTAAATTTCTTCATTTTTTACTCTGTCATCCAGGCACCTTAATTTCTCAGCACCCTAATATTGAGTTTCCTATCATTTACTGAACAAATTACTTTGTTTCATGATTCTGTACCAGAAGTTGTCAAACGTTTACTGCTAAATGCAAGTTATAAACTTTTTTTGGGCTTGCAGACTATGCAATTTCTGTCAAGTTACTCAATATCCAAACAAATATACAGATGTGTGCATATGTACCTATGCATATACAATATGCATAATTCCTAAAATTTCATTTCTCTGAAAATAGACTTAACTGAAAAATAAACATGGGTTTTTACCATAGTGATGGTCAGTGACAAGGAGATTACATCTCACTATTCTCTTGTTGATTGTTTTCCAGTTAGGTCTTATTTTGGGAGAAACAGAGCATATATGATATAGGTAGACAAACAATTAGGGTGTACAAATATCTAGGCAAAGAAGTATGACTGAGGCTCAATAAAACTTTGACACTGCAGTTCATTTAAATTTGTGAGTTTTGTTTTTTTACCGGGAATGGAACTCATGACCGGTTCTTGCCATGCATGTGCTTGCCATGCATGTGCTGAGCTAAATCCTCACCCTTAAATTTGTGACTTTACAGCTGCCATAAACTGTTATTTTTTTATTTGTAAGAATCACTGGAAGAACATAAAAATCATTTTTAGCTCATGAGCCTTATAAAGAAGGAACTGGCCAGATTTTGTCCATGTGGTGTAGTTTGTTAATCCTTGCCGATATTTTTTGTTCATGACATGACTTTTGTTTGCATATGTCCTCTTCTGCACCTGGGTGGCTTCTGTCCTTCAAAACTAAATGAGTCTCTCCTGTGATGTTTCCAAAATAGGGGTATTCTTGTATGATTTAAAAACTGGTTATTCCATTCTATTTAATTATCTATTGATGCCTGAATCTCCCAGTTTAATCTCATCTTTTCAGACAAAGAACTGCTTACTTTGTTCATAAGAATAAACCCAATGCCTGTCTACATTATGATATTTATATATATTTTTGGATGAAAGAAGATAAGAATGAATACATGAATTTTTCAAATATCTTATTTCCGAAGTTTCCATTGGATTCTATGTCTATCAACCTCCTTCTATCAAAAAGCTGTCACCAGAAGCCCCATTTCATGATAGATTTGTAGCATGTGATGCTGGTCAAGAAAGGAAGAAGCAGAGATGAAAGGGCTGCTTGGTTTCTCACAACACTTTTGGAAACTACTAGGGAGCAAGAAGTGCTGGATGCCTGCTTCTGGCTGGGAGGAATTGCAGCAGCTGAGCTCCATGGCTAGCCCACAGGCATCCTGGCCGTACCCTCAGAACTTCTCCAGGAGCATCCCTTTACTAGTAATGTGACTGACCATCTTAAGAATTACCCCAAATAAGTAGAGTGTGCTAATGTCTTTTGCCTTGTAAGTGCTTAACTGAGTTAACTACAGGAAAATTAAGACTTGTGAGCCGGGACATGTCCCATGGAAGGTCCAAGGACTGAACTTTTCTGGCTCAGAATACTTTATAGGAAAGAACTGGGAAAACCAGCAAACAAACAGAACAAACCTAAGTAATGTCTTTTTTTTTTACCCCCTGTGACCTTAGCTCTTCTGTGATATAAGCAAATCTCAGATCCAGAGAAGACAGGAGAGCTAATTAGATCTTCTCATGGGTCTAGGAATAGAAAAAGTAGTTCCGCCCAAACCTGCCCAGACCTTGTCCAGGTGAGCAACTGAACCTGTAGACAGGTGGCTCTCTGGCTGATTTGGCCCTTGGGAAGGAGACTTGACCAGCTCTGTCTGATATTCATGCATTATAGATGTCCTTAAGTAGCCTAAGAGGTCTAGCTCAGTTTCAGAAGGGCTGCAAGGGAACTGAGAATGTCTTTGTGGCTGCCCCAGCTGAGGCATTAGTGGCTACAGCTAGGTTACTGCTGCTGTGTGTGTCTGATGTGAGTAAGCACATGCTACAGCTGGCCATGTCCCCAGTCCTCAATTTTAGAAGAATTATTTACAGCTGTGCCTCTTTTATCCTCAGGGGACAGATGAAGGGCTAGAACCACCCCCCCACCTCCCAGGTGCATCTGAGCTCATTTAAGTTCCTTTTCCTTTCCTTCCTCCTGGGGACTTGACCTTCCTTAAATATACTG
This sequence comes from Hydrochoerus hydrochaeris, assembly GCA_004027455.1. Classification (NCBI taxonomy): domain Eukaryota; kingdom Metazoa; phylum Chordata; class Mammalia; order Rodentia; family Hydrochaeridae; genus Hydrochoerus; species Hydrochoerus hydrochaeris. The sequence continues at coordinate 294,417 of PVLA01001231.1, forward strand.
TCCTTTGGGGTACTTAGGAATGTCAGATGCCAAAAATATAAAGGTTAAGAAAGGAAAACCATATTCTAGCAATGTAGGGACATGTAGAGAAAAGCATAAAAGTTTTGAACTCTAAGTGATCTATATTTGAAACTAGCTCTGAAACTTTACAGACTTGTGGTTTTTAGCTGAGATTCTCCACTTACTAGACTTATTTTACAAAGTTAGTATGAAAAATAGGGCACATTAATATTGATATTAATTATATTAAACATACGTATCATATTATTACTGTTTCTATAGCAACATACCTAGCATATGCCTTATTTTACAGGGCTCATGTGATTATATGTCATATATTAATGTTGATATTATTTTACAAAACATATATCATGTTAATGTTATGATTTATGAGCCATTATATGGCAAATTTGACTTGACTTAAAGTATTGAGTGATTATTCCATGTCACTTTTTAAGATCCTGAGACATAAAATGAACAGCACCAGCAAAATCTCTGGGCTGACTCAAATGTAAATGGGGGAAGGCAAGTATTAAACAAATAATTTCAATACCTGAGACTAAGTAGTTACAATAAACAAAATCTCAGAGAGGGGAGATGAATCAATTGGTAGACTTCTTTTATTATAGGGTTTTTTTTGCCTAATTTTATGCTGGAACTTGGTAAAGAAGATGTAAAGCAGAAGAAATAATGCCTTGCTAAAGGTTAACCAAATTATTTGAGGTTCTGTGATTTTGAAATGGTTAGTGAACAGTACAGGATAGAGTGATACATGCTTTGAGTCATACAATGTAGAAACAGGAAAGACTGTGATTGTTTTTATTGTAGCATAATTTTATGAGTAAAATAATGAAAAAATTGCCTTGATTTCATCAGTAAAGAATGGATTAAAGTTGTTTACTTTTCACTGTACACTACATAATTTGAATGCATCATATTACCATAGGACAAATTCCCAGATAAACCTCCATGTGATGAGGAAGCTGAAAAACACTATACACCTATCACACAAATCACACATATTGTATAGAAATAAATCTCAAGGGATGCATACACATAAACACATAAATAAAAAAATTTTGAAGTCTATACAAAATAGCTCACAGTTATCTTTAGGGCAAGGAAAAGGAGAAACAGGTTTGATTCAAAGGGAAATATTTTGATTGTATGTTATCTTAAATTTAATTATTTTACATTTAATTAATTTATCATATGTGGCTATAAAACTTTTTAACAAAAAGGAGAGAAGTCAGAAAGCAAAAAAATTTTCCTGAGGTTCTTCCTCTATTAACTAGGTCTTATGACCTAGAGAAATTTAAAATTGCTCCATGTCCCAGTATCTTCTATGAGAAGGAAGAAGATAAATGTGCAAAACACAAGCCTTAGCAAATGTCATTGGTGCTGAACCTTCTAGAGCTTTCAATTGTACAAACAGCCCTCCTTGGCGTGCATGTCATAGGCTTACACCACTGTATATCTCATCGTAATTCTATTTGACTGTACCCTGAAGTTGTTGTGATGAATGAACATTCCACTGACCCTATACTTATCCACTATTATTACTGTCACCACCTATTTTTTTCACTTAAATTTTTTTTTAGATTGCCTTCTTTCCTTTCCTCAAATATATCAACTCTTACCTTAGGATTCCTATGTAGGTTTGTTTCAAGCCCAGCCTAGGAAATTTAGCAACTCACTGAAATTCGTTCTCAAAAATAAAAAATTTTAATGTTTTTCCTCATAATTTTTTTTAAGGCAGAGACTTCGGTGCAGTTCAGGTTGGCCTTAAACTCCCTATGTAGCCCAGGCTGGCCTTTAATTCACAATTCTTCTGCCTCAGCCTCCAAAGTGCTGGGATAATAGATGTGTGCCTCTGTGCTGAGTTTTCTTCTTAATTTTTACCAAGTTAACTCCTCCTTAATCTTCTATTGTCACAATTTCAGAAATGATTACCTCTGACCCCTGTATTAAGGCTCACATTTTTTTCTCAGAGAATTTTAGTTTTTCTTTGTAGGAATGACAATATAATGGAATTATATATCTATCTGTGATTTATTTATTTAATTCTTTTTTCAACAAATTATTTTTTAAGTTATCGATTAGACATTTTATTTGTTTGCATTGTGCTGGAGAATTGAACACATGGCTTCACACTTGGTAGAGAACTCTACAATTGAACTATAATTCTGACTCCTTTTCTCATTAAATTATAAAAGTTTCAAGGGAAGAGCCTTTTTTTTTTTTTTTTTTTTGCTCATCACAGTAAATCCAGTACAACAATACATGTAAACTAGGGTTGAGAAATGAGCATGGAATCTGTGAGAACAGTGAGGAGATTGTTATCATAATTCAGAAATAAAACCCCGTGTAGACTAATGGCAGTGGCAATTAAACTGGGAACTGAACCCAGAGTTTGCATAAGAATTTTGCTAAGGAAGAACTAGCAGCATTGGAACCAGTTGAATTCTCTGATGAGAGCGTTATCAAACTGTTGCATGTTATAAAATAGTAGAGTATCAAGGACTGATCAATTCTCCCATCACCTGGATGAGGGTACAATGAAGGATAAAAGAGATAGAGGCAATAATTTAGAAGGCAAGATGGTCCGGGAGGGTCAGAACTCTGGACTAAGACAAAGAGTTTCTGAACTCTTCACTCTTCCTTGAATGTGCACAGCTTTTCCAGTGATGTGCAGAAAGATCCTGGGAACAGAGGAGTGGAGGCCACTGATGAAAATGATTTAGTAAGAAAGAAAGTGTTATGGCATTGACTAATGGGAAAGTTTTTCTTCCATGGGTTAATATTTACTACTGTAGAATTTTGTGCAAAAGTGAAGGGGTCCTCAGCTGAAATGCTCTCTTGCCTTCAGAGAAGACACAGAATCATGTGTCATTGAAACTCCTTCCACTGTGACCTGTGGCTTATGTAGTTTTGTTTACACATGCCAGCTTCTGGCTTATCAGGCAAGGCACATAAGCCTAGGACAGACTCAGACTTTAAATTCAGAAAGCCAATTTATGGATTTGCAGCTCACTCACAGAGGTTTCCATCAGTGGAGTATATTGAATGTTTTCATTTTATTTCTCCAATTCATTACTGTACTAATATCAAGTAGATGGGAACACTTGGTTCATCATTATACCCTCAGGATAGAAATGCTTCCTCACTGAACCAGTATGGCCAAAATGGCCATGCTTTCCAAAAGTGTTACACAGATTTAACACAATCCAAATAAAAATCCCAATAGCATTCCTTATGGAGAAAGTAATCTTAAAATTCATATGGAATCAGGAGAGACCTAGAATAGCAAAAGCAATTCCAGGCAATGAGGGCAAGATAGGAGTCATTATAATCCCAGAATTAAAATTATATTATAAGCTACAGTGATAAAAACAGCATGGTAAGAGGATATGGTGGTGTACACCTGCAATTCCAGCTCTTGGGAGGCTGAGACGGAAGGATTGTCACTCATTTGAGGCAAGCCTGGGCTACATAGTGAGTTCAAGGCCAGCCTGAACTACATAGTAAGACCCTGTCTCAAAAACAAAAACAAAAGCAAAAAAAGCAAAGTATGAATAAAAGCAAAACAAAATCAGATTTGTGGAACAATGGAACAGAATGGAGGACGCAGAAACAACACAGGCACACTAAACTACTTTATCTTTCACAAAGGCTAGCAGAAACATAGCTCTTTAACAAATGGTGCTGGTTTATCATTCTTTATGGCTGAGTTCAGTGAAAAGAAAGGTTTGTGCTAATACTGTTTGGAGAATTTTTTAAACTAATCTTGCACTCTGTTATCTTTGAAGATAGCAATATGAAATGTGTTAACTGTTGTTATTCTCCTATTATTTTATTATGAAATTATGTTTTATTTTTTTCCATAAAATACATTAAAAACTAGCTAAAAACAAAACTGAAAAAAAATGGCTATTTAGGCATAGAGAATTGGATCTAATCTCACACCTCTCACCAGGTACTAAACTAAAATAAAAATGGATTGAAGATCTAAACATTAAAAACAGAAACACTTCATCGTCTGGAAGGCAAAATAGGTTAAACTCTTGAAGACACGGGGATAGGCAAAGACTTTTTGAAAAGAATGCCAGCTTCACAAGAAATAATACCAATAATCAAAAAATGAGATCATATACAATTAAAAAACCATCTGCATAACAAAGGAAACCATTAACAGAGTGAAGAGACAATCTCCAGAATGGGAATATTTTTTGCTAGATACTGCTTAAACAAAGAAATAATATGTAAACTATATATAAAGAACTAAAAAAAAATTAGACCTCTCCCTCCCAATTTAAAGGTTCAAAAAAAATGGATATCTGAAATTAATCAACACTTCTCAGAAGAATCAGTAAAAATGGCCACTAAATATGTGCAAAAATATTCAACATACCTGGCCATTTGAGAAATTCAACTTATAATCACACTGAAATTTCATCTTTCTCTGGATAGAGTGACTACTTCAAGTAAAAGGAACAATAACAAATGCTAGAAAGGCAAGTTGTAGGGGGAGGCTTTCTTCATTGTTGGTGGGAGTGTAAACTGGCACACTCAGTATGGAAATCAGTATGGTGATTCCTCAGAAGGCTAAAAAGATGAATTCCATTTGACTCAGGTATTCTCCTTTTAGGCATCTTCTCAAAAGAGTAAAGACATCATATTATGGTGACACAAGATACCTGTGTTGATAGCAACACAATTCATAATAACACAATTAATAAATTTTGGAGGCAGAGATCCATCAATAGATAAATGTGAAAATGAGACATAGTGTTTTCACACAGTGGAATATTACTCTGCCAAAAACAAAGGATACATTTGAGTCACTTGTGGGAAAATGGATTCACCTTGAGACCTTATGTTAAGTGAACTAAATCAGACACACAAGTTTAAGTATCACATGATTTGTTTTATAAAGAAACCCAATATTTAACTAAAGTGCAAAATAAAAATAGATAATAGGAAGTAAGGGAATTTCTTTCTCAAGTGGGAAGGAGACCAAGAGATGGAGGCAGTGGAGAAGAAGATTAATAAAGAATTAAAAGGAGTTATGTACCAACACTTATGAGGAATGAAACCATTATGTACTGCTAATTTGTACTAATAAAGAATAAAAATGGAGAAAAATTTTTGAAAATACACTAAAAACAAAAAAGAAATGCAACATGATGGAATAAAAAAATAAGTAAAATCAGAGTCTTGTGGAGGCAAAAACATAATGGGGAAATGTCTTAGTTTGGTGGTTGAAGAATAAGTCATTGTGTTTTATTCTCTGTGTCCTCGGGTTTAGAATGTCATCATGTAGACATGTCACACAAGGATTGGGAGTTGCCTTGGTGGCTCCATGTGACTCTCAGCTAACTAGCTCAGCACACATCTTCTGATGACCATTCTTGATCCATGTGTTAATTGATTCATAGCTAAATCATTCATATGTATGTCACATCTGTCATAATCATGTAAACTGCTTATAGTTTTGTTGTACAGTAGGTGTTTAAAACTTTTGGGAGGTTTATTTATCACAATGTATGTGAACAAACCCCTACCAACAAAATATGCTTATCAGCAGAGTGATAATGCAACAGCTAAAGGAGCTTTTTGAATTAAAAAAGCGACTAGCAGCAATTGAACACTATTGTAGAATACTGCTTATGAGTTTTAAACATTATTCACTTTGTCACACTCATTAAGGGAAATATAGCATCCATAAAAATTTATTTAATATATTACAGTTTGGGAGCACATTTAGGTATATACTTTGTTGCTTATCCAAGTTGAAATGCCTTAGAGCAGGCCTATCTAACTTGTGAATTGCTTGTATTGGACAGGAACAAAATTTGTCTTGTGCTGCAAATAAACTACCAATATAATTAATGTATGTTAATAACAAAACTCCCTTTAAAATTTTTTGTTCTAACATTAAATAAGAAAGCCAAAAAAGAAAATAAAAGAAAGAAAGGAAGAAAGAAGAAAGAAGAAAGAAGAAAGAAAGAAAGAAAGAAAGAAAGAAAGAAAGAAAGAAAGAAGAAGAAAAAAATAAAAAAGATCAGGAACCAAATTGGACATGAAAGTAAAGAAAGTTATAAAATTGAAACAGTTGAGAGGTCACTGATAAAAATTGTGATTTAGGAATTAGTCATCTATTTCAATTTTTATTGATTATGAGTGCTAGACAAGGAATATGAACATAAATGAGAGGCCATCTTTGCCTACAGTTGATAAATATGTATGTAAAATACAATTACAGTGTCTTAAATTTAATTTTATAGGCATAAGAAGGACAAATGAACTCAGCTCTGACTAGGGGTATTGGAGGCTTTCTAGAAGAAAAGTATTAGAATCATATTTCCAGGAATGGAATCTGAGTTGAATCCTTCCAAAGTAAGTAGAAGTTAACATGCTGCGGGAGAACACAGGTAAAGGGAAGAATTTTGGGCAGAAAACATATAATGCTACAAAGTTAATAATAACTACTGTCCTTCACTGTACAGGTACTCTGTGCCCAGTGTCTTTCTCATTCAGAGAGTAAAAGTCATTTTACAAATACATTTAATCTCCCCCTCCTCCAAATGGCTCATATACATCAAATGGTTTCCATTTAAATTGGTCTCAGCATTATTTGTCATTGTTGTTTATTTTCAATTCCTCCTGTCACTCTTCTGAGGGTTAATTTAATCTCCATGTTGATTTTTTTGCTGTTTTTTCCTTAATGCATCTCCACCTTCTCCTTCTATCTTTTAGGAAAGACAGATTGTATAATTTAAAACTACATGATATTTTGGATTCAGGCTTACATTAAAATAGCTTTGACGCTTCACTACTTATGACTTAAGCAAGTTACTAATACTTTCCTATTTTATAAATTGTATAAGGAGCAATTAATACATTGAAACTTTATTTAAAATATTTAATACATACTTGCCTTTCAATAAATGTTAGTTATTTAACTTAACCTGTTCCTGGAATTTATCCTTATTCCTTGGATTTTTTTTATGATAAAATTATAGCTAACAAACTTGAAAATCCTGTGTAACTTATTCTCACTGCTACTTGCAGGAAATACTAAAGGGTAAGAAAGATCACTTGGCTTCACAAGTGGAATGCATTGGTGTACATTAGTCATATTATAGTGCATATTGTTATGTATGAAATGTTTTGCAATCACATTTCTTTGAACATACATGTATTATGCAAAAATTATTATTACAAATCAGGAAATGGAAGGATAGACTAATTGTATTTACTTGCATAATTGGTAAGTATCAGACACAGGATTTGAACTCATGGTTTGACTCTAAATTGTTAAGGGGAATAAAAAATAACTATGTTTCAAGGAACTAAAAATGCAGTGCAAAAGGAGAAATGAAATAGTTCAGCATGACCATAGGTGAATGGATAAGTGAATGTCAGGAATAGAAATTGGAAAGGTAAACTAGAATTTAGTGAGTCAATATGACATGCTAAGAAAATTAATTTTATTCTGAAGGTGAATGTGAGTCATAAGGACTTTAAGCATGATAATAACAAATGGCAGCATGTTTATTTAGAAGTACTCTGAGAAGGACAAGGAGAGTGATTGGAGGGGAATACAGGTAAGTCTACAACATGATTGGTGTTAGGATCCAAATAATGAAGTTCTAGCACTAACTCTTTGGAAATATCAAGTTATTGCCTATGTTTCATCTCTAGGAGGTGATGTGTTGAAACTATAGAAAGGGACATGATATCTAAGAGAGAGAAGAAGGGTGCAGGTGACTGAACTTCTACGACAAGTATCATTTAAAAGGACTTTGAAAAATAAAATAAAAAATCAATAGATATCAATAGAATTTGGTTACTGAAAACAAGATGGTAAAACTTTCAAGAGCAATACCCCATCAAGCATCCAAGAAAACCTGAAGAACATTTCATTTTCCCAAGACTTCCTCTAGACCAAGAATTAGTGCCCCCTAGATCACTTGGCTCTGTTCTCACTTACTCTACCAAGGGCTTGCTCCCTCCAGATTGCTGTTTCCAGAATCATGGTCTCTGAGAGCTGGAAGGGACCTTGAAGGCCTAACAGTAAATGCCCAGGGGTCCCTGGTAAGAGGAGTTCATTCTCTTACTTCCCAATGTAGCACACTTGGGCTCGGCTATGTCATCAGTGACTTCAGTCCCCAGTGTCCTCTGCCCCAGGGGCTGCAGACTAACCAATCTATTAATGAGCAGTCAGTGGCCATGACCTTATTAAAAAGTTGTTAATGAAACAGTCTGCTCTCGAGGGAGCACCAGTGCCTGAGGCTCCCAGTGGACTATTCTGGTCTTGGAGGAAGAGCTTAGGTGAACAGGCAGGGTCAGATTTGCAGAGACAGCATAATGACCTAGGCAGCAGAGCCCAGTCTCCAGATGCTCTCATCTTGGCAAAGAGCCACTTTGGAAAGCTCAAAGGTGCCTGCCAGCTCCCTGCTGGCACACAGGAGTAGCAGCCATGCTCTGTGTGGCTCTGAGTTATCAGCTTTCTTAGTGTCTGCTTTTCAAACTCACTGTAATGGAAGATTTCACTAAAATTCAGAGATATTTGTGTTGTTTTGAATTTGTGACTCACAAACCATCGTGTAAGCCTTTTGCTTGGTTTCTCTTCTGCTGCTTGTGCCCCTTGTCACCCATTCCCACACTGCTTGCAGAGAAAGTCTTCCAAAGTACAAATGATTGTTACTTCATGCTTAAAATTTTTAAGTAGAAATGTCTTGTAGTGAAATACCTGATTCTAGCATACAAGGCTCTTCATATTTTACTCCTATGTACTTTTTTCAACCTTATCTCCCTCAAGACTTTTCACCGATTATTATTTTAGTCATTATTACTATTAATATCATCACTATTAGTATGATTATCCCCATGAATATTTATATAGTGCTTCTTAAGTATCCTTTAATGCATTTAAACTGCACAATAATGAAATGCAATCAATGTTTTGATTATTACTATTTTAAAAATAGCGCTTAGGCAAGATAGCTATGTAACTTGTTCCCTGTCCACTGTCATGTAACATATTCAGAAGAATAGAAACTGGCTTGTAGCTCAGATATTTGGCTTCAGAGTTTATATTCTTATATAATTACACTGTGCATCTTGGAAGATATACGCCTTTGCACAGTTGAACTGTTTTAGAATGCATGTCTCACACACAACCCTAAAGCTTGGCTCCACTTTTTTCTTATACTTCTTTTTGAGCTGCTATTTCTAATAATTTACATTAGGTCCTAAGGCCCTAATGTTTACCTGTCTCTCTCTCTCTCTGGACTCAGTGTTCTTGTTCTTGAACATCAAGCATTAACTTGGGTTTTAAAACTTATAGTGGTTTTACTGTGTTTTCTAAATATATATTTATTTAGACGTACAATACTATATTATCTTCGAGAAACTGTAAAATGAGTCATTGATATCTTTTACTCATTCTGTTATGTTTTTATTGTCACATGTGCTCACCCTCCTTCTCTTCTCATTTCAATAAAAGAAAACTATATTAACCTACATGCTTATGTCAGAAATATGGGTATAATCTGATACTTATCAATACTAACTCACTATAAATTTTTACCTGGTAGACTGCTATGGCCTGCTATACTTAGCTCACTATATCTTTATACTTTTCCACTTATACTTAATTATCTGTGCAGTGATATATTTAACTTTTAAAATATCATCCTTTGCTCCAAGTGCTTCACGGCTGTCAGTTTTATTCAGATTGAAATCCACCTTCTTAATTTGCCATAAAGTTATGAATCATATGATCTCTGCATGCCTCTCTAATCAAGTTTTACATATTTTATCAACTATAAGATTTGAATACAATATATTTTCATGGAATTGCTATCAGGGCTAATACTTGCAAAGTGAGTCGAAAAATGTCCCCTTCTCAATATTTTGGAGTAGTTTTAGAAAATCTTGTGATACAACAAAAATCCACCAGCAAAGTCATCTTCCTACAATTTCTTTTTTTGTATTTGAAGGTTTTCAAATTATATAAAAACCCATTTTATAGGCCTGTTGAGATTTAATTTCTTGTCAGTTTACTGTTGCATTTTATACAGATTTTTATATTTAATATAGATTTTTTATTTCAGAGAAAAAAATAAAAACAATGATACAAAATTCCATTACAATATAATAGGAAATTAACAATGGTTAATCTATGTCATATTGGTAGCTTCAAAGTAGTTGCTCACCTTACAAGATATATGCATGAAAAATTGATCAAGCAATATGAACACCAACTTTTCTTTTCAATGAACTAATAGAAATTAGTAGTGTAATTACCTTAACTGTCTTGTGTAATATATATATATATTATACACACACACACACACACACACACACATATATATTCTTTTCCCCTCCTTCTTTTCTCCTTTCCTCCATCCCAGTTGCTGTTTCATTTTGAAGTTTCTTTCCATTTCAGAGTATCTCTTGTACTTTTTGGATCTTATTTAGTGTTTCAACTTCTTGCTGAGTGAACCACTCCCAGCAACTCTCTTTCAACTGGGGAGCCTGGCCTGCACTGAGAGTTGAGTTCCAGCCCACCAGTGCTGGCCCCAGGAGAGTTTGGGACTATCACTCCCAGTGGTTGGGTGTCCACTGAGTTCCCTCGGACACTGGACTAAGTTTGGGAGATTTCTCAGGCCTGAGTGGACTGTGCCCAGTGACCTTCTCCCAACCAGGGAGCAAGGCTCATGCTGTGAGGTGAGTTTCATCCCTCTCATTTTGGCCCAGGGAGAAGTTAAGTCCATCATTCCAAGCAGTTAAGTGCTCACCCAGCTTCCTAAAACACTGGACTTGGCTCAGGGGGTCCTGAGGGCCTGCCTGGGCTATGCTCAGCAACCTTCACTCAGTCCCAGAAGCTGAAGGTGCAGAAGGTGATTTCCAAAATGCCCAGAGGAAGCTTTGGAACATTGCCCAGAACATGGAAATATAGGAAAATGACAAGTCAAAAGACCAAAATGCAATCTCAAACCTCCAGCCCATCCCAAGAAAGCCTGGGAGCCATGTACATAGAAGAAAATATAAGCCATACACCGGAAACACCTGAAATGATATCAGCTGAAATAAAAAAGCAACTCTAGGAAGCTATAAAGGAACTTTAATCAGAAATAATCTCCCAGGTAAAAGAAGAAATGATAAAAGTAGTGAAAGAAGTACTGAACACATCTAAAGAAGACACAGTTAAAAAATTAGAGGAACAAAGCAAAAAGATAGAATCCCTGAATAAACAGTATAAGAAATAAACAGAATACATGAAGCAGATTCAAAGAGATATACAGGAATTCAAAAATTTTATTGAAAGTTACCAAAACCACCTCAACAAAAGTGAAGATAGAATTTCAGACCTCAAAGATAAGATTGCAGCTAGTGAATAGGAAAGGAAAGATCTTTTAAAAATAGCAATGAATTAGGAAATAACAATTTAACAACAGTTGCAAGATGATGCAAAGAAAAACAGCATAAGATTAATAGGGATAAATAAAAAAGAAGGGGACAACACAAATGATATCAAGAGGCTATTTACAGAAGTAATAGCTGAAAATTTCTCAAACATGAGAAGAGAAACTGACATATGGATTAGTTAAGCATATAGAACTCCAAATAGCCATAACCAAAATAAAACTACACCAAGACATATAATAATCACCATCCCAAAAATCCAGCATAAAAACAGAATATTGCAAGCTGTTAGAGAGAAAAGACAGATCACCCATAAAGGAACACCTATCAGAATCACAGCAGACTTCTCAACACAAACAATGAAGTCAAGAAGAGCATGGGGTGAAATATTTCAGATCCTAAAGAAAAACAACTTCCAACCCAGACTGATGTACCCTGAAAAACTGCCCTTCAAAATGGATGGAGAAATAAGATACTTCCATGACAAAGAAGAGCTGAAGAATTTCATGATCGTCAAACCAACCCTGCAAAAATACTGGAAGACATTCTAGATACACATAGGAAAAAACCACTAAGCAAGACAAACAATTAAGCAGAATGGAAATGTAAAGATACAACAGCAGAAAGATAACATGTCAACAATAAAACAATATGTAACAGTTATAACCATTAATGTAAATGGCCTCAATTCACCAATTAAAAGAAACAGACTGGCAGAATGGATCAAGAAACAACATCCAACCATATTCCGTCTACAAGAAACCCACCTAACCCAAAAGGAAATTCATAGACTGAAAGTGAAAGGATGGAAAACAACAATTCATGTAACAGGAACATACCAGAAAAGTGGGAGTACCTATTCTGTTTGCAGACAATATAAACTTCCAACCAAGAATGATCCAAAGAGATAAAGAAGGTCACTACATACTGGTTAGGGGAAAACATCAAGAGGAAGAGATAAGAATCTTAAGTATATATGCACCAAATTCCAGAGCACCCAGCTATACAAAAGCAAGTATTAACAGAAATGAAAAACCAAATAAGCAAAAAAAAAATTATAATAGGAGACCTCAACATGCCATTGACACAAAGAGACAGATCAATTAGACAGAAAATCAGCAAAGAAATAACAGAACTGAATCACACCTGTGAACAAATGGAGTTGATAGACATATACAGAATGTTCCATCCAACAACATCAGAATATACATTCTTCTCAGCACTACATGGGACATTCTCTAAAATAGACCATATACTAGACAACAGAACATATTTAAGTAAATGCAAAAGAATTGAAATTATCTCATGCATGTTATCAGATCATAGCACCATGAAACTAGGAACTAATGATAAAAGAAACTGCAAAAATCCCACAAACACATGAAAATTGAATAATACACTCTTGAGCAATCAGTGAGCCACAGAGGAAATTAAAGAAGAAATTAAACAATATCTACAAGCAAAATGAAAATACAAATACAACTTACTGGAATCTGTGGGATGCAATGAAAGTGGTCCTCAGAGGAAAATTTATTGCACTGAGTTCCCGCATTAGGAAAACAGAATGAACACAAATAAGCAACCTGATACTACACCTCAAACATCTAAAAAAAGAAGGGCAAGCCAAGCTCAAAGCCAAAAGGGAGGAAATTGTAAAGATCAGAGCAGAGATTAATGCAATAGAGACTAAGAAAACAATACAAATAATCACTGAACCAAAGAGTTTGTTCTTTGAAAGAATAAATACAATTGATAAGCCCCTAGCCAACATTATTAAAAAAGGAAGGAAAAGACTCAAATTCATACAATAAAGAATGAAAAAGGTGAAATCACTACAGACTCTGGAAATACAGAAGATCATCAACACCTATTTCCAAAATGTCTACTCTCATAGGTTTGATAACACAGAAGAAATGGACAGATTCATAGAAACATATGAACTACCAAATCTGGGTCAAAAAGATGTAAAACTGCTGAGTAATTCAATTTCTATTAATGAAATTGAAAATGTAATTAAGTCTTTACCAACAAAAAAGAGCCCAGGCCCAGACGGATTCACTTTGGAATTCTGCAAGAAATAAAAAGAAGACTTAATGCCAACACACCTGAAACAATTCAATGAAACAGAAAGGGAAGAAATTCTTCCTAAGTCATTCCTGGAAGCAAATATTACTCCAGTACCAAAACCTGAGAAAAACCCAACTAAAAAAGAGAGCTACAGGCCAATCTCCCTAAAGAACATAGATGCAAAAATTCTCAACAAAATATTGGCAAACAGGATGCAGAAAATCATCAAGAAGATTATAAACCATGACCAAGTGGGATTCATCCCAGGCATGCAGGTATGGTTCAACATATGTAAATCAATAAATGTAATCTACCATATCAATAGAGCCAAAAGTAAGAATCACATGATCATTTATATAGATACAGAAAAAGCTTTTGATAAGGTCCAACACTCATTCATGATAAGAACCTTAGAGAGGATTGGAATAGATGGTCTTTACCTCAATATGATAAAGGCCATCTATGACAAAAGAATAGCCAGCATCATATTAAATGGTCAAAAACTGAAAGCCTTTACCTTAAAATCAGGCACAAGACAAGGATATCCATTATCACTGCTGCTATTCAACATAGTACTGAAAATACTAGCCAGAGCAATTAGACAAGAGAGAGAAATAAAATAAATAAAGATAGGAAAAGAGAAAGTTACATTATCATTATTTGCAGATGACATAATACTCTTCATAGAAGACTCCTGAAACTCCATTGAAAGACTCCTAGATATAATAAATACATTCAGCAACATAGCTGGATACAAAGTCAATACTCAAAAATCTATAGCATTACTATATACTAAAAACAAAATCACTGAGAGGGAAGAAAGATAAAGAATGCCCTTCACAATAACATCCAAAAAAATGAAATACTTGGGAATTAATCTAATGAAAGAAGTAAAAGAGCTAAATGGAGAAAATTATAAAACCCTGAATAAAGAAATTAAAGAGGACCTCAGAAAATAAAAGACAGTCCTTCTTCATGGATAGGAAGAACAAATATTGTGAAAATGGCCATTCTCCCAAAATTGTTGTACATATTCAATGCAATCCCAATGAAAATAACACTAACACTCATCATAGATTTAGAGAAATCACCCCTAAAATCACCCCTAAAATTCATCTGGAACCAGAAGAGACCTAGAATAGCAAAGGCAATTCTAAGCTGCAAAGCCAAGGCAGGAGGCATCACAATACCTGACTTGAAGTTATACTATAAAGTTATTGTAATAAAATCAACATGGTACTAGAATAAAAACAGACCTGAAGATCAATTGAATATATTAGAAGATACAAGCACAACTACAAACACACTCAACCACCTTATCTTTGATAAAGGGACCAAGCATGTTCACTGGAAGAATGACAGTCTCTTTAATAAATGGTGCTGGAAAAACTGGCTATCCATATGCCAAAACCTAAAATTAGACACATGCCTATCACCATGTACTAAACTAAAATCTCAGTGGATCAAATATATAAATATTAAAGCAGAAACACTAAATCTGTTGGAAGACAAAGTAGGTAAAAATCTTGAAGACATGGGGTAGATAGAGAATTCATGAACAAGAACAAAACTACACAGGAAATACTTCCCAGAATCAATAACTAGGATCACATATTATTAAAGAGTTTCTGCATATCAAAAGAAATCTCCAGCATAGTGAAAAGAAAACCCATAAACTGGGAAAAAATCTTAGTGAACTGTCCCTCAGATGAAGGACTTCTGTCTAGAACTTATAAAGAATTAAAAAAAAATCAGACCCCCGCTAGTCAAAGACCCAATCCAAAAATGGACATTCAAGATGAACACACAATTCTCAGATAAAGAAATATGAATGGCAAATAAAAACATGAAAAAATGTTCATCATCATTAGTCATTAGAGAAATGCAAATTAAAACCACACTGAGATTCCATGTCACTCCATAAAGAATGGCCAGGATCAACAAAACTACCAACAACAAATGCTGAAGAGGCTGGGGTGAAAGAGGAGCTCTTCTGCACTGTTGGTGGGAGTGGAGTGGTGTAACCACTGTGAAGGGCAGTCTGGAGACCCCTCAAAACCTGGGATTGGAAGTCCCATTTAACCCAGCTATTCCACTTCTAGGCATATTCCCAGGAGAACTGAAAACGTCATATCACAGTGATATATGTGCACCCATGTTTTAGCAGCACAATTTGTAATACCCAGATATTGGAAACAACCTAAGTACCCATCAACTGAGTAATTGATAAAAAAATTATGGTATTTTTTAGAATGGATTACTACTCAGCTACAAAGAATAATAACATTGAGATATTTATAAATAAATGGATCCAACTTGAGACCATACTCATAAGTGAAATAAATCAAACTCAAATACAGCATAGTCTCTCTAGTGTAAGAAATGGTAAGAGTACATAAGATTTTATGGTAATCATGATTCCCCATTACATTGTTTTGTGGCCTTATAATGTTGTCATTCATTAGTTGGAATGGTTTTATTCTGTTTCATTTAATTTTACTATGTGTGATGGTATGAACAGCTGTTTTGAAGAAAACAAGACAGTATGGCAGCCATTGCTGATTTAATATCATCTTTCTTTGAAGTCCTACCATGCATTTGTTATTCTATTACCATTGGTTCTATCATGTTGTGTCTTATTGGATTTTAATATGTATGACAGTATAAACAAATTTTTTATGGAAAGTGAGATATTATAGTAGCCATTGTTCATTTTCTGTTATTTGGTTCAGAATGCCCTGTAATACTTTCATTCTCTTGAATGGTTTTGTATTATTTTGTTATGTTTGATATTATTGTGTGTAAAGCTACCCTGAACTATTTCAAAGAAAGATACCTTATAGTAGCTACTGTTAATATCTGGTTGTCTTGTTGTGAAGTGCTGTGTTGCTTACATTGTTCTGTTCTGATCTGCTTTGTTCTGTCCTCTTTTGTTTTATTCTCTGTAAAATAAAAAATAAATTTTTTTCCATTTCTTACACTAGGGAGAGAGTATGATATTTATATGCATGTTTCAGATTTATTTCACTTTTGAATAATGTTTCAAGTTTTATCTGTTCACCTATAAAAACCTTGAGTTTATTTTTCTTTATAATAGTTATGCTCCATTGTATAAAAATACATAATTTTTTATCCATTCCTCAGTTGATGAGCATTTAGGTTGTTTCCAAGATACAGCTATTACAAGTTATGCTGCTATAAACATTGGTGCATATATATCACTGTAGTATGATGTTTTTAACACCCCTGGGAAAATAATCAGAAGGGGAATAGCTGGGTCGAATGGGACCTTTAATCCTAATTTTTTCTGGAGTCTCTACACTGATTTCCCAGTGGTTGTACCAGTCTATACTCCCACCATCAGTGGAGAAACTTTCCTGTTTTTTTCCACCGCACCACCAGCATTTTTTTTAATGGATGATTTGCTGATGACAGCCTTCTTCTGGAGATGGAATCTCAGTGTTGTTTTAATTTGCATTTGTTGAACAACTATGATGTTGAACTTTTTTCATAAATTTATTTGCCATTTGTATTTCTTCATCTGAGAATTATGTATTCATCTCAGATTCCCGTTTTTGGATTAGGTCTTTGGGTTGAGGAGGACTGATTTTCTCCAATTCTTTTTATTTTCTAGATATAAGTTCTTTGCATGAGGGAAAGTTGACTAAAAGTTTTTTGCATGCTGTGGGTTGTCTTTTTACTCTATTGGTGATTTCTTCTGATGTGCAAGAACTTGTTAATAAGGTGAGATCCCAGTTGTTGATTCTTTGAAGAACTTTCCATGTAATTTGGGTTTTTTTTTCCCCATAAACTCTGTGCCTATACTTATATTTTCAAGATTTCTATGTACTTTCTCTGGCAGTTGATTTATTGTTTCTGTTTTAGTATTTAAATCTTTGATCCACTTCAACTTTACTTTAGTACATAGTGATAGACATGCATCTAGTTTTAGTCTTCAGCATGTAGAGAACCAGTTTTTCTAACACCATTTATTAAAAAAAGCTATCTTTCTTCCAGTGAACATATTTGGCACCTTTGTCACAAATAAAAGTCTGACTATATTTTGAGTTGTGTTTGTATCTTCTAATATGTTTCACTGATTCTCAAATCTCTTTTTTTGCCAGTACTATGTTGATCTTATTATAGTAGTTTGTAGTATAATTTCAAGTCAGAAATTGTGATGATACCTCCTGCCTTGCCTTTATTGCTCAGGATTGCCTTCACTATTCTAGGTCTCTTCTGTTTCCAAATGAATTTTAGGAATGTTTTCTCCAGATCTGTGAGGTATCCTAATCATATTTTGATTGGAACTGCATTAAATCTCTGTAACAGTTTTGAGGGTATGGTCATTTTCACAATATTTGTTCTTCCTATCCATAACCAAGGGATATATTTCCATTTTCTCATATCCTCTTAAATTTTTTTCAATGTATAGATCTTTCTCTTCATTTGTTACATTGATTCATAAGTATTTCAGCTTTGGTAATTCATATGTTTCTGGGAATCTTTCCATTTCTTCTATGTTTTCCTGCCTATGCAAGTTAAGATTTTCAAAATAGGAATAGATAATCCAAATTTCAACAGGATCTGTAGTTATTTCACCCTTTTAATATCTCATTGCATGAATTTGAGTTTTTATTTTCCTTTTTTAGATAAATTTGGCTATGCATTTTTCAATTTTATTTGTCCTTTCCAAGAGGAAACTCTTCAGTTCATAATTCTTTGTTTTGTTTTCTTAATCTAAATTGCATTAATTTTTGCCCTGAACTTTATAATTTATTCCTTTCCATGGGTTTTGGGTTTGACTTGTTCTTTTTCTTCTAGTATCTAGAGGTACAGCATGAGGTTGTGTATTTATGCTTGTTCTGCTTTTCTGGTGTGAGAACTCACTACTACAAATTTCCCACTTAGGACTAGTTTTGTTGCATTCCATCAGGTCTAGTATGTTGTTTCTGTATTTTCATTTAATTGCAGATATTGTCTAATGTGTTCTTTAATTTAATCTGTGATCATTGGTAGTCTAAGAGGGTGTTATTTAATTTTCATGTGCTGAGTGCATTTTTGAAGTCCTTTTGCAATTAATTTCCAATCTCATTGCAGTATGGTCAGATAATGTGCATGAGATAGTATATGATTTATTTTAAAGAATGCTTCATGTGTAACTTAGAAGCATGGTATTCTGATGTTGGGTGGAACACTGTAAATATCTACTAAGTCAATTTTTTGCTGGTTTCTTTCAGTTCTAATATTTCTATGCTGGCTTTTGTATAGTTGATGCCTCTTTTGTGACAATGGGGTATTATAGTCCCCTGTTACAATTTACTATTACTGGATTTTTCATGTCTATTAATATTTATTTTATATAATTTGATGCTCACATGTTTGTTGCATATATATTTATGATTTTTACCTCTTCCTCTTGAAGTTTTCCCCTAACAAGTATATAATGTCCTTCTGTATCTGTCTTGATCATTATTAGATTGAAGCTCACATTGTCTGCAAAACAGAATAGCTACCTCTGCTTTTTTTCTGGTTTCCTAATGCATGGAGTATGTTTTTGACCCTTTGACATTCAGTCTATGAATTTCTTTTTTTTTAATTTTAAAGAGAATAAAAGCCAACAAAGCAAAACACTACAAAGTCAAACCAATTAAATAAGTGAAAGTGGCACAGAACTTCAAAGCAGGATAGTAGCAAATCAACAATGGCTACCATAATATATGTTGTTATCTTACAATAGTGGTCCATTCCATCAGGCATAGCAAAATCAAAACAAAATGGAATAAAACCAATCAAAAAAGAACACTGAATAAAACAAAACAATAAATTGGAACAAAGCAAAACAATGAGAAAAATATTGGATTTCAAAAGCAAGACATGGAGCCAGACAGATCTCCCTCTGCCTGCTGGGCACTGCCATTGGAAGGCCCTTCCCCATAGGTTCTCAGCATGGGCAGAGAAAGCCAGGCAGATCCATCTCTGCCTGCCAGGTGCCACCACCAGGAGGCCCTTTCCTGGGGTGTCCAGTGCAGGTAGAGAGAACCAGAAGATCCACATCCATCTGCAGGGAGCTGCCACCAGATGGCTCCTTCCTGCAGATGGTCAGCAGGAGCAGGGACACACTAACCTGGTAAGTCCTGTGCACCTTTAGGACCATTGGAGGCCCCTGGTTCCTTTGGGCAGCCATTACCCAATAGCAGGATCACACAAATACACCTCTGTGTGTCTGTCACTATTGTGGGAGTCCCAGTGTAGACACACTGGGCTGAGAGAGGCAGCCCCATCTCTATGCATGCCTGATCATCAGAAAAGCCCTGGTGTAGCTGCACAGGTCTGGAAAAGTCCACTCCATGCCTAGCTACCTCCCTGTATAACTGGGGTTACAGGAACTCAGGTGCCTGTCTCATCCCCCTACACCATGGAGGGGCAGCCAATGTGGGAAGTGCCTGGGGGCCCACAACCAGCTTGCTGGGAGGAACCCAAGAGAATGTCAAGATGAAGGAGCAAAAGGCAATCTCAAACCTCTAGTGCACAGAGAACAACTCTGAGAGATAGTTATGGAAGAAAATGGAAGTCACACACTTGAAATCTCTGAGAGGATAGCAACTGAAGTAAGGAAACAACTTCATGAGATTGTGAAAACAGTCAAATCATAAATGATGTCTCAGGTAAAAGAAATCACAAATTTACTGAAAGAATTGTTCAGTAGTTCTAAAGACATAGAGAAAAAGGAGCATAAGAAAATTAATATAGAAAGGAATTACAATGGATAAAAGAGATTCAAAGAGATCTAGGAAATTAAAAAGTCAATCAAAAGCTGGCAAAAGTGCTTGAAAGAGACTGAAGACGGACTTTCAAACTTTGGAGGTAGGATTCCAGCTAGTGATCATGAAAGGAAAGATCGCTAGAAAACAACATGGAATCATGAAATAACAACTCAATGGTTGCAAAATGATGCAAAGAAGCATAATTTAAGAATAGTAAGTGTTGGTGAAGAAACAGAGGTTAACACAAATGAAATTAAAAGTCTATTTACAGAAGTAATAGAAGAAAACTTCACAAACATGGAAATGGATCTGACATGTAGGTAAGTGAGGCATATAGGACTCCCAACTAGCCATAACCACAATAAATCTACACCCAGACATATAATAATTAAGACTCTAGAAATTCTGAACAAGAAAAGAATATTAAAAGCTATTAGAGAAAAGAAACAGTTCACCTATAAAGAAAAACCCATCAGAATCACAATGGACTTATTAACACAAACCATTACATCAAGAAGAGTTTGGAGTGAAGTGTTTCAAACCTTGAAAGAAAACAACTTCCAACCCAGATTGATCTACCCTGCAAAACTATCTTTCAAAATTGATGGAAAAATAAGATACTTCCATGATAAAGAACATTTGAGGGAATACATGATTACCAAACCAATCCTACAGAGTGCTAAAGGATATTCTAGAGAGAGATAAAGATGACCATGGTTCCAGGAATAGCAGCAGAGGAGGATCACCAAACAAGACAGTCAATTGAATGAAGGGGAATAGAGGAAGGCCAACCACAGGACAAAAGCATGGCAGATGCAAACCGATGTATGCTGGCTATAACCATTAATGTAAATGACTTCAGTTCAGCAATAAAAAGAAATGCAAGAAGAGTAGATTAAGAAACAAGATCCATCAATATGCTGTATACAAGAAACAGATTTAACTGGAAAGGAAATTCATAGACTGAAAATCAAAGGAGAGAAAACGATTGTTCCAAGTGACAGGAGACCAGAAAAAAAGAGCAAGAGTAACTTGAACATGAACTACAGAATGGATTAGAAAGATATGATATTTTCATGCAATGGAAAGCTACCCAGCTATAAGGTAGATTAATATCAAGGCTCCTGTACATAAAGGAACCCAACTGGAGATCATGTTCATGGGTGATAAGGTTCAATCTCAAGCATGTGATTCCTAGCATAAGAAATGGAAGGAGTTAATGGGATCCAAATGCAAAATAATTATTGTAAGAATAATAGAGGAGGAAACATCTGGGATGGAAAGTGGTAACTACTGTTAATTTCTTATTTTCTTGTCTTGAAATCATATTGTTTTCATAATTCTGTTAGGTTTGGCTTTGTTCTGTCTTCTTTTGTTAGATTTTACTCTGATGGTATGGGCAGCTATTTTGAATATAATGGGATATATTATGGTAATCTTGGTTTCCTATTATATTGCTTTGGAATCTTATAATGGTTTCATTCATTTCTTTAATTGGTTTTATTATGTTTTGTTTGTTTTATTATGTGTGATGGATGAACCGCTATTTTGAGGAAAATGAGACATTATAGTAGCCATTGCCAATTTCCTATCATCTTGTTTTGAAGTCCTATCATGCTTTTGTTCTTCTCTTTCGATTGATTCTATCCTGTTGTGTTTTATTTGATTTTAGTATGTGTGATGGTATGGACCACTTTTGTGAGGAAAATGAGATATTATTGTAGCCATTGTTCATTTCCTGTTATCTGGTTTTAAAGTTCTGTAATGGTTTTATTCCTTTGAATGGTTTTATACTATTTTGTTACATTTGTTATTGTTGTGTGTGAAGGTATGGCCAACTATTTTGAAGAGAACAACAGACATTATGGTAACCACTGTTGATATACTGTTGTCTTCTTGTGAAGTGCTATGTTGCTTTCCTTGTTCTGTTCTGATTTGCTTTGTTATGTTTTGTTTCATTTTCTTTTGTTTTATTCCTTTTAACATAAAAAATAAACAGAAGGAAATTCCTCTTGTTTCTTATATTGCACTCTGTTATCCACCCAATAGATGCTCAGACCACCAGCCTTAGGCCTACACAGTCAATCAAACAATACATGCATTTAGTTGTTTTTGTACCTCAGTTGCTATCTACTCAGCCTGTCCTCTGAACCAGCCGTTGCTTATGGGTGTGTATGGGGGACAGTTCTTGATTCTCAGCCCTTACATCAGACCACTTGCAGGAAGGGCAAAATGGCTTCTCTCTTCCCAGGTCCTGCATAGTTTTCTGTTTACCAGAAGGTGAACTGGCTTTTGATATGCTCCTCCCAGACCCAGCATATCTTCTGATGACTCATGTATAGGGAAAACTGGCTTTTCTCTTCCTGGCCCCAGCATAGTGTGGCTTACTGAAAAGGCAAATTGGCTTCTTTATGTACTCCTCCCAGACCCAGCATGGCTTCTCTAGTGTATAAATTTCTTATTGAATTAAATGTGTTTCTTGTATACAGAATATTATTGGATCTTGTTTCTTCATCCATTCTTGCCAGTGTGCTTCTTTTGATTTGTGAATTGAAGCCATTTATATTCATGGTAATCACTGATACATATTTTTATCATGTTATTTTTCCACTGTTGGTTCCATGACTTTCCCCTTTGTTTAATGCCTTGCCTTGATTGGTGCTCTGTTTCTGATGTTGTTCTTCAAATTGTGGTCATTTTTATCTCTATCTAGAATATCATTCAGTACATTTTGTTGGATTGGTTTTGTAGTTATGAATTTGTTCATTTTTTTTGCCATAGAAGTATCTTATCTCTCCATTAATTTTGTAAGATACACTTGCAGGGCATGTCAATCTGGATTAGAAGTTGTTTTCTTTTAGGACTTTAGATACTTCACTCAAAACTCCTCATGACTTGAGGGTTTGTGTTGAGAAGTTTGATTTTCTTGATATGTGCTTTGTTTTTCTTTTCTTAAAATTTTTTATTTAAAGGGATAAAACAGAAAAAGGAGAGAAATATTACAGAATTTCAAAAAAAAACAGTAAGAAATCACTAGTTGATAAATTACCTATTGCTTTTTTAGAAATAGTTGTTCAATTCACAATATTAAAGCACACAAAATAGACACTCAAGCAGTGAGACTGCAAACAGATCTGTTCAACAGTCAAACAAGAACTAAGAAATATGGGTATTAATCCTGCACACATAAATATACATGCAGTTATATCTTTTATAGCATGTCCTATTTTCTCTTTTTTACAATAGCAATTATACATTTCTTTCTTTAAAGAGAAAAAAACAGGAAAAAGGTAGAAATATTACAGAATTTCAAGAAAAGAAGATAAACAGTAAGAAATCACTAGTTGATACATTACATATTGTTCTTTTAGAAATAGTTATTCAAGTTACAAAATTAAAGCACACAAAGTGGACACTAAAGCAGTGAGAGTGTAAAGAGATCTGTTCAGCAATCCAACAAGAACCTAGAAATATGGTCATAAATCCCACACATCTAAACTTACATGCAGCTATATCTTTTATAGCACTTCCTATTTCCTCTTTTTTTACAATAGAAATTATACATTTTTTAAAATTTTATTTAGAGAAAAGAAAAAAAAACAGAAAAAAGGGTAGCAGCAATACAGAATTCTAAAAGAAAGAAAGAAAAAGGAGAATGAGAAAAAGCCCCACTAAGAAATCAGTAATTTATAAATTATGTACTGTCATCCTGGATGTAGTTGTTCAAGTTACAAAGTTAAAGGGTACATAGTAAATATTCAAACAGTCAGAGTACAAACATTTCTGCTCAAAGATCCAACAAAGATTTAGCAATATGTTCATCTATTTTACACACTCAAACATACATGCATTTATATCTCTTGGAGCACTTTCTTTTCCTCTCTTTTTTACAATATCAATTACACATTTTGGTTTTATTTCTCTTATAGTTCTTATTTACTTTTTACACTAGAGACACAATATGATATTTATAAATATGATTCTTATTTATTTCACTAATGAGGATAGTGTCAAGTTGTCTCCATTTGCCTATGAAGGCCTCAAGGTCATCCTTTTTATAGCTGAGTAATATTCCATTGTATAAAAATGCCACATCTTTTTCATCCACTTTGCAGTTGATGGGCATCTTGGTTATTTCCAGGATTTAGCTATCACAAGTTTTGCAGCTATGAACATGGGTGCACATATATCACTGTGATATGAACTTTTCGGTTCTTTGGGGAAAATACCCAGGAGGGGGATAGCTGGATTGAATGGGGCTTCCAATCCTAGTCTTCTGAGAATTCTCCATATGGATTTCCATGTACTGGCTTGACTTTGCCGTGTTATGTTCCAGTTGTTTCTTTCTGCTTTTCCTCTTATTTAATTACTTATCCTACCTAGTGATTTCTTTCTATTGTTGTTTTGGGGATTGTGGTCATTCTTATTTCTGTCTAGTAAGTCTTTCAGTACTCTTTCTAGGGTTGGTTTTGTGGACATGAATTTCTTCAGTTGTTCTTTGTCATGGAAGTATCTTGTTTCTCCATTAAATTTGAATAAAAGTTTTGCTGGGTACATCAGTCTGGGTTGAAGGTTGTTTTCTTTCAGGGCTTGAAATACCTCACTCCAAGCTCTTCTTGCCTTGAGGGTTAGTGCTGAAAAGTCTGCCATGATTCTAACAGGCTTTCCTTGATAGGTGAGTTGTGTTTTTCTCTGACAGCTTTTAATATTCTGTTTTTATGCTGTATGCCTGAGATCTTAATTATTATGTGTCTGGGTGTGGATTTATGTTGATTGTGACTGTTTGGTGTTCTATATGCCTCACTTAGTTGCATATCAGATTCTTTCCCCATGTTTGAGAAATTTTCTGCTATTATTTCTGTAAATACTTTATGTATGTCATTTGCCTGGACTCCTGTATCTTACTAATGCCCATTATTCTTATATTGTTGCTCTTGGCATCATCATGAAGCTTCTGGATTGTCATTTCATGCTGCTTTGTTATTTTTAAAAGTTCTATCCTTTCCTGATCACTAACTGTGATCCTGTCCTCAAGGTCTGAAATCCTATCCTCAGCTTCCTTTATGCGGTTTTGCACGCTTTCAATAGAATTTTTTGTTTCTTGGATGTCTCTTTGAGTTTGTTTCATGAATTCTGCTTGTTTTCTATATTGTTCATTCAAAGTTTCAATCAGTTTCCCATGCTCATGTACTTTTTTCTCTAGTTCTTCTTTAGCTGCATTCAACAACTCTTTTACTAAAGTTGTTATTTCTATCTTTACATGAGAGACTATTCTAATTTGATTTCCTCTATAGCCTGATGCAGTTGTTCCTTTATTTCACTGGCTATCTTTTCAGAGATTCCCGGTGTGTTACATTTGGGGTCCTCTATTTCAATGTCTCCTATACTTGCTTCTGGTGAACTATATGTTTGAGACTGCATTTTGCTTTTTCGTTTTGTCATTTTCACTCTGCCTGGTGTTTTCTGTGTAGGAGGGGATCACACACACTATTTTCAGACACAACAAAGTCATACAGTTAGTTGTAGGAGGTTTTACTACTGGCCCTATTTATCCCCTGTACACCTCTATTTTAGGGTTATACTCACAACACTGATACAGTCAGTCCAGTGTAGTCCAAAGTTCACCACCTGGGAGAAAAATTCCAAATTTTCTCACACTAACTGAATCCCACTGAGATCTTCTGCTGTTCCAGGTGGGAGGTTGGGCCCATCTGCAGCAGTCCAGGGCAGTTTTCAGTCTTGGGCGGGCCTCCTCGATGTTCCCGGTGGCAGGACAGGCCCTCAGTGGAGGTTCCAGGCAGCTTACCCCTGATGCAGGCTTCCATTAAGTTCCCACTGGCAGGGCGGGCCCACGGTCTGTTTTTCTTTTCTCTAACAGTTTTAGTATTGTTTTTGTGTTGAATTTCTGATAACTTGATTATTATATGTGAATGTAAATTTATCTTGTTCATTGTATTGGGAGTGCTATGTGCCTCACTTTTCTCTTTGTCAGATTCTATTCTCACAGTTGAGTAATTTTCAGTTACTACTGTATATTTTTTTGAAATAAAATTTGTGTTCAATCTTGCTTTTTCATTTATACCTATCAGTCTTGTTTTTCTTTGCATCACCTTACAGCTGTTGAATTATTTATTTATCGCTTGTTATTTTAAAGAGCTCTAGCTATGATCCTGTCTTCAAGTCTACTTTCAACTTCATTCAAGCAGTTTTGCCATCTTTCAATGGAGTATCTTATTTCCTGGACATCTCTTTGAGGTTTTCTATGTAAAGCATCATGTCATCTGATAATAATTATTTAACTTCTTTTTTTTCTATTTTTATTCCTTTTATTTCTCTCTCTTCTCTAATTACTCCAGTTAATATATCCAGAACTATATTGAAGAAAAAGAAGGAGGAGGAGGAGGAGGAGGAGGAGGAGAAGAAGAAGAAGAAGAACAACAACAACAACAACATAAACAACAGCAATAACATCAAGAAAGAGAAATAAGTGGAAATAAGAAGACAAGGAGAGAAAAAGTGGAAAGGGGAGGAAGAGCAGGAAGAAGTAGAAGAAAAGAAGCAAAGAAGAGGAGGGAGGAAAAACGGAGCCAGGGACAACACTGTATCCATACACATCCATGACATACCCCTAGTTACCTGCCTTTTCTGACAGTGCCCCATCTCTGAACCTGAGAATTTTAGGGGATGTTTGAGATGTAAACCATAATAGGAGAAAAGATAATCCCACAAGTGTTTGTTGGCTTGTTTTATTTGTGTTTAGCTCAGCCCTATTCCAGCATTTTTGAAATTTTACTGACTACATAGCATTTGTCATCCTATTCATTATCTCATTGTTGAGGATAATAAATCTTGATGGATATATTATTTTATATTTTGACAGTAATATTTTATATGATAACAATGCAAACTGTGATGTATAAATTTATTTTGGAAAGAAGTAAAAAAATACCATGGTCTTAACAATGTATCTGGAAACATTCAGAGAAATCATGAAATCTTACTAAAGAAAATAATATTATAAGTGGTTGGATAATAAGACATATAAGGAAAAATACAGAGATCTTCAATAGCTTTCCTTAATATAAGCTGAGTTCTTTTTATTTTAGAAAGTTTGGCAGACATTTAATATAAAATGGGAAAAAACCTTCTGACTTAGTTAAACAGTAAAGCTAAAAAACATATTTATGTTGCCAGAGAGACACTAGGAAAAATTTTGCCAAATTTTAAAGGTATCACCTCTAGAATAAGTGAAATAGTTTTTTTACATAGTGAATTTATTGTTATTTTTTATTTTGAAGAAAATAAAACCAAATGAGACAAAACAAAATGATCTGTAAAAACAAAAGGATGGACATAGTACATGACTTAAAAACCAAATACAAGGTGATCAACAATGGTTAATATAATGCCTCTTGTCATCTTCAAAAGAATTGCCCATATCATCAGGCATAATAAAATTGAATAAAACAATACAGAAAATAAAAATAAAAACAAAACATTGGAGACATTATAGGACTTCAAAAGAAGATAATAGTCAAACCAGAATGGGTATCATAGTGAATCTTATTTTCTTCAAAGTAGTTGCCTATACCCTCAGACTTGATATGATCAAAAAAACAGAATCGAATAAAATCAGTCAAAACATGACAGTGAAAGCAATACAGGGCTTCAAATCAAGTTAATAGGAAACAAAAAATGGTTAGCATAGTATATCCTGCTATCTTTGGAATAGCTGTCCATGTTATCAAGTCTAGTACAACTAGACAAATGAACAGAATAAAACCAAACTAAACAGAATGATGAAAACAATATGGGTTTCAAATCATGGTATAAGTTTAACAATGGCCCTTGCCTTCCCTTTTTAGACAATTCCTCCTCTTACACTTTCACAGGGTGCATTGTATCTTTTTGTATACCACTAACTACTTTAGTTTTTAAATTAGGGAGGCAACCTGTCATTCACCTAAGTGATTCTGAACCTTTGTACCCCTGAGTATAATCTCAAGTTGTGTCCATTTACCTACAAGAGCCTCAAAACTTTTCTTTCTTTATAGCTGAATTTTCCTTTGTCTAAAATTGTCATAGCTCCTCTTTGTCATGGAAGCATCTTGTTTCTCCATTAATTTTGAGAGATAGCTTTGCAGGGTACATCAATCTGGCTTGGAGGTTATTTTCTTTCAGGACTTGGAATACTTCACTCCAAGCTCTTCTTGATTTGATGGTTTATGTCAAGAAGTCTGTCATGATTCTTATGGGTTTTCCTTTGTAGGTGATCTGTTTCTTTTCTCTGACAGCTTTTAATATTCTGTTCTTGTGTTGAATTTCTGGGATCTGGATTATTATATGTCTGGGTATAGATCTATTTTGGTTTAGCTGGCTGGATTTTGGTATGCCTCATTTATCTGAATATCATTTCCTTTTACTATGTTTGGGAAGTTTTCTTTAATTATTTCTGTAAATAGCCTTTGTATTTCCTTTGTGTTCACCCCTGCTTCTTCACTCACATTTTTTATTCTTAAATTATAGACTCTTTTAACAGTTCAAGTAATTAGATACGTGGAAAATTGTGAGTAGTTATGAAGATCAGAAATTGTGAGGTGAAGGGAGACTAAGAATCAAGAGAAGTAAGGTTAGAAAGAAAGAACTGATAGATGAATTTTCACAGATGGAGCATAAAGTGACACAAGGAAGAAAAGGGTCAAATGAGGAAACAAGGTCATCTTTTCTAAAAAAAGAATTAAAAGTTGTGAAATTTCTATCCTAAAAACTTATGAATATATAAGTAACTCTATAGCAGCACTTTCATTTTTTCAATGCTAGATTTTCAGTTTGTAATGCTTTCATCAAAGGAATGCTAGTTACTGATAAAGCACATCAGGAATAAAGCGAGTTGAATAAATATTTACCCTCAGGTGAAATACTTTTTCATTCTGAATTACAGATAATCAGCTATCAATTTCTGTTTTTGTCTTCCTTACAATATTATGAGATCCTCTAGGTTAAGAACTAAGTTCCTTTGTTCAACACTTGCCATCATGGTTGATGTAAGTCCTTGTGCTAATTATTACTATTTTTCATTTCTGACCCTCAGTTTTCACTCTCTGAACACTTTATCCCATTGCATACCCATCTCTAAAGATGTGAAGGGAACTGATCCTGCAGACTGTTTCACATTGGCTCTACTGGCCTATGGCTTTCAATCTGGTTTGGGTAATGGAAAGCAACAGGAAATCAGAGGGTGAGAAGAAGGAAAATGGAAGTGATATCTTTCCTGGATGGCCTCTTTGACTACAGTAATAGTTACTGGGGGACCTGCTAAGGCTGCAGCTACCATTGAGTTTCTGCTGTGTTCATCCTTACATGGCTCAATATCCCTTCTGATTGTCTTCACCTTAAGTAACCACTGTGAATAGTTGTGACATTTGATTCTACCCAAAACTTTCATCTGAAACCATTTTCTCATTTTTTTCTGGGATACTGACTGATATGGCACTAAATAAATATTGATAATTCAATGAGGGAAATACATTTCTTTACCAACTCACATATACTTCTATTTTGAAGCATAGCATAAGCAAATTTCATGTCCTCCTTAGGTATGATATATGAGAGAACTTGAATCAATACAAAACATTTTAATTCACATTTAATTTTTCAAGTCCTTTTCCTAAAATAACTACATTTTCTTCTAGTTGTATGATGCCACTGTCAGATTTAATAGGTTCTGAGATGTCTGAGCTGACTCAGTCAGAAAATTTAACCTCTGTTAATAGTGTCTAACTTTTCTGCCATTTATTGTAAAACTTCACATGTCATCCAGAAGCAATTACTTTTTCCAGAACTAATTTGAATAACTTTAAGGCAGAGAACAGTTTCTTTGTCTTTTTCCTTTTAGGTTGCTCATTTTCTCTTACCAGAGTAATCTAGGCTATGTTTTAAGATCTGTAGAAGGTTTTTCCAGCATATTTTCTAAAAATTTGCTTCTAATTTATTCACTGACATTCATTAACTTATAGTAAGTAACATATTTTTACTTGTAAAACTGCCCCATTGGCAATTAAGGAAAAATACTGAGAATGTGTGTGATTTAGCTATATAGTTAAGACTGGTATTAGTTTGGAATCTTTTTTGAATTATTAGAATTTCAGTGTTCTCATCTATAAATTGTATGTCATAATATCTATACATGAAGGTTTGTATGAAGGTTAAATGAGAATAAATATGTGAACAGTACTTAACACATTTTTCTAAATTGGTCAACAAAGCACAAGATAAGCAGATGTTCATAATATCCTTAAGAATCAGCTTAAAGACTGAAAGTGTAGCTCAGTAATACAGTGTGTGCTTAGCATGTGCTAGATCCTGGAATCAATCATCAGCAAACCACACACACACACACACACATGCACACACACATCATACAGGTCAGCTCAAACCTCAAATATCAAATCCTTCATAATGCTGCTGTTCTATTTTGTTTTGCTTTGGTTTTGTTTTCCAGCTCCCAGATTATATTGATTTATACCCACACCTATCAGGAAGATGCTCGCTTTAGGTGCACTTCACTCACTTCTGTTACATATAACAATGTCTCAGTCTTCTAGACACTACATTTTAATGATGATGATTCAAATATGCATTTGTTTTTGTTCTAAATTTTATTTCTTGAGTATACTTTCTAAAAATATCTTCACTTATTATTTACTCACTGGTAAATATACATTTGATGAATTATGTTCTGTCTTTTAATCCATAGTCACGGTACATACCTTTCAAATTTTCTAGTATAATTACTGTTTTAATTATTATGTTCTTTCTAGTTCTGATTTTTAATTCTATGATTGAGACAAATATCATGGATTAGATTTTCACATTTGTTTTAATATTTTCTAACACGCCAGGGCTAGAAAGCTTAACAGTGCATTTAAAGTAATGTTTATGTTCTTCCTATTTGATACACTTATCTGACACTTGTTTGAGTAGTACATTTTAAATTTTATTTTAACTGAAAATGATAATTATGAATATTTTTGGATACAATGTGCTATCTTGATATTTCCAGTGTGAAATTATCAAAGCAGGATTACTGAGGACCAGCTTGACTCTGTGCAGAGTAGGCAGTGACTGATATTAAAAAATTGACATAAAAATAAATTGAATTGGAAGTTGATCCTAAACCAAATGACCCCTGGTGAAAACCACAGCTGGCTAATGGACAGGTTAAGCCTTAGGCCAAAGGTCAGGACCAAAATTAGCAAACACTCAGTGAAGTCTTGGCTCCTAAAAGCAAAAGAATCACTATGGCTGAGGACTTTGACTCATCCAAATTCCTTCTAGATCAACAGTATCAATTTGCAGACAGCCAGGTTGCTAGTTAACCATGATCTGTTCATGTGTGCTTTTCCAAAAATCCTTTGTCCTGCAAATCTTTGAGCTTTATCTGCATGAGCTGTCCACCTGCACCCTTCCTGAAGCCCACCAGCACCCCCCTCACAAGCTAATAAGGGACTAATAAAGGCCAGTGACACAGTCCTTATAGTCTTAGTTCTTCTTTAGGCAGGATACAGCCATGCTGAGGGTAATTGACAAAATATAACACTTCACCATTTTTGTGAAAAAAACATTTCTTGTACTCAAATGAAGCATTTAAAATCAAATCTTTCAATAGTTTTAAAATATATAATATAGTATCATTTTTGTTGTACTCACCGTTGTGTCCACTAGATGAACAGCGCTTATTCACCTACTGAGTCTGTCTACAGAAACAGAGAAATTCTGTGATTTGTGACAATATGGATGAAAATGGGGGCATTGCTCTGATGGAGACTGATACAAACATTAGCAGCATGCTGAGGAAGCCAAGATGTCAGGTATCTAATTAATTGATGTGAATTAAATTTAGCTAAAATTATGAAAACAGCAGCTTCTGATTCATCAGCTCTGCAGCAGTAGCAACAGTAACTTTCTTCACTGTGGCAAAGATAAGTGGATTTGGAACCAAAAGTTGTTTCTGGGGATCAGCCTAAGTCATTTTCCTCTAGTCCTCTAAAAGCATTGTACAAGAATAAAATTTCCTTTCTGCCTAAGTACCTAGAATGGATTCTATTATGTATAACAATATTAGTAATAGTTACCTTAGGAAAATTATCATTTGTTCTGAACCTTGATTTTCTTGTTTGAAACTGAGAATAGTAATAATAATTTATAGGGTTGTTAGAAGGGTTGTGTTAGCTAACAAGTAAAAGGTTTAGTGTAAAGAAGGCACACAACTTATAACATTAGTCTCAGTGTTCTGTAGATAAGTTTCTTTCAGGTGTTCATGTATCTCTTTACAGACTTCTGCACAGCAGTCTCAATTTTTAAAATAGAGATGAAGTTAATTATCTCATTGATTGAGAAATGGGATTACACATTATAATAATTCAAAGCTTTTTGGCTTGAGAGAATGAAAAGTTTTATTAGTTCCAAATTATAGAATTTCCAGGTTGTAATGTTTTCATTATTAGTAAACAAAGTAATAAACCTTATGAATATTGAAAAACACAATTTCTTATGAACTCACATGGAACAATGGTATATAATGGTGAACATTACCAGTTAAAGTATAATACTCTATTTTAGTTCAATTTTATAATGATTTCACTTACTTTTATTTTAATAGACTATTTCTTGAAATAACAATGTGATATATTCATAACTCTTTATAGAAAAATAAATTTACAATTTAAAAACAGACTTTGATATTCCTTATGAATTTTAGAGCAGAAAACATATTTACATGAATGCTATAAAGATGACATTAAAATTTTCCTTATCGAGCTATTTATTTGTTGGTCTTTTCTCTAATGGAGTAGCATGTAATGGAGAATCACAAAAAATTCTCTTGCTATTTTACAGTGACCTTCAGCAGCTGCCACGTTACTGGCTATTATCAAAATGAGTTCTCCATAAAGAGAATGTTGTAAGCAAAGAGACATTTTGTCACACACTTATCTACAGCCTCAATTCCCTAAATTTTTCCAGGCCTGAAACAGCTCTGAGACATGGGTCTTTTCATGTTCATTGACTAATTCACAGACTTTGGAAAGCTTGAGGAGGTGCCTTATCTTTTTCCTTAGACCCACAGTTTAATCACAAGCTTCAAGGTCTTTTCACTCTGATGGTAACAGGAAGTAGGAGAGGTAAAGATGGGGGAAAGAGGTTACACTCTATCAGAAATAGCACCAGCTTGTTGCTCCACGCATCCTCTGTCTTGTCTATTACTGCCCTTTTCTTTGCACTCTGTCTTTTCTTCTTAGCTAAGGATGAATATTCCTCCTCCTAAGCCTCTCCCTCAGGTCATTCTCAATGACTATTCACTGAGAAAAGAGAAGAGCAGGGTAGGACTATCCAAATTGAAGAATCAATATCATAGAAATCTCCTTAATATATAAAAAGCCAACATTAGCCTACCCAGCAGACAGAACTTTTAAATTTGCTTTACCTACCAAAGCTCAATCTACTAGCCCTATCTACATATATGTGTGTTTTACGTTTAGGTGGAAGGAGTGAAAATTTTTGTTTTCTCTAAAGCTTACTATGAGTATCAAAACGGTTAAATCATTTTTTTTTCTGTGTTTTGCTCCTCTTGCCAGGGTCCCCTCCAAATAACATGAACATGTGAAAGAAGGAAGTCATACGCAGTAATTATATATCAGAAAGAAAGAAAGATTTAGGAGTAGAATTAGAATCAGTCCTTGATTTTCCATGAACTTCTTCCTGCTCTTCTCTTTCTTTTGCATTTTCTCTGTTGATCAGTGGAGATCACCAGGGAGATTCCTCTTTTTGTTGATGCCCTTGAACGTCTTCTAGTATTTTTGAACCAGATCCCCAAAGATATATCTTTTAAAGAAACAGTCCTCTCTGTTTAATAATGGGCTCATTTTAACATGGACCTGTCCCGTTCATGGTTCTCTCTGGTGAGACTGGGGGAGGAGTCAGCATACAATGCTAGCCTTTCATAGAGAAGCAGAAAGACCACAAGTGAGGCGGTTCAAGAACAAGAGAGGACTGGAAAGAAGCACACTGTGAGCAACTGGTAAAGACAGAAAAATCATATATAAACAGAAAAACTGCCCCTATATTTGACTTTATCCAACAGGGCCATCCAACAGGCTTAGAAGAAAGCTGCAAATTTTGGATTTAAATTTTTTTTCATATACACAAATTACTTTTCCTTTGAGTCAATAATATAATTAAATTATTCCTCTATTATTAATCTGGATCCTAGAGTCTTTGCTAATAAGAAGAATTAAAGTTCTGTAACTTGTGAAGTTCATAGAGATGTTTTCCAGGATATAGTTTAGGTTATTCCAGTGTCCATAGTTTATTTCTCTTCTCTTTTCCTTTATGTTGTTTTTTAACTTATGGTGTGATGTTAGGTGTGTTCCCCAGGACACCTTTCCACAGATCTGACCAGTGAACAACTGTGCAAAGATGTCTGAGCCAGATCCAACCAAAGTGACCCACAGGTTCCTAAAGAGGAATTCAGTGTGATGAGACATCTATCTGACCTTAATTGAATACCACAAGTCATTTACATACCAAATGCTGAACATGTTTTGGGAACTGTGCTAGCTAACAGAGATAAAAGGTAAGTTAAATTAGGATATCTTTGGAGTTCACAAGCACTCACAGATATAATAGTAATCACAAGAAAAAAATGATACATATAATGATATGCTGTTATATTATTCAAGATGTTGTAAAACTAGAGATGATACTGAAAAAGAGCTTAATGTAATAGACAGGAAGTAGGAAGTAACAGTGGATGGTTAGGGCTACTTTGTTGGAGATAAATCTAAATAAACACTTGCCAGATAGCGAGAGCTAAAATTTAAAGTAGAAAACAGAGTATTTGTAACTACACAGAGTCTTGAAGGTGCCTGATAAACTGAAGAACTGCAGATTCTTTAGTGTGATTAGAGCTTAGGTTGAGTATCCAAAACAGCAAGAAGCTTATAATATAGAGGAATATTGGGGTCTACTCACTGGGAAACTGGTGCAATATAAAGAGTTCTAACTTGCCGATAGCTAGTGATAGATTTAAGCATGAGCAGCACGTGTTCAAATTTTTGTGTTAACAAATTTACTCAGTCTGGAGATAGGGATGCTATTTAGTTTTTGGAAGTGTCAGTTATCTTAAATGTGCAGAACTTTCACTAGCCTCTGCATGGGTCCCACTCTGTTGTAGTGCATGTCCTTTGCTTCTGTGCTAAGACTTGGACTTTTGATTTTGTTTTTACTTCCATGTTCCACCCTAGTTAAAGTTCTTCTTTTATTTGGACTGTTTTTCTAGTTTTCAGAGTTTGCCTCATCATTCTTCTTGAAAAATCCCATTTCTTTTGTGTAGCATATTCTGAGTAAAGCACATCACTTCTTCAAATCAGCAGGTGACTTTTTCTCTGATTGAGCTAATATTTTATTCCTAACAAAATCTTTCTAGTTGGGCATGATCATGCATGGCTGTAATCCCAGCTTCTTGGGACAGGAAGATTATAAATTTGAGTCCAGCCTGAATGTATGGGCAAGACCATATCTCAAAATAAAAAATTAAAGGGGCTGCAGATGTAAGAAATACCTGTCAGAATTAGGAAAGTGGTGATCCAAAAGAAATGGGTTGTGTGGATTTAAAATGTGTATTTCAAGACACATATGAGTTTTCACCTATAGGTGAATGAAGAGCATCACAAATATTCAGAGTTCTCGAATATAATATAGAATTTGGGGTAAATTTATGCATGAAAAACCACCTGGCCAATTAGATTTTAAGAATTTTAGATTGATTATAAAAACTCAGATTGGGTGTGAAGATTAAATTGAAAGGTAAGGATTTAGGGCAAAAAAAAAAAAACTAGCAGAATAAAGCTGCTTTCATTATAAGGGCCCACTTGAGGGAAGAGGAGGATGGTGAAAATGTACATAAAATAATAGCTGAGGTATGAATTGGAAGTTTGTTAGTAGCCAGAAAGAGGGGTAAGGCAGTAATTTTTAAAATATTGTTTCATATTAACTAGTGTTTATTTCCTATTATTTTATTTTGAAATGCTGTATCTTTTTATTATTTTTGTTTAAAAAACTAAAAGTATTGTTTCATAATAGACAAAAGGATTTTTCATAGTAGACAGAAATAGTTTTTGAGTATGAACCTTATGCTATAATATCATCTCATCTACTTTTTGTTTGTGTGAAATTAGCCAAATTATGTACCCTATTATCGGTAATGTAGGAAAAGTAATACCTACCTTGTTAGGATGTTGTGAGAGTTAGGTTTTATAATGTCTGGAAAGGAGCGAGTACAAATTCTGTCATATAATAAATACCCAGTAAATGAAGATGATGATGATGATGATTAGAGATTACACAAGATACAAAAGACAACGAGGAGGAAGAGAGATGATGAAGGTCAAGTAGGAAAACTGGGGGAGTGTTCAGAGTAGAGAGAATATTGATCCCTATAACACTCATTCCTGTACCCAAAATAGTGGAGCGTAGGCAGAGACACATGTAATGCCTGAAGCAGTTCCCTCCTATCAATTTAAGCAAAGTTACAAGATAAAATATCAGTCTTAAAAATCCAGCTGACAGTGACCCCTGACCAACAATAAATGGAAAAGCAGGGACCTCAGTCTTCCAGTTTTAAGCAACTGAACTTTGAAAATGACATGAATGAGCTAGGAAACAATTATCCCACAGAACTTCCACTTGAGAGTATGGGGTTGTCAACAACTTTCTTATGAGTCCAGCTGAGTTTTGCTCAGAATTCTCACTCACAGATTATATGAGATAATAGATCAGAGGTTTTCAGGCTATTACTAGAGAATATTCAATTAACACTCATCTTGTCCCCCCTGGCCTATGTAACAAGACACGCTCTGTCATAATTATTTTTAATCAATATCCAAATCATTCAATCACTAACTTGTCATCTCCTTGTGTCTTTGCACTTTCTGTTTTCTCTATTTAATAGATAGTTTAAAGGCTCTAGATTAAAGCACAACATCTTCCAAATTTCAAGAACTCAATTTTGAAAATAACCTGAATGAGTATGTTGTGCCTTACTCCAGGGTCTTTAACCTGTTTATTCTCTGTGTCTGGAAAATTTTTCATCAGACAGTCAGATGGCTAGTGCTTTCCCTTTCTTGATGACTACTCAATGAGCCCTGTCTCTACCCAAATCCTTTAAAAATATCAACCTAGGCTTTGGGATGTTGCTCAGTGGTAGAGTGCTTCCCTGTTACTTACCAGGTCCTGGGCTTAATCCTCAATACCATAAAAGAAATCTATCATCACTGACTGCTTTCCTGCTTTTCTTTCCTTTATTTATTTTTTCCATCTACTTCATTCTTCCCTATTCTTATATTCTTATTTATTTTTTATTGTCTGTTTCTCTCCCTTAGGATGTAAGCACTTAAGATCAAGGATCTTTGCCTAGTTTTGTCTGGTTTGTTAACTGAGCTGTTCCAGACAGCACAGCTTGTCACATAATAGGTGCTCAATTAATATTTGTAAAAAGAATGAATTGATGAGCAGGAACAGATGGATGTTGGGTAAATAGGTTTCCTGACCAAGTGAGATCTAAAGCAGTTGGGAGTATTAGTCTTAGATAAGAAGGAGGACAGAATAAGCAGAGCTAGTGAGGGGTAAACATGAATGATTTGATGGCTGGAGTTTGAGAGTCTCATTTGTTTTTGTAAAGTAAGAAGTGAAGCCCTCTGTGAGAGTTGAAGCACTGAGTGGGGTGGCAGATCAGAGATGCAAGGCAAAGGTCTCTGGGAAGAGAGGAGAGAGAACTGACTAAAAATTATTGTAGGACAGTCAGCAATTGTATTTGAGCTCTAAAATTATAAACACCTTAGTCTGCACCCAAGAGCCAGGTAGGCTTCCTCATGTGATTGCTTGGGTGAGATTTTATATGGAGTTTATTTCATATTAAACCACATACACAATATCACTATGTGGTGTCATCCAGCAGGGCCCAGCTATCCAGACATAGATAAGAAGAAAAGCCCTATTTCTTTCCTTGAAAAACACTGCTGCAGGAGTATTATGCTCTTCCTTTGATAACCTACCTAGGCATGTATTCTTGTGGCTGTAATGTCTTGCTTACTTGTTTCTCTCTTTTTCAAGATAGAAAACAAGAAAGTCTCACTTTTTCTTCTTTTTATTTTCAATATTCATTGTGTATCCAGTCCTCAAATAAGTATTCAATCAATTTTATCCTAATCATTGATAATGCTATAAACATTCTGTAGTCAAAATTTGTTGGCGTGTTTAGTGTTATTATATAACCCCTTTTCATTCATAAGTGAAATAAATTCAGGTTTGCTTCAGTTAAGAAGTTAGTGAGAAGTCATGGTCTAGAATTCAGACATTTCAATTATTTGCTCCAGTATTATGTATTTTCCTTAATGCTTTATTACACTCTAAACATTGGGGCTTATTTTGTCCTTGTTGAGTTTCCTGTGTCACTCATGCTTTCTGTGATATTTTTAAAATATCAGACATGAATGAATGTCAATTCACTCATAAAAATTCATTCACAACCCAGTTTTGTAATTGTTTAGTTTTAGGCTGTTTCCTCACTGGCAAAAAATTTCTCTCTGAAGGAGCTGTTAAAATTAATTAAGTGATAATTCTTAGTGGGAGAAACAAGTCATGCCTGAATTCTAGTTCACAATGGTCATTTTTAAAATTCACATACCCAAGTATTTTATTAGTGATATGAAAGGTTTATGACAAAAAGTACATATAAGCAAAAAATGATTCCTGAACATTTAAGGAATTCTGACTCTTATTCTTCTTTCTGCTTCTCTGCATTTTGCTTCCCCCCCACCCTGGACATTTCCACTGGTTTCCTTGAAAAATATTTCCTTTTCTTAGTTTCATGTTTCTTACAATCTCAAACTGATTTGCAACTATATTTAAGTTTCAAGTCTTCCCTCAGATTATGATCCTGCTAAGGTGTTGGACCAGAGTCCTCTCGCTTTGAAGGCACCAGAAGTGCAATTTCTCTTTCAAGCAATATCTTCTATAATGCTTTGAGTCAATGAGTAGAAAAACTTAATCAGGGGATACAGCATAAAAATTTGAACTACTTTTAGAAGACATAAATAAATCACACAGACACACACAAAAAATAGTTCCTTTTTATCCATGAGTTTGTGTTTTATATTTTCAGTTATCTGTGGTCAAATGCAGTTCATTATAACTCAAAAAACTAAATAGAAAATTCCCAAAATAAACAGTCTCTCTGTTTGAAATTGCAAACCTTTCTGAGTAGCATGACAAAATCCTACACTGTCTTGTTCTGTACTATTTGGGACATGAGTCACCACTTTGTCTAACAATTCACACTGCATATGCTTCTCTCTCCTTAATCACTTCATAGCCAATTCACTTTATCAGAAGAATGTCAAAGTGCTGACATTCAAGTAGCTCTTATAGTATGTAATAATGACCACAGGTGCAATGCTAGTGATACTGGCTATGAAGACATGCCAAAGAAGTCATTCAGTGCTTTCCTTATGTGAAAATGTGAAAGTTCTTCATGAATAAAGAAAGAAAAAATGCCAAAGTTGCTAGGATTTATGGTACAACAGGAAATTTGGAGAGAGAAAATGATCATATTCACATAACTTTTGTTTCAATATATAATTGTATTTATTATTAGTTATAGTTCTTAGTCTCTTACCATGATTTGGTACTGTCCATAGTTTCAAATATCATAATTTTATTACTATTAATAAATACTTTGTATATAATATTGCATAATATATTACTTATATTATATGTAATTATTTACTATATATAATTATATATACTTTTATTATTTGTGTCAATAGGGGTCACTTAATAATTAAAAATATATTAATTATTCTAAAAGAGGAAACCTTTCTTCATTATGGCTAGTTAAAACCATAACCCTAAACAAAGGCAAAAATTACCAGCTTCAAAAGTTATCGAACATAGCCAGAATAGGCCGCAGTCAACTATTCTTGTGACCAGGAGAGTTTTATATACTTGACAAGTTGCTTTTATTTCCTTCAGGTTTTTAATTCCCATGGTTCTTTGCCTTCCTTCTGCACCATTCTTGAAGTTTACTCCAGCCACCTTGGCAGTCTTGTAGCTGCCTCTGAGATCTGGGTATGTTCATAAAGAATTTTCTCCTAGCACTACTTAAAGATCTCCTTCTGACCCAGTCCTGGAAGGCCTAAGCCCTGAATTTGATAGCATAATTCTGTTTTGACATTCTTAGCTTCATGTCATTGTTTTCAGGTTCTGGTTTGAACCCTGATTTTCTGGAGAGAATCTCTGGCCTCTCCTAAATTCCAAATCATACCCTAGAGCTAGATGATGACCCTAATGATTAATAACAAAATATTCGTAGCTTGATGGCCCTTTGCTTCTCTTGCAGATCTTCCTCTTAAATTTGGTGTTATTATCATTAAAACCTTTGTCTTTTGGTGGTCTAACCATGTGGCAGGAAAACATCACTAATGTCAGTGAGTTTATCCTGGTGGGCTTCCCTTCTGCCCCTTGGCTACAAATTCTTCTATTCTTTCTTTTCCTCATCACTTACCTGTTTGTGCTGTTGGAGAATCTGGTCATCATTCTTACTGTATGGCTCACGAGGTCTCTGCACAAGCCCATGTACTATTTCCTGAGTACCATGTCCTTTCTGGAAGTCTGGTATATATCTACCACGGTCTCCAAGATGCTGGCTGGATTCCTATTTCATCCCAATATCATCTCCTTCCTGGCATGCATGACTCAGCTTTATTTCTTCATGTCACTCGCTTGTACTGAATGTGTGCTTTTGGCTGCCATGGCCTATGACTGTTATGTAGCCATATGCTCTGTCTTGAGCCATGTATCTTCCTTTAAAACCCAGTTTCTAGAATATTTTTGTCAATTAAGCCATTTCTGATACATACATTTCTGCTTAAAACCTTTATTACTCACCAGTGGATAATTATTGTCAATTCTGAAATTCACAAAGTTATTTTTATCATGTTACCACTGCAAAAAATAAAGTGATAAATGTTTTAATTAAATTCATTTAATCATAATGTAACATGTACAGTAAAAACAGCAAATTATATTCCATAAATACACACAAAAGAAAATGTGTTTTCACTTTAGTTAAGCAGCCCTGAAGTCATTCATTATAACTTAACTACATTCTCATTCCAGCCTAGACTAATTCATTTTTAATGTTTTATATATTATCAGGATATTGGAGAGCAGAATAGGATGAACTACTGTTCAATGTGTATAAAGTTACAATTCTAAAAGATGACAAAGTTCCACAGATATGTTGTACAATTTAGCCCCTATATTAAACAGTAAATTGTTATCCATTTGAAAGCTTGCTAAGAGAGTAGCTTCTTATTTGTTAAGAGGACAGATAAGCTATATGCACACACATACATACAAGCCAAAGACACACAAAGAAACTGAGAGAAGATAGATATGTTTATTACTTTGGTTGTGATGATGATACACAAATGTACTCAAATTCATCAGATTATATACATTAATTATGTATGTTTTTAAAATTTTATTTAAAGAGAAAAAAGAAACAAAACAGAAAAAAGATTAGCAACAATACAGAGTTCCAAAGGAAAAAAAGAAAAAACAAGGGAAAAATAAAGCACTAAGAAATCACTAGTTGATAAATTACATATTTTCATCTTAGATGTAGTTGTTCCTGATACAAAGTTAAAGGATACATAATAGTCATTCAAACGGTGAGACTGCAAACATTTCTGCTCAAAGATCCAACAAAGATTCAATGTATGATCATCTATTTTACACACTCAAACATACATGCATTTATATCCCTTAGAGCACTTTCTTTTCCTCTCTTTTTTACAATACAATTACACGTTTGGGGTTTTGTTACTCTTATAGTTCTTATTACTTTTTACACTAGAGACACAATGTGATGTTTAAAAAACTTTCTTATTTATTTCATTCATGATGATAGTTTCAATTTGTCTCCATTTACTATGAAGGCCTCAAGATCATCTTTTTATAGCGGAGTAATATTCCATTGTATAAAAATACCACATCTTTTTCATCCACTCTGCAGTAGATGGGCATCTTGGTTGTTTGCAAGATTTAGCTATTACAAATTGTGCTGTTATGAACATGGGTGCCCATATATCACTGTGATATAAACTTTTCAGTTCTTCAGGGAAAATACCCAGGAGAGGAATAGCTGGATTGAATGGGGCTGCCAATCCTAGTCTTCTGAGAATTCTCCATATGGATTTCCATAATGGGTGCACCAGTCTACATTCCCACCAACAGTGGAGCAGTATTCCTTTTCCCCTGCAGCCTCGCCAACATTTGTTATCAGTTGATTTCTTGATGGAAGTTATTCTTTCTGGAGTGAGGTGAAGTCTCAATACTGTTTTAATTTGCATTTCTCGAATGACCAGTGATGGTGAACATTTCTTCATGTATCTATTTGCCATTTGTATATCTTTCTCTGAGAACTGTGTGTTCATCTCAGATGCCCATTTTTGGAGAGAATCTTTGAATTTGGGGGATTTGATGTTTTTCAATTCTTTATATGCTCTGGATATAAGTCCCTTGTCTGAGGGGTTGGCTAAAATTCTTTCCCACTCTGTGGGTTTCTTTTTACTCTGTTGGTGATCTCTTTTTAAGTGCAGAAAATTTTCAATAATATTAGATCCCAAGTGTTGATTCTATGAAGTATTTCCCCTGCAGTTTGCATTTTGTTCATCATGAATTCTCTGACTACCCCTATGTCTCCAAGACTTCTACCTACCTTGTCTTCCAGTAGATTCAGTGTTTCTGT
The DNA here is from genome assembly GCA_004027455.1 of Hydrochoerus hydrochaeris. NCBI lineage: Eukaryota > Metazoa > Chordata > Mammalia > Rodentia > Hydrochaeridae > Hydrochoerus > Hydrochoerus hydrochaeris. The sequence goes on from PVLA01001231.1 coordinate 337,560, forward strand.
TTTGATATTTAGGTCCCTGATCCATTTAGACTTTAATTTTATGCATGGTGATAGGCATAGATCTAGTTTCTGTCTTCGCATGTGGAGTGCCAATTTATCAACACCATTTTTCAAAGAGGCTATCCTTCTTCCAGTGAATGTTTATCTCCTTTGTCAAATATCAGGTGGGTGAGTGTCTTTGTAGTTATGCTTGCATCTTCTAATCTGTTCCATTGATCCTAAGGTCTATTTCTTTGCCAGTACCAAGCTGATTTTATCGCTGTGGCTTTATAGTACTATTTCAAGTCAGGAAATGAGATACCTCCTGCTTTGCCTTTGTTACCCACAATTGCCTTTGCTATTCTAGGTTTCTTCTGTTTCCAAATGAACTTTAGGGGTGTTTACTCTAGATCTGTGAGTTATGTCAATGGTATTTTGATTGGGATTGCATTAAATCTGTATAACACTTTTGGGAGTAGGACCATTTTCACAATGTTGGTTCTTCCTAACCAAGAGCAAGGAATATCCTTCCATATCCTAATATCCTCTTCAATCTCCCTTTCAGTGAAGTATAATTTTCAGCATGTAGGTCTTTTACATTTTTAGTTAGTTTGATTCCTAAGTATTTCATATTTTTGATGTTATGGTAAAGGGCGATATGTTAATAATTTCTCTGTCAGTGAGTTTTTGTTTGTGTACAGGAATACTATTGATTTTTTGGCATTGAGTTTGTATCCAGCTATACTGCTACATTTGTTTATTACCTCTAGTAGTCTTTTAATGGAGTTTTTTGTGTCTTCTAATATAGAATATCATGTAATCTGCAAATAGTGATAATTTAACTTCTTCCTCTCCTAAATCTATTTTTTTTTATTTCTCTCTCTTGTCTGATTACCCTGGCTAGTGTTTCCAGAACTATATTGAAAAGGTGTGGTGATAGTGAACATCCTTGTCTTGTTCCTGATTTTAAAGTGAAAGCTTTCAGTTTTTGTCCATTTAGTATAATGTTGGCTGTTGTTTTGTTATAGATGGCTTTATAAGGTTGAGGTAGACAGCATGCATTCCTAGTTTCTTTCTTTCTTTTTTTTTTCCCATCAGTACCAGGGATCGAACTCATGACTGCATGCTTGAAAGGCAGGTGCTTATGCTGCTGAGCTAAATCCCCAGCCCCTTATTCCTAGTTTCTGAAGGCTTTTTATCATAAACATGTGTTGGACTTTATTGAAAGCTTTTTCTGCATCAATTGAGATGACCATGTGGTTTTTGTTTTTGGCTCTGTTGATGTTGTGCATCACATTTATTGATTTGCATATGTTAAACCATCCCTGCATTCCTGTAATGAACCCCACTTGGTCATGATATATATTCTTTTTGATGATGCTGCATTCAATTTGCCAGTATTTTATTGAGCATCTTTGCATCAATGTTCATTAGTGAGATTGATCTATACTCCTTTTTTGTTGAGTCTTTCTCTGGTTTTGGTATGAGAATTATACTTGCCTCTAGGAATGATATAGGGGGGTTTGCTTTCTTTAATTTTTTTGTTTTCTTTTCAATTTTATTGAACAGTTTAAGGAGTATTGGCATGAAATCTTTTCTAAATTTCTTGTAGAATTCAGCTGTGAGTCCATCAAGATGTGGGCTTTTCTTTGTTGGTATGTTTTTAATTATATTTTCAATTTTAATAGTTGATACTGGGTTGTTCAAAATTGCTATATCTTCTTGTCTGAGCTTTGATAGTTCATATTGTTTTAGGAATCTGCCCATTTCCTCTGTGTTTTCCACTCTACGTGACTAGAGATTTTCAAAGTAGGTATTCATGATCATTTGAATTTCCATTGGATCTGTGGTAATTTTCCCCTTTTCAGGACTTATTGTATGAATTTGGGTTTTTTTCCTTTCTTTTTCTTTATAAGGTTAGCTAGGAGTTTGTCAATTTTGTTTATTCTCTCAAAAATCAGCTTTTTTATTATTTCTTTGTATTGTTTTTTTAGTTTCAATTGCATTGATTTCTGCTCTAATCTTTACAATTTCCTCTCTTCTATGAGCTTTGGGTTCAGCTTGCTCTTCTTTTTCTAGAAGCTTGAGATTGAGCATTAGGTTGTTTATTTGTGCTCATTCTGTTTTATTCATATGACAATTTATTGCTATATATTTCCCTCTTCAGACCACTTTCATTGCATCACACAAATTACAGTATTTTCATTGAATTGTAGGTATTGCATCCCAAGATTACAGTATTTTCACTGAATTATAGGTATTGCTTTATTTCTTCTTTAATTTCATCTGTAGCCCACTGGTTGTTCAAAAGGTTGTTATTTCATTTCTATGTATTTATGCAGGTTTTGCAATTTCTTTTGCCATTAATTTCCAATTGCAGTACACTGTGGTCAGATATTACCCATGGGATAATTTCAATACTTTTGCATTTACTTAAGAATATTTTATGGGATAATATATGGTCTATTTTGGAGAATGTCCTATGTGCAGCTGAGAAGAATGTGTATTCTGATGTAGTTGAGTGGAACACTCTCTAAACATCTACTAAGTCCAATTGCTCACAGGTATGATTCAGTTCTGTTATTTCTTTGCTGACTTTTTGTATAGTTGATCTACCTCTTTGCGACAATGGGCTCTTAAGATCCCCTGTTATAATTGTGTTCTTGTGTATTTGGTTTTTCATGTCCATTAGTGTCTGTCTTACATTATTGGGTGCTCCTGTATTTGGTGCATATATATTTATATTTGTTAGTTCTTCCTCTTGAATTTTTCTACTAATGAGTAAGTAGTGACTTTCTTTTCTCTTTTAATCATTTTAGGTTTGAAGTTCACATTGTCTGCAAATAGAATAGTTACCCCTGCTTTTTCTGGGTTCCTGTTGCATGGAATACTGTTTTCCATCCTTTGACTTTTATTCTATGAGTTTCCTTTTGGGTCAGATGTGTTTCTTGTAAACAGCATATTGTGGGATCATGTTTCTTGATTCATCCTGTCAATCTATTTCTTTTGATAGGTGAATTGAGGCCATTTACATTTATGGATATCACTGATATGTACTGGCTCGACTTTGCCATGCTATTTTCTATTTGTTTGCTTCCTGCTTTTCCCCTTGTTTAATTGCTTGTCCTACCTGGTGGTTTCTTTCTGTTGTAGTTCTGGGGATTGTGGTCATTTTTATCTCTGTGTAGTATGTCTTTCAGTACTCTCTCTAGGGTTGGTTTGGTGGATGTGAATTTCTTCAGTTGTTCTTTGTCATAGAAGTAACTTGTTTCTCGATTAAATTTGAATTAAAGTTTTGCTGGGTACAGCAGTCCGGGTTAAAGTTGTTTTCTTTCAGGGCATGAAATACCTCACTCCAAGCTCATCTTGCCTTGAGGGTTTGTGCTGAAAAGTCTGCTGTGAATCTAATGGGCTTTCCTTGATAGGTGAATTGTGTCTTTTCTCTAACAGCTGTTAGCATTCTTTTTTTATGCTTCATGTCTGATATCTTAATTATTATGTGTCTGGGTGTGGGTTTACATTGATTGTGACTATTTGGCATTCTATATGTCTCACTTATCTGCTTATCAGATTTTTCTCTATTTTTTGGAAATTTTCTGCTATTTCTTCTGTGAGTATTTTAGTTATGTTATTTACATTGACTCCTGCATCTTCACTAATGCCTGTTAATATTAAATTGTTGCGCTTGGCATCATCTTGAAGCTTCTGGATTGTCATTTCATGCTGCTTTGTTATTTTTAAAAGTTCTATCCTTTCCTGATCACTAATTGCAATCCTGTCCTCAAGGTCCAAAATCCTATCCTCAGCATCATTTAACCAGTTTTGCAAACTTTCAGTAGAACTTTTTGTTTCTTGGATGTCTCTTTGAGTTTGTTTCATGAATTCTTCTTGTTTTCTATGTTGTTCATTCAAGGTTTCGATCACTTTCTCATGCTCCTGTACTTTTGTCTCTATTTCTTCTTTAACTGCATTCAAGAACTCCTTTACTAAAGTTGTTATTTCTATCTTTACATGGGAGAGTACTTCTTTTTTTTAATTTTTTATGTTTTTTTTTTTTTGGCCCTGGGATTGAACTCATGACCTCACACTTGCAAGGCAGGTGCTTAAGCCACTGAGCCAAATCCCTAGCCCTCTAGGAGAGTACTTCTAGTTTGATTTCTCTAAGCCTCATGGAGTTGTTTTTTTATTTCACTTGCTATCTTTTCAGAGATTTCCTGTGTGTTACTTTTGGGGTCCTCTATTTCAATGTCTCCTGTACTTGCTCCTGCTGGACTAGATGTTTGAGATTGCATTTTGCTTTTTTGTTTTGCCATTTTTTTCCTTTCAAGTTAATGTTTGGGCCTTCAATTCTGCTAGGCTGGCCCCAGACGTAGGGCATGGTCTTACCGCATGGGAGCAGAGTTCGGAGTCCACCTCAGGTTTTGGGATGTTGCCACAGCATGTGGTCATATGGATTCTAGGCTCTGCTCCTGCTCACTGTGTGGAATTCACTGGGCATGGCCTGGCTCTATATATGATTTTTATGTATGTGTTGATTATATCTTGATAAAGTTGGGAAAGACAAATAATTAAAAATAGATATATTTTACATAGGGCCATTTTGTCTCTGTTATATAATTCCATTGTATTTCTATATATTCATCTAGATAACATGATGTATTGGACTTCCAAGGTCCTCATTTTATTGTGCACCTAACAGTGAGTTTTTTTTTTGTTCTCTTTTTTCAGTTACAGGTTTTTCATAATTTCTTTAACATTTTTAATACCGTACTTTTACATATCTAAATATATGGATAACTAGAGAACATAGAACTATTTTGTTGGTGGCCCTGTTTTTAAAAATTGAAGGTTGAAACATATACATAAATAGAATTTATAATTTTTACATATTTAAACTTATATTTCAGTTGCAGTTATGCTACTTTCCTCAAAATAGTATTCAAAAAGGAGAGGCAGAATGATTTACAACTGATTAACCTTCAGAGCAAGCATGGTAGGCAAAAGCTATGACTGCCCTAGACATGCAATAAGTAGTGAACTGGCAAAGAAATAAAAAGATAAATTGTCAAAACTGAGGGTAGGAAAAATTTTTACATGTGAATAAATGGGTGAAAAACATCCTTAGGTAAATTCTTTTCATTGCAGAAAATTTTAATCAGATGTATAGGGATAGCCTTTTAACAGATGATTTTCTACTAAAACTATTGTAAGTACTACAACACCAATTCTGGATAAGTACATCCACAAAGAGCTGTATCCTGCCCCTCAAAGCCATGTTGAAGTCCTTTAGTAGTAACTTTCTGTCCCATTTTGTCTTCTTTCACTCTAATAAGCATATAAAACACATGGATTTTTTGTAAGATGTATTTTTAATCTTTATATAAATTATTTTACAATGTATTTTATTCTGCAACATTTTTCACTTCTGATTGTATTTGGAACTAGATTCTTTAACTGAGAAAACTGGTTAGAATGAGGCCAGTTGGGTAGATCTTAATCCATTATGGCTGATCTGCTTACAAAAAGAAGGAATTTGTTTACAGACATAGACATGTACTGCTGATTTTCCTTGGCAGAAATGTCAGTTTCCCTTTGGGTCTCTTTTTAATAATAGCAAGTTAAAGAAACAAATAACTCTTACATCTCTTTTTTCTTATGATTTTCATTTTCTGGATCCAGTCAATCTAAACTGTCCTGATTCTTCTATGGCCAGGATAAAAAAAAGTCATTACATATTTTCTTATAGTACTGCAACACTAGTTTTCCCTCTAGAAATCTACATGGAGCCAGTAAAATAGATTGGGAAGCAGTATGGAAAGAGATAAGAGTCATTGCCTGAAGCGAAGACTAAAGTTAAAATCCCAGATCACTTCAGTTCTATTTGCCTTTAGACCAGTCTCTCAATCCCTATGACTTTAATCCTGTTGTTCTATTCTAAAATATCAGTACTAATGGGAAATCACTCTAATTCTATCCTATGTCCTGGATCATGACAAATTTCACAAGCATTCCAAATTGGAAATTTCAATCTTATCTTGAATTTTTCTTTTTCATTCATCTCATTTAATTGATAGCTTATCAGAACCTAAAAAACTCTACATAAATGTTTAATAATGACTAAAGTGTTAAATAACAAGACAAAACATTTTTGATAAAATGTATAAATTATTGTGAAGTTATAAATAATTATTTCACTTGAAGCACTAAGGAAGTAGATGGACAAAATTTAGTCAGAAGTATGGTAAAGAATTATAAAATGATTCATATAAAAGAGATAAATTTTGACAAGAAAAGCACAACATTGACCAACTTATTACATCATACTCTGAAAAAAATTAAGGTTCAAGTACTCAAGTTTTTACAAAAATTTGTTCAGACCTGTTTTGTGATGCCTGCTAAAATCACTTAACAGTGACTATAACATCTTAAATGAGCAATAATTTTAAACCCACTTTAATAGAGAACATTATAAAAATATTGAAAATTCACATTTTTCTTTGAATTTGATATTGGCAATGCCAAGACACCTGTCTGGGTATACTTTTAACTTGAGAAAAGACATGAATGGGAGCTTCCTTGGTCCTTTCAGGCTCAAGCATACAAAACATCTTATTTTTAGGGAAAGAGACTTTCAATAGATGAATGGATATAAAAAATATGACACTTGTTGTGATGGACTACTACTCTACCACAAAGAAGGATAAACTTGTGGAATTTGTAGGTAAATGGATGCATCTTGAAACCATAATATTAAGTAAAATAAATCTTAAAAAAACCTAAATATTGAGTGGTTTCTCTTATATGAGAATCCCAAAATATAAAGAAAGATAAATAAAATGTAGATAATACAGAGTAAGGAGATACTTTTCAAATAATAAGGGAAACAAGAGTTGAAGGGAGCAGAGAGGTCACGGAGGGATAGGGGATGAAAAAGAAATAAAAGAAAAACTAGAACTAGAGCTTTTGAAGATGGGGAGCAGACCAGGAGATGAATGGAATGGGGATATTAGGGAGGGGTAAGGGATGAAAAGAGCATTAATATGTGTTAGGTACATGGGCCAACTCCCTATGATAAATGTAACCATTATGTACTGAAATTGTGTCCCGATAAAAATTTAAAATTAACAAATAAATTAGAGGAGAGTTGAAGAATTCCATCTATGCTTGCAAATAAACAAAAAAGAATTCCCAAGGTATCTCATTGTGTGTAGAAATAAAGTAAGCTATTCCCAAGGGAAGCCTCAAGGTGTGTCTTGTTTGCACCGCCTCTCAGGACTTCAATCTTTTAATAATTCCTCATAGAAAAATATGCAATTCAGTGTTAGTGCTTAAAAATAAATATTTATTCCAGCCAAGAATAAAGGTAACACCTGGGGTGCGAACCACTGTAAAGTCCAGTTTGGGCTCCGCTGTTAGGTAAGGAGGCTGAGTATCACTGGGACCCCAACTCTAGATGTGCAGCTTAGATTTCTGCTTCTCTACCATACTTAGTGCAATGTATTTTCATCTGTAGTTCTGATCTTTAGGGGAAACTCATTCCAGGCCTTCACATAAGCAGAAAGATGCCCAAGTGACCAAGGAGAAAGAGTCTAAAGGAAAGAAGACTTCCAAAACCAGAAATCCTGAGTCTATACTGACAGAAGGCCAAATCCTTACCTCTACAAACCATACAGCTGGTTTTGAAGAGAATAGATTTCTTTTCCCATCTTCTTTTGAATCTTTAATTGTATCAATCTTGCTATTGAACTTTTTGCGAAGATGTCAGTTTGGATACTCAGAGTTCCAGGAATCCAAAAAGATCATTTAACTAAAATGAGTAATGCTTTCCAATCACCAGAATCTTCTTGTTCTCTGATCATTCAGTCAATTCAACACTGGTACTCTTTTTTGTTTTACATTCTTTCAATCTCTTGGCGAGATCCCCACCCCTCAAACCCTGCCACTGGACTCACAGGCCACTGCCTAAGAAGGAAGATTTTAATATCCTGCAACTGACAGCCAATTGCAGGAAGAATAAGGAGGAGGCAGAGCTGAGTGAGTACTAATGTAGCTCTGTAAGCACTAGTGCCATGCTTCTCAGAGGTATTGACACACTTGAGAAAATAATTCCAAGTTTAGGGTATATTTCTATTCTCACATGAAGAATTGTTGAAGATGCCCTTTGACCTGCACAGGTAGCCCAAGTGATATTATCTTGGTTTCTCCTTGTCACAGTATCTCTTCATCCCAAGAAAATCACCTAGGTAAAACAGCATCAGCTATGCCTTCCAAACTTAATGATCTATTTTCAAGAGAATAAGTTATGCTTAGGAATATTTGAATGTGCATGCTTGCATATATGTGTGTGTATGTCTGTTTGTATGAGAGAGAGAAGAAAAGGAGAGAAAGGAACCTGTGAGTGAAAAGGAATCCAATAATTCATGGACATGTTCAGTTATCTATTCAGGTAGTTAGGGAGCATTTGTTGAAAATTCATTACAGGAAAAGAGATGTAGGTATATGTAGTGAAATAGACACTCATAGTCATGTCGAGGAGAGAGACTTGTAAACATAAAATTGTGTATAATTAAAAATCATATTATTACATATATATGCAACACTTACATAGGAATATGTGCCCTTTGCTTATTGTGTAAAAATTTGCAACAATAAAGTACTAAAATAGACTCCTCAAAATTTATTAGAAAATTAAGTTAGCAATGAGATTTTATTGATAGTGTTAAAAAATTTGACATATTATCTTTAAACCTTTTTATAATGACATTAATAAGGAGCATAATTTACTTTATAAATGCACACAAACACATAGATAAACTCATTAGACAAAAATTTTTTCAAAACTGTGCTTAAATTATTGCAAGATATATTTTCTTTTCTTCTGTTTTAATAAATGCTAGTAGCAACTCACTAATTTTATTTCATTTCCCATTAATATGTTATAAATTTTGTTTCAAAGCACTGAATTAAGCAAGAGTTTATTTTGGTTATTGATGTCATTGACTTTTTCATGACTTTTTCACAGATTCTGTGTAATGTGTAATATCAAACTGAAGTGAAAGAGTAGATTTTTATTTGATTTTTTCAGTCTTGCAAAGTGGTCCCTGATTCTGCCTTCTTGGTCTCATAAGCCAATAAAAAAAATCCTATAAGTTAGGCTAGGTTGAATTCAGATACAGTATAAATTTAAAATTTTTAAATAGAAAACTTGCATCCAGTATTCTTGAAATCAAGCCAAAATGATAGCATATTACATCAGCATAACCAAAAAGACTGCCAGAGTCCAGCTGCGGCAGGGCTCAGGGGTCCCAAAGGTGGTCAGGGAGTCGGCAAGTGAGAGACAGAAGACATTGCACACCAGTCTGTGAGTGAATCTGAATCTACTTTATTTTTTGAAGCTGGAGTATATATTTGTTAACTTTTTTCACCTTTGTAACACTTTAATATTGTTACTTAATTAGTTTGGAAAATGTAAGCCGACACACCTGGATGCCCACAGGAGGGAGAGATAGAGCGGCAGCTGTGAAGCTATCATGTCGCTCCCTACATTTTTTCCCTTATCACTTATGGTAGTATGGCAGGCCCTGTGAGGATAGCACCTGTCTTGGGTCAAGGACTCTTCATATGAATCCAACCAGGCCTTAACCGTCATGGGCCTGCAGGACAGCAATTGGTCCTGTGCCTGTCTTAGGTGGCCAGTGGTGTAACATATGTGTCCTAGTTGCCCATCTCTGGCTGCCTGTAGGACAGCGCCTGTCTTGGGTCAAGGACTCTTCATATGAATCCAACCAGGCCTTACCCGTCATGGGCCTGCAGGACAGCAATTGGTCCTGTGCCTGTCTTAGGCGGCCAGTGGCATAACATATGTGTCCTAGTTGCCCGTCTCTGGCTGCCTGTCCAGTGTCTCAGGGCAGTTGTCTCACAGGAATTTTGTAATTCCTCCTCCATGAGCTCTTCCATTTAAAGCCTCTATATAAACTTTCTTATACTACTCACAGAAGGTAAAATTTCACAATTAGTTTTCACAAAGTTATCTAGAGGGTTTCTAGTAACTCCTCTGGAGTTTCTATTTTCGATTTCATATTGAGAATTACATGAAAATATATATATGTGAATTACATAAATTACAATTATCAGTACAAAACATTACAAGATCCTTGCGCCCAGTTCCCACATGCGGTATCCTTTTCCTGGAAAAGCGATTCCTTGAAGCGCTCTCCTCCACCCATGGACCTTGTCACAAGGCGTGGATGGACCAGGATGTGGCATGGATGGAAAAGGATGCCGCAAAAGACATAATCCTGTCTCACTGTACTTACTGACCAAATGGCTTCAGAAGCATTTATGAATGAAAACACTAGAAATGTCAGTGTTATAAAAGTTTACAAGAATTTAAAAGTCAAATGTATTTGTTCTTCCAATAAACGTTCTACTTTCTGAATTTGTTGCTCCATCATAATCAACAGATGATTTCTCTATGTGTGCTAATCCATAGACAGTGATAAACATCCATGGGCAAAGAAAACCAAAGTAATCTGACTGAATTAATCTTTCTGAGCCTTTCTTCAGAACCTCAAACCCAGATTCTGCTCTTTGTGGTATTTCTCCTCATCTACCTGATGACTTGTTTGGAAATCTGCACATCCTACTCGTAACTCACACTGACTTTTGACTTCAGACACCAATGTACTTCTTTCTTAAAAACCTGTCATTCACAGATCTCTGTTTCTCTACAACTATTGTTCCCAAGTTGCTGTTAAATTTTTTGTAATGAAAAAGACCATTTCATTTGCTGAGTGTTTGATTCAGATGTTTTTCTTCTTTATAATGGTCTGTATGGAGAGTTCACTTCTAGCAGTGATATCTTATGACCAATATGTAGCTGTCTTCAAGCCTCTGCACTATTACACCATCATGACCCAAAGAGTCTGTATTTTTGCTAGCCACAGGGTCCTGGGCTAGTGATGTGTTAGTGTCTTTAGTAGACACCATTTTCACTTTATGTCTGTCATATCATGGATCAAATGTAATTAATCACTACTTTTGTGAGCCTCCTGCACTCTTGAAGCTGGCTTCAGAAGAAACCTACAAAACTGAGATGGCCATTTTTGCAATGGGCATTGTCATCCTCTTAGGTCTTGTCTCTGATCCTTTTCTCATCCTGGAATATCATCTCCAGCTGTGATTCAGATATGGTCGGGGGATGGGAGACTCAAGGTGTTCTCTACCTGTGGCTCTCACTTTATTGTTGTTATCTTCTGCTATGGGTCAATAATGTTTACCTACATGCAGCCAAATGCAAAGAAAATGGTTAAGGGGAATAAGGTGATCTCAGTGCTCTAGTCAGTTATGACATCCATGATGAGCCCACTCATTTATAGCCTGAGAAACAAGGATGTAAAGGATGCTTTTAGGAAAGTGTTTAAAAGATAAAGCCTTGTGGAGGTAGGGATCTTCATATTGGTATATATCAGGGGTATGGAGACATTCCAAAGTGTAAAGTCTTTTATAATCTGAGACATCAGGAAAGGTCATATATGTATGCTTGCATCTCTAGCAATGCTTTCAGGATTGCCGACTCAGTCTTGCACGAACTTATTGTCTATGGCCATAACATATTAGCTGCTATACCAAAAAATATTTTAAAATAGTGGACAATGTCTTCACTTGTACTGTTTGACTACTGTAACAAATTGTTTTCACCCAGGGGTATTTCCTTTTGCCTCCAAACCCCACAGCTACTTGCCAAACTTATGTCATGCCGGCATCATCTGTAACTATCCAAAGATATTGAAACCTTAGAAGATGTCAATAAGGTAAATTCTCCCTATTTCCTGTGAGAAAATGTCAATATTTTTCCATGAAAATGAGGACACATTTTTAATCTCTGGAAGTGCAAACTACTATTATAGCCAATTCAACCACAAATAGGGGAACAGTTGGCAGAATTAACAAGATTCAGGATCTCACTTTTCATCAAATACATTTATTGTACAGTGGCTTCCTCTAAAGGTAATGGCTGACTTCAAGGACCTGGAATTGAGAAGCAACCTCCTTACACAAGAACAGTCCTGTGAGAAGTGCCTGTGACTCCAACAGTCCTCAGCATCCTCTCCCTAAGACATGTTTTTCTCAATGCTACAACTGCCCATTAATTTCTCCTCAGTGGGAATAGGATAGAATGAATGGCTGACATATGAGGGAAAGTCGTGCAGTTTGCTGTGTTGACAATTGAACTCTTTCATCTTTTTCTAAATACCCATATCAGACAGAAAGAACACTGGTGACATACCTGCAGCTTCTCCAGAATTTAGGATGTGTGCTGCCCCTCCCTTAAAATACAATCCACTGTTATTTCATTTACCACACTCAAATAAAGGCCAAACTCTAGGCATGACAGAGGATGAACCCAATGCTTCATCACTATGTAGGATCACTATGAATTTCCCATCCCTAGTTTCAGAAGCTGTGAGTCAGAAAAAACTACCTAGGGACCATCGCAGTACTGCCTATTTCAAAAACCCACTATGACTCTGCATTTCTTCTGGCAGAAATATTGTGGCACAAGCATGTTCAGCTATTTGTACTTCCTTTGTCAAACTTGCATGTACTCCCCTCCCCCATTTGTCCCACTCTTCTGCCATGGAGCCCTTTGTGGGGAATCTTGTCATGTAAAGATTAATTCTGCTATCTGCTTCTTATCAAAATTTTCCTTTTACAAAATGTAAAGACTATTCAAATACTTTATTCTATCTTGGAAGTACTTAAAGTTGGAATTCATTTATCACTTGTTGACATTCTCTTGTCTTGTGTTCAAACAAAGTGATTCAGGGTAAAGATCAGGCAGAGAAAATGAGAAAAGCCTGACTTTGGCTGTTCAAGAAAGAGAAGATGGCGAGACAGGTGCATATACACTAAGTGAAAGGAGAAGAAGGAAGAAAGAAGAAGATATTCTTACCAATCTTTGGTGTGAGCAACCTGTGGGTTACAAGGGAGACTCACAAAGCAAAAATTGGGTAAGGAAATCAAGAATTCTCCTTCTGACCTGTTTCTAAATGCACCTGTGTTAAGTGCTAAGTTCTCACAGTTCCTTCTGTGTTTCAGTAGCTCCAGGAAACCTTCATTTAAATAGTTTGGAGATCTTGGATCTCACCATGTACCTCTAGTGTATTTTCCTCATAATAGTACAAAGAAATTAGAGCATTTCAGTTAAAATGCACACAAGTGTTTTGAATTCTTAGGTAGTTTTTTGTTTAGGGGATATCATCTAAATGATGAGTATACAGCCAACCATTTGTGTCAGCAGGTTCTCTGTCCATGGATTCGACCCAGTGCAAATAAAATCATCAAATGTGTCTCTATGAGACATGTGAGGATATTTTTAGGTATTATAAGTAATCAAGAGATGATTTAAAATATTTAGGAGGATGTTCTAGATTATATGAAAATACTGCAATAGATTATATAGGAAATATGTGCATGCAAGGATTTTGTTATCTACAGGGATCCTGGAATGAATAACCTGCAGAAACTGAGAGAGGACTGTGCTTGTATCTGCTATATTTTACTCTTTATTCATTGTTGATACTTCAGCTTTAAAGATTCAGTGACATAGAGACCACAGAGTTTCTGAGTAATTGGAACTATCAGTGCAGTATTTGACATCAGATATGATTCAAGTATTTTGGTTTGAGATTATCGTCTTTAAAATACCCTCAGGATTGCTACTATAAAAAGGTTTAAAAAGGTAATAACACTGATTGCCCCAGGGGATGCCCTGATTAGGACCTTAAGTCTGATGATGATTTTCTTCTGGAAAATCTTCCAGTCTTGTTCCTCAGTGGATCTGGGGTTAGGTCCTTTAATAAAACATTTCTTCTAGAGCTGGGATAGAGTAAGACTGTTAGCCCAGATGATGTTCCAATCTCACCACAATGGGAAATTGAAGTGGCATTTGCCTTTTAGGGTAAGGTTCAGAGGGTTTTGGGAACCACACTTTTCTTATTTTTTACATCTTCTCCATCACTGCATTTATGACCTTGTGTTTCCAGGTGCCAGGCCTCCAGGAGAGACTGGACAAGACCCTGCAGTTAGAGGTATTAATTCTTTCATGGAAGAAAATTCTTAAAAGAATTAAGGATTGTCCCTTTCTCTTTTTGATCTGACTTTTAGAGACAAAATATATTCTTCATGGATCCTGTTCTGCAACTCCTGAGGGAATGGTTAAGTTCTTGACCATGAGTACCAATTTAATGTGAAGGCGGTGGATACCCACTGCCCCACTGCATCACTTAAAACTAATCTCTGCCTTCCTTTTGCCTCCTTCTGTCTCAGTGCACCCATTTCATGACATCCTTCCTCATCCTTTTTATCCACTGAGGCTTGAGGATTGAGAGGAAGCAGGACCAGCATAGAGCTTGGTTTGCTGTACTGGAGAAACAGGCAGGAGTATCTTTAGGTCAGAATTATCTGGGTGGCCACAAGAGGTGTGGGCAGTTGATGGCTATGTGCAGGGATGCACTCCCATTCTTACACTTTGGACAAATGAACTCACCCTCATCATGGAGGGTGGTTCATCAGTGAGTTCATAAATTCTTTTTATCTTTTGATTGTTTCTGTGACTGATATCCATCAGGAGATATTGAATTACCAATAGTAAAACTAAATGATATATGTCACATGATGTCTTTGGTTAAAGCAACAACCCAGTCCAGGAACATTTAAACAAAAAATGAGAAGACTGTATAATCACTCCATAAAAAGAAGTATGTGCAAATCTTTTTCTGAACACTGTGAAAGTAAAGATCAACTCTGGCTTGTAGATTGCATAAAAATTTCAGACAGTGATCACATCAATGCTGACTGTGGGTGGCTAATAGATTGTAAAAACTAAAGGGATCAGAAGTTTTATATGAAGGGCTGTGGAATGGAGAACTAGAGAGTGCTTTTGGTTGAGGCTAAGATAAAAAGTGAGGGACTAGGTAAACATTTGCACTTTCTGTATATTGGCAGAAAATGGACAATTCAAAGAACTGGAAAATAAATTTATAGTATGAAATTGAGGGGAGGAAAACAAAAAATGTTTAGCAAATACCATAAATTTTCACTTATGCAAGATACATTTTAATATCTAGTGTCAATTATGTTGACTGTAGTTGATATTGTATGGTGTAGTTTAAATCTATAGAGAATAGATCTTAAATTCTCTCACTGCAGAGGAAAAAAAGGAAACAGGTACAGTGTAAAGGTGATGGATATATTAATTGGATTGATTATGATGATCATTTCCCAATATATGTATATCAAATTATCAAGCTGTATACCCTATACATATACAATGTTTATATTTTAATTATACTTTGTTATTTAAAATAAGAAAAGCTGAGATAGATTCACAATTTTCTAATAGTATCATTTTTTGGGATTTGTTTTTCTACATGGAATATAGACAAATTCAAGAAGAAATAGAACTTTGAACTTGGGAATATGGTTTAGAAAACATGATTAAAATGTAGAACACAAGAAAAACTTGTAAGACAAATGCTTTATAATCACTGAAAGGTAATGTTTTAAGAAATAATAACAGACATACAAAATGCCATAATGGTTGAAGGTGATATGGAATAAGAGAAGATCTTCATTTTGATAAAATCATGGTTATAAAATCATGGAAACTGAAATTGAAAAGACTTATGAGTCAATGATATGATACAAAGCAGAAAAAGTAAGCATCAAATGTGTACTGGATAAATTCAATAGTAAAATCATAAACAAAATTAGATAAAAGACATGGTGAAAGAATCAAGAGAAGTTGCACAGATTTACTCTTCATTTTGGAAGAAAAATAAATTTTTAAATTGCAGTAAAATAATATTTATCATCTTTACCATTGTAAGTGTACATTTCAAGATTATTTTAACAATATTTCTGTTGTGTGACAGATCTCTAGGAACTTTTCATTTTCAAAAACTAAAATTCTGTACCCATTTAACAAAATTCCACCTCCTTCCCTCTCCATAACCACCACCGTACGTTCAGTTTTATGAGTTTGACTATTTTAGCCACCTCATATAATAAAAAAGTCACATGCATTTCAACAGATTTATTTCATTTTGTGAAATCTGCTCAAGTCATCCACTGTGAAATTTATAATAGAATTTCTTGCTTCTTAAAGGCTGCATAATATTCTAATATGAGCATATTGAATTTGGTTTATCCTTTCAGCCATCAATGCACATTCATTAGTGTTCCATCCACCTCGACTATTGTGACCTGTGCTGCTTTTATTATTGTTACACATTTGCTTTTGTTTTCCTTTCTAAAGTAGGAAATATTTAGAAAGTTTGATAATGTAATTAAATAAAGCAGATTAAAAAAACAAACAAAATAAAAGCCTCTAGAAAGTATCAACTCCCTGTATTAGTGTACAGTAGAACAAGGCTATTTAGATTTACTTTTGCTCTGTTCTATCATTAGTTCTTGTTTCAATATCATTAGGTTTCAAAAGTGCTATATGTGTAGAGCTATTTAGATTTACTTTTGCTCTGTTCTATCATTAGTTCTTGTTTCAATATCATTAGGTTTCAAAAGTGCTATATGTGTAGAGTTTAACAACACAGGTCTTAGATCTGGGGACTGGAGTTCGAATTCTACGTAGTGAACCCTGGGAAATTTACTAAATCACTTTAAGGCTTGGTTTAATTATCTTTATAGAATGGGCAAAGAGTAATATTTTCTGAAAATTAGATAAGATAATGCCAACAAAAAGCTTAATACAAGGCCTCCAGTGTATGTTGGCTTTAGGAAAAGATATTATGTTCCACAATAGAAATATAGAGAATGTAAAGAGGGAAGAGATAACAGTAAAGAATCAAACTGAGTCCAGACTATGAAGGTGAAAAATTGTATAATGTCTGGTAATAAACAATGCACCTTTTCTAATAGAATTTGGAAACTGTAGAGTCATACAATGATGGGAAGAGAAAATCTCTTGCAAATCCATCATTCAGAAAAATGCACATGTACAACTTGAAAAGGCAAATATTAAAATAAGAATTACAGTGTAAAACATTTTATAACCCACATCCGTGTCTTAGATATTTTTTAAACATTGCCGAGCTATATATATTTGACATTTTTAGTAATGCATCCTTTGAATATTATGTATTCAGTGATATTTTCTCTCATCAAATCTTTATGATTACAGTTAACATAGTATTAAGAAGCCTTGCAGAATTTTTGCCCATACTGTATTGTTCTTGAAGAAAATAACTTTTATTATTAATATTATGCTTGAATTTACTTTATCAAAGTATATTCTTCATTTTAATGCATTTTATATATTATTGTAACATACCTCTCATGTGTATTTTAATAATTTGTATCTGCAGTGACACAAAAACGTTATTACAATATTATAAACTTTAAAACATCACATCCGTGTGATAAAAAGGCATTTAATTTAACTTGGTTTGGGTTACATATATATTTTAAGCAATATACTTAATTGTGATGCCTTTTTTCACATAATAATATCTTGTTATATCATAAAATTTTGAAGTTATTTCATATTGAAATTTACCAAATAGTTATTTTATTCAGTATTATTTTTTCATGCTTATCTTGCATTTTAACTATTTTTTGAGTAGGAACTTAAAATTTCCCATAATTACTATGGATTATGTTTTGTAACTGACTTAAAGCGCTTGTTACCATACATTAGAAAAATTTAAAATTTGTTAGTTTTTTGCCAATATTTTCCCATATTCATTTATTTACATTTTTATTGTGCTTATAGTGGTCTGTACTTCATCAATATCTGTTATTTTGAGTTCTCATATTTGTTAACATTTTTCTTCAGTGTATGTTTGAGAGACCTTTTAGTACACAAAATTTGGGTGGAAAGATAGAGGGAAACTATAGCCAGCAGTTTACCTTGGCAGCATACACGCCTACCTGGCAAGTGAGAGGTTGTGAGTTCAATCCCTGGTTAAAAAAAAATGAGGGGGGACTAACCTATTAATAATCTATTCTAAATTATAAAATAAAAAATTTATTAAAATAAATTGTATTTGGCATTCATAAGGCCTGCAACATCAAATTGTTGGATACACATGGATACCAAAAAGATAACTGTAGTGAAGTAAATTATCATATGCATCATGTTATATAGTGACTTTTTTCTTTTTAGGGCAAGAGCAGCTAAATTCTACTCTTTTTGCATAAAATACATTATAACTTTATTAACCATGATTTGAGTGTGTCTTTTTGTATTTCACATATAAGTGAATCATGACAGTAATTTTTGATGGTCTAGTTATCTTCATATCTTTTTTTTTTTTTTTGGTACTGGGGATCGAACTCATGACCTTGCACTTGCCAGGCAGGAGCTTAAGCCACTGAGCTAAATACTCAGCCCTACCTTCATATCTTTTAAGCTCTTTCAACTGTGACAGATAGCAAGATGTTATTCTATTTTAGAGCTAATATCACACACACACAAACACACACATCACAGTTTCTTTATCCAGTAGCCCATTAACAGACATTTAGGTTGTTTCTCTCTTGACTATTGTATATAATATTGCAATGTGCATGGAAATGCAGAAATCTTTCTGAGGGGATTTGACCTCTTTGGATTATATACCCAAAGAGATATTTATGGGTCATTATCATAGTTGTATTTTCAACTTTAGAATCCCTCAAACTATTTTCTGTAAAGCACTTACCAACTTACATTTGCTCACAAAAAATTTACCAAGTAAATTGTATTGTTAATACATTCAAAATAAATTCTTATATGTGTATATAAATATACATATATATTTTGAGCAATATACTTATTTGTGATGTCATTTTAACCCTTTAATAAATGTCCATGTAGAGTATGCTATGTCTCAGGACTGTAATAGATTTGTCAATTTTTTATGCCTGCTCAGTGAACATTATATTAATAAGGGGAAAATGACACTGTATTTTATATCTGGTAGGAAAAGTTTCTTCTAATCCTTTCTTTTACTTTTCCACACCACTTTTTTTTTTTCTCCCTCACTGCCTCTTTGACTAGGTCTTTATTCAAAATGAGCTGTCCAAACGTATGTCACCTGTATGGGATAGAGATTTTGAGAACTTATGCAGCAGGCTTCTTTTCTTCAGCAGGTTTATTTTCTGCAGGTTTCTTGGTAGCTGCAGGCTTTTTACCCAAAGGCTTCCTCAAGGGTTTCTTAGTACCGGCAGCTTTTTTCCTTTCTTCTTTTCCACGGGCTTCTTGCTGGCAAACCCCTTCTTTTCCAATTTGGCTGCCCATGCAGCTGCTTTAGCCACATGGATTTTGTGATTCCTGGCCTGGCCAAGAATGGTGTTCCTGAGCATAGTCTTTGCATATAGGTTCAGCTTCAGCAAGATCCTCAAATTCTTCAGAGGGTTCTTCTTCAAGAACCTAAGGGGAATTCTCTTGCATGGTGCTTGCAGGGCTCTTTATCTCTCTGGACTCTTCAAGATTTGCTCGGGTCTGCATTGCTTATCTTGTGCATAGGTGGGTTAGAGTGACTCTTGAGGGGAGCAGCTTTACACCATGTGCCTTACAACTCATCTAACTTCCAGAAAGCACTCTCAGTCCAGATGCAGAAATGCCCCACATGCTCACCAGGAGCAAGTGCCACAGTATTCAGCTTACTTACATTAAGCAGAGTAGTACCTGGGATATTTCTGAAGGCCTTGATGATGCCATTGTCTTCATTATGGATAACGCAAGGTCCCTTGCTTTGGATCAGATGGCAGTATTTCATCTTGCTCTTGGCAGCACTCATTCACTGAAAGACATAGAGCTTTTGGATATCATTCCTGGTCTTATGTTCCTTCAGAAGCAAAACTGCCTCCTTAGTTTTCTTGTAACCTTCAATTTTATCTTCCACCACCAAAGGCAGTTCAGGAACATTATCCTTTTGATGATCTTTTGACATGGGCAGTGCTGGTAGGGCTGAGACAGCCAAGGCAGAGGAGATGACATGTCGCTTTTGAGCTGTGTTCACTCTGTGTTGCCAACAGCACTAGGTTGTGGTTGGTGCAAACATGTAACCTTCTTGACACATATTTCAAAGGTATCCTGGCAGGAATGGTGCATCCCACCACCATGAACTCTGGGAATTAGAATCACAGTTCTGGCAGTCCCCCAAGACTGGGCACTGGTCTAATGACTTGCTAATTTGCTGACAGCATAGGCTGCCTGTTGTTTTTAGGACAGTTGATGTGACAAAGTTCACAATATCTGGTCAAATGAGAGCCTTGAACATAGCAAACAAGATGACATTTTTGCTGGATGGCTCACCGATATCAGGGGGCAAGTACAAGCCATGGTGTTGGACACCACTATGACGTGGCTCTGAGTAGGATTTAAAATTAACTAATTGGCTTTCTATATTTATCTGTGAGTCTGACCTAGGTTTCAGCCCCTTGCATAGTGATGGGAGCTGATTCATAGTAAGTGAACCTCTATGAATCACTGATCCTGACTGAGGCCTGTAGTGGCCTGTGAGGTTAGAGAAACCTCAAAGGGCAAAGTAAGGCCACAGCTGTAGACACTTGTCTCAAACATCAATTAAGGAGACAGAGACTGCAACTGCAGGAACTATTCCTACTGTCTCACTTCTACCATGTATTCACGATAAGGCAGTTCTATTAAATAGACTTGATTCATTACTTGGAGACATCCTTGAAGTGACTCCTAAGGTCCTGCTCATTGCCTGTGCTTTCCTCAGTTTCCCCGACCCTTGTTGTTGGACCTAATAAGGTGGGAGGTCCAGAGAAGTCTTTGTCCTCGCCCTGAGTCTTGAGCTCAACTAAAGAGTTTTGACCCTCCTGGAGCCCTAAAATAATACAACTTGTCTCATTTTACTTAACCTTGGTAGTACACTCACTTGGGAGATGGGGGATCTAGGTCAGGACCCAATACCATGGCAAGGAGAGAAGGCCATGTGCCTCCTGACCCCATGGCTCCCACAAGAAAAACCCACACCACACTTTATATCATTAAATTACTCATTCAGATGAAATTAAAAAGAATGTGCAAAATTACCTTACAAAAATTCTCTGAGAACTTGCTTGGAATTTCATTGCATTTCTTTATAAGAGACTTCATTATTCTATTGATATCAACATGCCCATTCATTTATTCAGACATTGTTTTTCATGGTTGTCTTCAAATCAGAAAATAGCACAATGCTTTTGATTTCTGTTTTTTAACAACTTTTCATCAAAAGATTGAATTTTCTTTTTGCTCATTAATTCATTAATTGAAAGTTGTTTCTCTTATTTCTCAAAATACATAGGAGTTTCTTAAAACTGTCAAGTTTAACCATTTTTCCTTTTGTGAGTGATTTTTATGAAAATTTCAATTTGGTTATTTTTGGTATAGAACAAAACAAACAATTTACTCCTTTTGCATCTGACCAGTTTTTATAGGGTAGAACTGACTCTGATTTTTAAGGTATACAATCAAATTATCTGAAAATAATGTTTGCCAGTTCTCTCAGTATTTATTTCTCCATATTTCCTATTGTTTGTTGGCTAAGGCCCCCAGAATATTGAAAAATAAGTATTTAAATATGTTTCATTATTATCTTTGTGTGTATTGATAACTCTGCCAAACAGATTGGTTCTAAAACTAGAAATGGAGAAGAAATGTGGGCTTATTTTTAGTGAGCAGATTAAGAGACCAATGGGATTAAGCAATGAGAATTACAAAAAACTTCACCCTTCATTTCCAGTGGTCTTGAAGAGGAAGAAAAATAAGCTAAAGGATACAAAAGGAATGAAGACAGCTCACAGGAGACAGTTTGAGAATATTTATCAGTCTCTTTGATTTTTATTTATATCCAAATGAACCTTACTTATATTGGAAAACAATGAATTTGTAAAAGGATCAAGAGCACTACTTTGTGTGTTTCTTTCCATTCATTGCTCAGAGTGGTGACTTTAGAATTATCTTGTAAATATAAGGAAAAAATCATCCATCATAAATATCACAAAAATCTCAACATAAAAATAAATGACTTAAAGACACACAATTTGTTTGTGTCATTATTTGCTCTTAAGTCTTTTTGACTACAAGTCATTAGGTAGGCCAGCCGAGGGATGGTCATGCAGAAACCTAGAATGATTTTCCCTTTATTGGTGCTAGTAAAAGATTCAAATGGGAAATGATAATAACTACTTAAAATTGTCAGAACTACTGACCAAAAAGAAAACTCAGTCTTGATATTGAAGGTGTTAAAAGAAATCAAGAACACGGTGTTGCATACTGCTAAATAAAATGACTAAGTCATGCAGGTTTTGTGAAATAGATGACTAATACTTTTTCTTTTTTGGTTGCTGGTGTTAATCAGGAGTAAACACTCATGGAAGAGAAGAACCAAACCTCCATGGTAGAATTTGTCTTCATGGGCCTCTCACAGGATCCAAAGACTCAAGTTCTGCTCTTCTTCCTGTTTCTGGCCATCTACCTGCTGACAGTGCTGGGAAACCTGCTGATGGTCGTGCTCATCCACACAGACTCCAGACTCCACACACCCATGTACTTTTTCCTTAGGAACCTGTCCTTTGCTGATCTCTGCTTTTCGACCACCACAGTGCCCCAAGTGCTTGCCCACTTCCTGGTGAAGAGGAAAACAATTTCCTTTGTCAGATGCTCAACACAGATAGTTGTTTTACTTCTGGTTGGGGGTACAGAGTGTGCCCTTCTGGCAGTGATGTCCTATGACAGGTATGTGGCGGTGTGCAAGCCACTGCACTACTCCGCCATCATGACACATGGTGTATGTGTCCAGCTGGCTGCAGGGTGCTGGGCCAGTGGAGCCTTTGTGTCCCTGGTGGACACCACATTCATGCTGCATCTTCCCTACCAAGGACACAATGTCATTAACCACTTTTTCTGTGAGCCTCTTGCCCTTTTGAAGCTGGCTACAGCAGACACTTACAGAACAGAAATGGCCATCTTTGTAATGGGTGTGGTAATCCTGCTGGCTCCTGTGTCCCTCATCCTCATCTCCTACTGGAATATCATCTCCACTGTGATCCGGATGCAGTCTGGAGAAGGAAGGCTCAAGGTTTTCTCTACCTGTGGTTCCCATCTCATTGTCGTTATTCTCTTCTATGGCTCAGGGATATTTGCCTACATGAGGCCAAACTCCAAGGTAATGAATGAAAGGGATAAAATGATATCTGTGTTCTACTCAGCAGTGACGCCCATGCTGAACCCCATCATTTACAGCCTGAGGAACAAGGATGTCAAAGCGGCTCTCAAGAGAGTAGCTGCAACATAGTTTTGGCTGATGATGATCTGTGAGGACAATGACAATCTTGGTGATATGGAGAGAAGAAATTTTCCTGAAAGAGTTTCCAAATTTTTTCTTATTCTCCCATTTTACTTCTTGTAGTTTTTCTGAGATCTTTTCAATATATTTCCTATTCAAAGCAAAACATTTTGGTAGACAGAATGAAGAGAATAAAGGAAAGAAAAAGTTTTTTAAAGGAAATGGGGGAGAAAGAAAACAAAGAGGGAACAGAAAAAAGGCATGAAGAAGGGAAGAGTAAAGGAAGGATGAAGGAAGGAAAGAATGAGAGAAAATGAAGGAAGGAAAGAAGGAGTGGGAAGCAAACAGTCACTTTTGTCTTAGCCCATACAAATAAATATAGAAATTTTAAAATTTAGGCATTTAATAAAATGTGAAAGACTTAAAGAACAGATAAAAGCAGCAACAAGTGATTATAAATGTAAGAATATATTTCTAGAAATGGAATAATGTCTTTCATTCTTATTGCATATATCAAATATCTTTTGAACACATATATTCCCAGTATATTTACAACTTGTGAAAGTGAAGAGTGAATTCAAGGAATAACAAATGGTAGAAGTTTTCTAAGAGTATTCATAAAATTAAGAAAAAAGTATTCTTCTAAGAGTAGACAAAAGTTAAGAAACATTTTAAGCGTACATGTAATTTTAAGAAAAAAGTAAAGAAAAGAAGGATCGAAGGTATACACTGAGAAGTACTTTAAATTCAGATACTTATCAGGTGCTAAAGAATCTATCCAATGTGAAATTCTAAGAAAAAAATGTTGAAAATTTGATGATTACTAAAAATGGGAATAGAAAATGGAGTTCTAGGAGACTTTATCTTTCACTTTGGTAATCATTTAAACTTTATAAAGTAGATTGGTATTTGTAAATCATGACCATTATGGTTACTGGGTTGCTTGTTAAAAATATTTCTCTCTATGGAATGATGTAGGATAGTTGACCTCAAGAATTTCCATGTAAGATAGCTCCCAGATAATTCTTTTTTTGTTTGTTTGTCTTTGGTTTGGGTTTTTTTTTTTTTTGGTACCAGAGATTGAACTCATGACCTTGTATTTGCCAGGCAAGCGCTTATGCTACTGAGCTAAATTCTTGGCCCCAGATAATTCTTTATATAATAAAATTTCTATATTTTTAGGACTAGGATAGCCTTTCACATAAATGATGTGTGAAACTATTTTTTAGGCTGAATTCTTCATTACATTATAAATTCCATAGCAATGTAATATCTAGTGGTCATTGTTGCTTAAGAACTAACATCTTAAATTTTTGACTTAGTAATGTTGGAATTTAAGAAAGCGATATGAGCTAGAGGAATTCATTTAGACCTTAACTTAAATTAAAGTAAGTGTAATTTAATAAATATGAAGATATTTTAAGGTTAAGGTTTGAACTTTAAAACCAAGAGTTTGGATATTTTTATTAAAGTGAAGGTATCTGGCCCTGTGACAGACCAGAAGAATAGTGAGGGTGGAATACACACACACACACACACACACACACACACACACACACACACTGTGTATTATTAAAAGCTACCAGTGTAATTCTGCAATGGAATCCTACACAGTATGATGTTACAGAAAGACTGAGAATGAATGCAATACTCATCGCTGGATATAGCAGCAATTCAAGGTGGACAAGAGTAAAAAGCATGATGCAGCAAGAGCCAGAGATTCAAGAGATAAACTCAGATAAAACTTTATCAAAAGTGGTTAAGAAAAAACTCTTTTCAGAAAAAATTTCCTAGATGACTCAAAGTTTTATATATTAGTAAAAGGCTATTGAACTGGTTGATTAGATCAGTACTGAACTTACCAAAATAATTGCAACAGAAAAATGCAATCACATTATTATAGATTTTCAAAAAGCATACAGAAATCATTCTTGAGGTGACTTTTAATTTGAGAACTGGAAATGAAAGGGTTAATGAGAAAAGAAGGTGTGTAGGAGAGGCAAAGAATAAGTTCATTTACACAATTTTCTGGACTCCCTGTGTTCTCTCTACTTTTCATCTTTGTCAAAATACACTTGTAAAATGCTATGAGTCTGTTGATCAACACTACATTTAATTTATAATTATTAAATTTAATTTTAATTATTAAGATTATTAAATTTAACAATTATTAAAATTAACAATTTAAAATGGTAATGGTGATTCTTTTTCTGTTAGGAATGTGGCCTGTCCCCCTGTTTTTTCAGTGAAGATGCAGACACACATCCACAATTGCGTAATTTAAAAATTGTTATTATAGACATTTTATTAAAGGTTTTATTCAGATTTTATGCAGAAGGAAGAGTAACACATATGTAGCATAGTCTACACACTTAAGGAGCTTTTATTTTCGGGAGTAGAAACAGACCACAGTGAAGTAAACTGCAGCACAAAAAAGAAAGGTCCAAAAGGCAATAAATACAATTTAAAAATGAAGCAAAATATGTGGGATTATATTATGGTTTGGGTGCATTTCACTTAAATTGGTAACTTCTTTGACAAGTTAATAATTTTTTAGATTTAAATTTATGGGTACCATTTTGATATGCAAAATGACTATAGTGGCAAGTTAACATTTAAGGTGAGATTAAATAGCAAGAGCACCTAGGTCATGCTAATTTGACCCCCCCAAAAAAATTCACAGGCTTTGATAACAGGTAATTGGATCTAAAGATGGAAACATTTTGCATCATGTTAAGGGCAGTAGGGAGGTCACTACGATGAGGTTAGAGTGAGCATAAGAAGGAAGTTTCAAATGTGGCCTGAAATGTAGGCCAAAGCAAAATCATATCCACCTGTGTGGAAAAGTGTTGCCATCCGCTTCATATTTAGTGAGGTCAGTCTGCACATTGGGAGAAACAGCTAATCATATCAGAGCAAGAGGAGATCAGATTGCTTCTCTCTTTGGCTAAGATAAAGTGCAGAACAAGAGCAGAAAAGAGCTCTTTTAGGAAGATCTGTGATGACTTCAACTAAGGCAAAAATAGAAGAGAGACTAAGCAAAGTGCACAGGTGTGGAATCTGCTGTGTAGATGAAGCCTGTAGGATTCACAAAGCACTAAAGTAAAGGAAAAAATAGTGTTTATGTTTAAACTTTTCATTAGTTCAGTTGTGTAGACAGTGATGCTATTGATTTAGATGGAACAAAATGGAGGAAGAACAGAATAGCAGGAAAATGAATCAAAATGATTTTGAATTGTTTAACATTCCTATTAAACATGACAAGTAGGCACTAGGATTATACATCTGAGTATCCAGGACTTTGAGTATCAAGAGCATGTAGATGACATTTAAACCTATGCAACTATTTGAAATTAATAAGAAGGGAGTCTTGAGTGACAAGAAAGGTAAGTTTGTATAATTACCATGGGGGAACTTTTACATTCAGATAGACAATAGGATCCAAAACAGTGAAGAGAATGAAGAGAGGTAGGAGACAAACCAGAAACCTGTGTTTCCCACAAGCCTATCTGGGGATGCTTATGTTGCCGAGAGGGCCCTATGGTCAGGGCACAATGGCTGAAAACAACCTTAAAATAACAGAAGAGCACAGCAACCTGCTACGACAGAGCATAATGGAACCTGATACGGAAGTTTCCCTCTTTTCAGCTAGGAAAAGCCAGGATAATCTCAATCTCCTACTTCTCCTTGGCTGATAAAATTTCTCAGGCTCATGAGGGTCCTAATAAACATAATTTGTGGGAAGCAGGTAGGAAGATTAAGGCCTAACTGATCTCTTCTGTGAGCACTAGAGAGCAAAGCAACAGGAGTGCGGGCTGACACACTGCAGGGAAAATTAATACAGCTGAGGTCCTGTAGTTTACTAAGTTATGTACCATGGAAGGAGGGAGAGAGATGAAACCTGTTTTACTCTTATTTCTCATCCCTGTGTCTGCGTGAATAAATTCCAGGTGCACAAGTCACATGGGGCTCTTCATTGAAGGGAGACAAAAGTCTCTGGGTCCCTCATATTTTAACCTATTCTTTTTAAACTATATTATACTTTTAAAGACTAATTTTATTGGTATAGTTTAGATATACTTAAAATTTATACTCATGATTGGAAATTTGCATCTCTATATGACATATTTTGATTCCTCTTTTTTTCTCTCCCCTCCCTTCCCTTCAATCCCTCTTTCCCTCCTTATTTACAAAGATTTTCTTCCATTTTTTCATTTTAAAAATCATTTTTCTTTTCTCTTTTTTCCTTTCCACTTTATCTTTCCCTAGTACCTCTTTCCTTTTGAAGAATTGCTTCCTATTACACAATATCTATTGTACATTTAGGTCCTTATTTACTCTTTCATTTTTTCATACCAGGGAGAAAATGTGATCTTTACACATGTGACCACTTTATTTCATTTACAAGTATAGTCTCAAGGTGGCTTCATTAACCTAGAAGTGTCTCATTTATCCTTCTTTGTGGCAATTACTCCTTTGTATATATATAAAAAAAGACACACATCTTTTTTCATCCATTACTGGGTTAATGGGCATTTGGATTACTTCCAGGATTTAGCTGTTACAAACTGTGCTGCTATAAACATGAGTGTTCATATATCACCATGGTTTTAATTCTTCTGGGAAGATACCCAGAAAAGAAATAACTGTATAAAATGGAATCTCTATTCCTAGTTTTTTGAGAAATCTCCACACTGATTTCTACAGTGGTTGCATTAGTGGACATTCCCACCAACAGCAAAGTATTCCTTTTTTCCCCCCAGCCCCTCCAACTTTTGTTATTGGTAGATTTCTTGATGGTAGCCATTATTTCTGTAGTGAGATAGAATCTCAGCATTGTTTTAATTTGCATCTCTTGAATGACAAGATATGTTCATTTTTTTATATATTTACTTGTCCTTTGTATTTCTCCCTCTGAGAAGTCTGTATTCATCTCAGATGCCCATTTTTGGATTAAGTCTTTAAATTTGAGGAGTAAGACTTTTTTCAATTCTTTATATGTTCTAGAAATAAATCTTTTTTATTTATTTCTGAAGGCAAACAGACTGAAATTTTTTCCCACTCTGTGGGTTGTCTTTATATCTTGTTGGTGATTTTTTTACAGTGCAAAAATTTTTAGTAAGATAAGATCCCAGTTCTTTTATTTCCTGTGTGACTGGGGTTTTGTTCATGAAACCTTTGCCTACACCTATGTTTTCAGGAGCTCAGCCTATACTCTCTTCCAGCAGATTTAGTGTTTCTGTCTTAATATTATATTCTGATACATTTAGAATTTAATTTAGGGCATGGTGATAGACATGTCTAGTTTTAGTCTTTTGTATGTGGAAAGCCATTTTTTTCAGCACCATTTATTGGCCACTTTGTTAAAGATAACATGGTTGAGTATGTTTTGAGTTATGCCTGCATCTTCTAATCTATTCCACTGATACTTAGGTCTGTTTTTCTTTTGCCAGTACCATGTTGATTTTATCACAGTAGCTTTGTAGTATAATTTCAGGTCATGGATTGTGATGCCCCCTGCCTTGCCTCTTTTGCCCAGGATTACTTTTGCTATTCTAGGCCTCTTCTGCTTACAGATGAAT
The DNA here is from genome assembly GCA_004027455.1 of Hydrochoerus hydrochaeris. Lineage (NCBI taxonomy): Eukaryota > Metazoa > Chordata > Mammalia > Rodentia > Hydrochaeridae > Hydrochoerus > Hydrochoerus hydrochaeris. Next base: position 366,427 of record PVLA01001231.1, read on the forward strand.
TTTAGGAATGTTTTATTTAGTACTTTGAGGTATGCCAATAGTGTGTTGAGTGGGATTGCATAAAATCTGTATAACAATTTTGGGAGTATGGCCATTTTCACTATGTTGGTTCTTCGAATTCAAGAAGAATGGGTATATTTCCACTTTCTGAATACCTTCTTTGATCTACTTTTTCCGAGTAATTTCCAGTGTATAGATCTTTTACTTCTTTTGTTAATTTTATTCCTTTGCATTTCATTTTTATGGATGCTATTGTGAAATATGTGGTTCCACTAATTTCTCTTTTATTGAGTTTGTTGTTTTCGTACAGGAGTGCCATTTATTTTTGAGTACTGATTTTTACCGAGCTACTGAATTTGGTGGCTAAATGTACAAATCTTTTGTGGAGTTGGCATCTTCAATGTAGAGCCTTATGTCATTGGCAAATAATAATAGTTTAACTTCTTTCTTTTGTATCATTATCCCACTTATTCCTTTCTCTTCTCTAATGGCTCTAGCTAATGCTTTGAATTTTATTGAATAAGAGTGGTGGTAGTGGATATCCTTATCTTTGTCCTGATTTAGAGTGAAAGTATTCAGGTTTTGGCCATTTAGTGTGAGTTAACTTGGTATGTCATATATGGTTTTTAACAAATTGAAGTAAAAACTATCTATTCCAATTTTCTCAAGAGTTTTTATCATGAATGGGTGTCAGACTTAGTCAAATGTGTACATCTATCAATATGATCATGTGATCTCTCTTTTTTTTTTTTTACTGGAATGGAACTCAGGACCTTGTACTTGTCAGGCAGACACTGTGCCGCTGAGCTATATCACCAGCCCAATCATGTGACTTTTGTCTTCGGCTTTCTTGATATGGTGTATTACATTTATTGATGTGCTTATGTTGGATCACCCCTGTACCACTTGGAGGAATCCTTTTAGTCATGGTGTATAATCTTCTGGATGACTTGCTCTATTCTATTTGCCAGTATTTTATTGAAGATTTTTACATTTATGTTCATAAGACAGATTTGCCTGCAGTTTTCTTTTTTGGTTAGCTCCTTCTCTGGTTTTGGTATCAGGGTGATGGTTGATTCCAGAAATTATTGGGGAAATATTGCTTCCTTTAAATTTCATTGAAGAGTTTGAGAAGTAGTGGCATTAGATCTTTTCTAAATATTTTGTTGAACTCAATAGTAAATCTATTAGGACCTGCTCTTTTATTTGTTTGTAAATTTTAAATTTTATTTTCCATTTAATTGACTGAAATAGTGTTATTTAGAACTTTTATATCTTCCTGATTCAGTTTTGGCTATTCATATGTATCTGGGAATCTGTCCATTTAGTTTCTTAAGGTAGGTATTGATAATCTTCTGGATTTCTGCAGGACCCATTGTGATTTCACCATCTCTTTTCTCTTTTTGGTAAGGCTAAGAGTTTATCAAATTTATTTAAACTTTCAAAGAACCAATTCTTGATGCACTGGTTCTTTTTATTGCTTTCTTAGTCTCAATTGCATTACTTTCTTCTCTTCTTTTTATAATTTCCTCCCTCGTACAAATTTTGGGTTTGATTTGTTCTTTTTCTAAAAGTTTGAGTTTCAACATTGCTTGTTTAAATTCATTCTATTTTCCTGATATGAAGAATCACTGCTATATATTTCCCTCTTATGTCTGCTTTTATTCAATCCCGTAGGTTCCAGTAAGCTGTGTTGCAAATATCATTTAACTGTAGATGCTGTTTAATTTCTTCTTTATTTTATTCTGTGACCCACTGATTGTTCAGAGGGGTGTTATCTAATTCCCATGTGTTTATGTAGTCTTTTTCGATTTCCACTTTCATTACACTATGGTCAGATTTCTTTTCCTTTATTTAAGCATGTTCTATGGGCTAATATATGACATACTTTGGAAAATGTCCCAGATGCACCTGAGAAGAATGCATATTCTGATGAGGTGAAACACTGAGACATCTACTAAGTCCATTTATTCACAGGTTTCTTATATTTCTTTGTTGACTTTTTGTCTAGCTGTTCTATATAGTTGTGGCAGTGGAGTATAAAGATCTTGCATTACAATTGTGTAAGTGTTTACTTGATTTTTCTTGTCTATTAATGTTTGTTTTATATAGTTACCAGTATTTGGTGCATAAACAATTATGATTGTGATCTCTTATTCTTGGAGTTTCCCCTAACAAGGATGTAGTACCTTGTTTGTTTTTTATGATCAGTCTTGGCTTGAAGCTCACACTGTCTGAAAATGGAATAGCCACCCATGCTTTTTTTCTGGATTCTCGTTGCATGGAGTGTTGTCTTCCATCTTATGACCTTCAGTTGATGAATTTCTATTTGAGTTAAATGTGATTCTTCATGCAGCTTACTGTTTTATCTTATTTCTTGATCTATTCTGTCAATCCGTTTCTTTTGATTTGTGAACTGACATGATTTACATCAATGTTTCTAACTGATATGTATTGGCTTATCCTTGTCCTATTATTTTCCTGTTATTAGTATTGTTATTTTTCCCCTTTGTTTATCCACTTGTATTGCTTGGTGACTGTTTCCTGGTGGTGTTCTCAGAAGTGCAGTCTTGCTAATAACTTTCTAAAATATCATTCAGAGCATTTTGAAGAGTTGGTTTAGTGGTCATGAATTTGGACATTGGCAGTGAAGCTATCCAGGACCATTCTGCTGCTGCAGTTCCTTCTGGGCCCTTTGAAATAAAACTGTGGCCCTTCTACCTGCTTCTGTTCCCATGTCTATGCCAAATCACTGTGCCAGTTCACCAGTCATTGGCTCATATTCTCACTGCTGCTTTGGACTTTTCCACACTACTGTTCCCTGCTGCCCATTTCAACATAGTCTGTTTCTCTGTGTTTCATCTTCATTAACCCATGGTCAGGTGCAAGCTTTTAGTTTGGCCCCTTCCAGTAATTCAATAGTTATCCAAAACAATTCAAAAGTTCTTATTGAAATTTCTAAATTATTAAATAGCTGTTTGGGATTCAAAATTCTATAGGAACTGCAAGTGAATTTAACATCATCAAATTTAATCCCTTATTGATTTTATAAAGATTTTTACAGCCACAAGAAGTGACTAGAACATGATTTATAGATAATTAACAAAATCAGTGTATCAAGGTACATGTCCAACATTTCTTCCATTCTGGCAGATATTATTTTCAACTTTTATCTTTCTTGACTATCGTTTTTCATTTGTCACCACTGAGAATGTTCTTTATTTCTTAAATCTTTTTTTTTTATATTTATGACATACCATCAATGCCAGAGTCACTTGGGAGACTTTGCGTAATTATTTGTTAAGTCTATCATATTATCTGAACTGTATCTTTAAAGTTACTTTTAAGTATGATTTCTCCAAATAGAAAAAAAGCACACATGGAAACACAGATAATTTCAGAGAGAAAAGTTCTACAAGTACAATACTGCAAAATGAGACCAGGAAAGATTCTGCCTTAGATACAAAGTTTGGATAAAGTTTTTGAAAAATGGCACTGTGTAGAGGATGAGCTGAAAATGTTGCTTAGGATTTATATGTATCAATAGAGATTGACAGATCAATCCAGGTGGGAAAATAGTAATTGGTAATTATTGGATGTGAGGATGAGCTTTAAAATTTTGAGAAAGATAAAGTCAGCCACTGTAGATTTCTAGAACTAGTAAGTAAATTCAACAATGTATCTAGACACAAAATCAATATACAAAAAAATAATGTTCCTGATACCAGCATTGAATACACCAAAAAAGACCAAAAAGAATCCCATTCACAGTAGTTTTAAAAAATTATATAACTAAGAACCTAACTAAGGAGGTAAAAGGCTTCTACAGTGAAAATTATAATAACCTGAATAAAGAGATTGAAGAGGACAACAGAATGTGAAAAAAATGTCCCTTGTTCCTGAATAGACTGAAATTATTGTCAAAATGGCCATATTAACAGAACTGATATTTCTGATTAATGCAATCTAATAAAATATTAACATCATTCTTCACAAAATAGAATAAACAGTCCTAAAGTTCATATGGATCCAAGAGATAACCAAAATAGTAAAAGTAATCCTGTGCACCAAAAGCAAAGCAAGGTGCATCACAATACTAGGTTTCAAGATTTATAACAAAGATAAAGTGATAAGAAGGAAAAAGAGAGTGATACTGGTACCGAAACAAGTGTGTTGATCAATGGAAGAGAATTGAGAATGCGGAAACAACTCCAGGCATATTCGGCTATTTGATCTTTGACAAAGAAGTTGAACACATACACTGGGAAAAAACAGCCTTATTTTAAAAATCATTCTAGGAAAACTGGTGATCTACCCTTAGGAGAATGAATCTAGATCAATATCTCTTATCCTGTACTAAAATCAAATCAAAATAGAAAAAGAAACAAACATTGAGTCTGCTGGAAGATTAAATAGGTAAAATTCCTGAAAGCTTGGGCATAAGCATGCACAAGGGCTTTCTGAATGGAATGTCAAATGTATAAGAAATTACATCAACAATCAATACATGGGACTATCTCAAATTAAGAAGCATAGCAAACAACCAACAGAATGATGAGACAACCTACAGACTGGAAAATACTTTGTCCAGATACTTTTCAGACAGAGGATCAAAATCTAGAATCCAGAACACCAAAAATATCTACAAAATAAATAACTCAATTAAAAACTGAGTAGCCTTGGCCATTAGGGAAATCCAAATTAAAATAACATCAACCTTCTACCTTACACTAGAAAAATGTCTACAACCACAAACTATGAAAATGACAAATGTTTGCAAGATTATGGTGAAAAAGAACCTTTCTGTGTTGTCCCCCAAGAAGCCCATCTGCTCGAGTATAGGGCTTTTGGAAGATGAATGGTTTATTGGCTCTCATGACTGGCTTGGTGTTGGGGGGAGAGGCCTAGTCACAAAGTACCGGTTATTGGTAGCATGGCCTGCTGAAGTGTATCTCCCTTCCTTGTTCCTCCTTTCATGCTCTCTGCTTCCTGGATTCTATGCCATGAGCAACTCTCCTGACATGACCTGTTTCATACTGTCCTTCCTTGAAGTTAACTGACTACAGACCGAAACATGAGCAGAAGTAAACCTCTCCTCCCTTAAAGAAAGGCATTTTCAGGTGAGAGGATACTGGAGGAGAAAGGGAAATATAAAGTACCAAGATGTGATATGCATATGTACCAATTTCCAAGAATGAATACATCTATTAGGCATTGCAAATATATACAAAATATATGCAAATGAAAGGAAAAATCAGTGACTGTGCTTGAACTATAATGACTATATAGGTCATAGTTTTCTGTAAATTCATGATGATGGAGTAGGAGTTTTAGTTGTACTTCAAGTGCTGTCAGAAGAAAGTAGTGTGATTTGATTTTCTTTTAAAGGAAACCATCTAGATGCTAGTTAAATACTAATTTTCAGGATTAGAAGTTCTATATAAGATTTAAGAGACTTCTACCAGAATGATATCTACTGAAATATGTTTATGCCATACATAAAATGTCTGCCAGCAGAAATGTAGAAACTTGGAAGGAAGATTCAAAAGCTGGGAAAATGTTTTATTAGAAGAACTAATGGGATTCATGACACACAATAAAACAAGTCATCTATTACTTGATCTTTCAATTTTAGTTCTTTTCAGAACAAATTAATTTATAGAATATTATGGTGCTTGAAAGAGCAATCACAATACTAAGAATGAACTAAGGATCTGTCCCTATGTAGTAATGTGCCATGAAATGATGATTCAGTCCAGGATGAACTGCATACAAGGTAGTGGCTCCAGCAGGTGTCATTGCCTAGAGATGCCACAGCCATCTGCACTGAAGTGCAGTCTAGGATGTTTCCACAATGAGGAAATCCTTATGACTCACTTCTCAGAATTTATTCCTATCTTTAGGTTATTCAGGAATAAATTTTAATACAAGTGGCTCTGTAAGAGTTTATTAATTGAGAAAACTGCATAAGAGATTAGAGCACTATATTTGATGCCATGATCAGTAAGATAATCAGTGTTGTAGCAATTCAACTACACATGGGGGAGCTGCTGCCATTCACAGCAAAGTGGGATGTCGTACTCGGTAAATATATTTCATACCTGAAATTCTGCTTCTGTAGTTTGAGAATTGCTAGTTTGAGAAATGTAGAATTGAGAAGCAAAAATCTTATATAAGAGCTATGAGATAAGAGTTCTCTGTCATGTGAGAAATCTGTGAAATGCATAGTTCATCCCTGCACCCCATACGTGCTTTCCTTGATAGTTTGCATTTTGCCATATCTATTAAATTATCCTCTGTGAGAAGTGGAATTATAATGACACAAAGAAGCAATTCCAGGGCTTGTAAGCTAGGGCAACCTAACTAGAGACCAATCCAGTACTGCTCATTTCCTTCCAAGTTTCTACATTTCTTCTGGCAGACATGTTATGTATAAACATATTCCAGTAATTTTCACTTCTTTTGCCAGGATTGTGTAAATCCCCCTGACTTTTCCCATTCTTCTGCCATGGAGATGTTTTAGGATTCTTATCATGTGAATAATGCTGCTAATTTTGGCAAAATCTCTCCTTTCTTTAGACACACTTATCCCATCATTCTTTCCACTTTGTTAAACACTTCTAGAAGTCTGGTGTGTCTTTAAAAACCATAAAATAATTGTGGTGCATGCTGCTGCTAAGTGTGAGCCATCAGAAAAACAGGCTTGCAAAAACTTTACAGTGCATACTCCTCCAACTAATTTAACAGACTTGGCACTGTGCAATTTCTAGCTCTTTCTTAAACTCAAATGACAATAAAAAGTAAATGAGACCAAGGGCTTGCCCTGCCACCGGGAACTCATCTCAAATCTGGCTCAGAAGTAGGCTGCCCAGAACCTCCCTGCCACCAGGAACATCGAGGAGGCCCACCCAAGACTGAAAACTGTCCTGGACTGCTGCAGATGGGCCCACCCTCCCACCTGGAACATCAGAAGATCTCAGCAGGATCCAGTTAGTGTGAGAAAATTTGGAACTTTGCTCCCAGGTGGCGAACTTTGGACTACAGCAGATTGACTGTATCAATATGGTGAGTATACCCCTAAAATAGAGGTGTACAGGGGATAAAAAGGGCCAGTAGTAAAACCCCCTCCAACTAACTGTAAGACTTTGGTGTGTCTGAAAAGTGTGTGTGATTCCCTGCTACGCATAGGAAACACCGGGGGCTTTTTCTCATTCTCATTTTTCTTTTTTCTGCTAGAATTCTGTATTGTTGCTACCCTTTTTTCTGTTTTTTTTTTCTTCTCTTTAAATAAAATTTTAAAAATATATAATTGCTATTGTAAAAAAAAAGAGGAAATAGGAAGCGCTGTAAAGATATAGCTGCATGTATGTTTAGGTGTGTGGGATTGATGCCCGTATTTCTAGGTTCTTGTGGGATTGTTGAACAGATCTGTTTGCACTCTCACTGCTTGAGTGTTCACTCTGTGTGCTTTAATTCTGTAACTTGAATAACTATTTCTAAAAGAACAATATGTAATTTATCAACTAGTGATTTCTTACTGTTTATCTTCTTTTCTTGAAATTCTGTAATATTTCTACCTTTTTCCTGTTTTTTTCTCTTTAAATAAAAAAAGTCATTGGATGTAAAAAAAAAAAAGTAAATGATATGAATTAATTCAGGGAACCAGAACAGGACAAATAAAGATATGCGCAAGAGTGATTTCTGGAACTACTTCAGAAGGTGGCATGAATGATGGGATGCTTTGTCCAAGTACAGGGAGCATTTTAAGAGGGATTAATTGCAATGTGTCATTTGCTACAGCACATTTTATTTACACACTGAGCATTTTTTAAAAAATTGCATCTCTTTGTTAACTCTAAAAATTTCTCCCCTCCAGCATTTAAGTATGGTACAGAGCACCATGCAATGTTGTAGTCCAGACATACGTGTACTCAGACACTGCAAACTCTGTACTCTGAGACTGTGTACCCTGACAGTCTTCTTGCAAAACTTGTCATGTCCAAAGACCTCCTGAGACATGCCATGGTAAGTATGTACTCATTGGTGGATCACTGAGTGATGCTGTTGTACAGAATGCCTGCATCCCTTGGGCACTCTGAGAGATGAGATTTTCCCAACACCAAGGCTGGACCAGTAAGTGTTTCTTGTGGACCAACCCTTATTAGTACATTTCAATTAACTCTGTCCTTCATTGTTAAGGCTTTGCAAATAAGTGTTAATGTCTCACAATCTGTCTCCAGGTATTTTCTTGTGTCTCTTAGCAACCTGCTCCACTTTCCCAGCACACTTAGGCTGTGGGTGAGATAGGCTATTATCAAAAACTGAAAGATAGCAAGTGTTGGGGAAGATATGGAACACAGTGAACCCTTCCACACAGGTGATGTCAATGTAAATTTTTGTAGCAACTATGGAAAAAGAATGGGAGTTTCTCAGAAAAAATCTGAAAGTACTGCAGCCTTCAATGATTTAATATTGGGTATAGTCATTGGAAAACAAATCAGGATGTTGAAGAAATATCTCCACTCATATTTATTGAAGCGTTACTCACAATAGCCGAGATATGCACTCAATTTAAGTGTACATCAACAAACAGAGAAAACAATGTGACTATATGCAAGGGAATATTATTTAGCTTTAAAACAAAAAAATTATCTTTTGCAACAGTCAGAATGAATCAAAATTACTTAAATTGATGAACTTGCTAATTAACTTTGTTAAATTATTCTACACTACAAGCATTCCTCATTTAAGGAGTTCTATTCTGGCAATTAGGTCGTTACCTGAATTCATCACCAAATGAGAAACTGGACACAGTATGTACATTATGATTTTCAAAATAGTCAAAGGAATCTCCAGCTTGATGACTTTGCTTTTATTTTTATAAGTCTTACTTGCAAATGGTAATGTATAGCACAACTATACTGCAGTATAACAGAGTGTTAAACCGTAATGCTATACTGTACAGTACAATCTGAAAAGCTGAAAGTACTGTGAACAAAATCTACTCTAAAAGAAGACATTTATGCTCTATCAACAAGCTGTGTAGTACTGTACGAAACAAGTGGGTCATAAGTCCTAACTGGATACCTCAGTGATAAGTCTAAATAGTCATTCACTAGGTCATTAAACAAGTAAGGCCTGTATATACATGTATCAAAATATCATCCTGTATACCATAATAACATACCCATTTTAATTAGTGAAAAACTAATTTAGAATGAGATGATGTAAAGCAAGACAGCCAAAGAGCATATTGGTAGAGTTTTTGCACCAGTTTCCTGGTACTTTCATCTGAAATCACCATAATGTTTGTTGATTAAAACCAGAAATTTAGTCTCTTGTGGTTCTAGAAGCCAGATGTCCAAAACAGAGAGTAAGAGTACAATTCAGACAAAGGTGTAAAATACCCTGGCAATTCTTAGTTTAGGATGCGCCATCTAGATGGTACAGAATATACCTATGTCTTCAATTTTTAAAATGATTTTTTTGTTATTTAAGCCTGTATTTTAAAAATGATTACAAAGGAGTTGGAGACTCTTGAGGTGCACCAGGTGACTGAGAAGTATTAATGCAGTCTCTGACACCAGAAAGGATTCAGGCATGGTAGTGCATGATTATAATTTTAAAATAATCCATGAACTGCTTATGGTAGAAAGGCTAAACAAAGTTAAGATCTCTCATCACTCCAAGGAATTCCCTGATTACAGCAGCTCTTAGGACCTCAGATTTGAAAAGTTTATTCAAGAAAATCCCCCAAGCCCAGTTCCTTTGTGGATTTGTGATGGCTCCTTGGTGAATTGGGGACTATGTCCTTTAATAAAAGAGAATATCTTGGGCTGGGATAGAACTAGACTCTTGCCCCAGATGATGTTCCAACCTCATCATATTTGGGAAACTGCAACAAAGTGTGCCTATTAGGATAAGGATTAGAGGTCTTCAGGGACCACATGTTCTTCATTTGTCACATCTTTTTCCATTTCCACACTGTACTGATTTGCAGCTGCCAATGAGTCAGGTGAGAGTGGGTCAGACACTGAGGGGGTTTAATCCTTTTAAGGAGTCTAAATCCTGAAACTATTAATGGACAGGAGAGCTTTACCTTCCACTTGGTTGTTGGTCTCTCTTTTTCTTCTAGCTTCTAGGAAGGAAACATGCTCCTCTTGACTCTTGCTATGCACTGATCTGGACATGTTTAAGCTCTTGACTAAGCTTACAAGAGTTAATGCAAGAGCTATGAACAACTGCTGCCTCTCCTTTGGTGCTAAAAGCTTATCTATTAGGTTGTTCTTTGCCTCTTACTGTCTCTAAGCATGCTTTTATGGGCTTGCTTCCTCAATCCTTGGCTGCTCAGGCTTGGGCTTTGGGAGCAGGCAGGGCCAGCATAGAATCTGAGCCTCCTACTGCAGAGAAGCAAGCAGAAACGGCAGCTGTGTGAGTACCCTGCAGGCATGCAGCTCCTTTCCTGTTCCCAGGACAGCCGAACCATCCTCTTCATTAAGACCTGGCTGGTAGAGAGTTTACAGGCTTTCTCCTACCTAGTTATCAGTGCTGGGGCTTTGTAAGTCAAGACTTTGTCAGTCCCAATTCAGAGCAGGTCAAGTAGTCCCTCTCCTCGTTTACACTCATGCAGAAGTGAATGTGCTACTGAGAGGTTTGTCATAAGCCTATTTATTGATTCTTTGAACTTTTTAAAACCTCTGCTATGTGTTAGGTGATATTGACATACTGAGGATACAAATAAATGATGTATGTTTCACAATGTTGGAACAGCAAGCCAGTCCAGGAACATATGTACATATAATCACAAGACAACGTAACAAGTACATGAAAGGAAGTTCATGCAAATCTTTGGACACTGCAAGAATATAGGTCAACACTGTTTTTTACCACAACTAAAAACTAGTAAGCTTTCAAAACTCAGTAGTGCAGTGGAATCTTACTAAGAGGTACTTGAAATTTTGTTTTACTAATCTTCATGCTATTATATATCTTTTGAAATCTTTCAAAGTAAAAAAAATGAGTTCAAAAGCTATAATAACCTGGTTAAATCTGACACCTGCCTTTGCCCCTCATTATATGTACTTGAAAGTCTTTATAATCCCTGTTTTGCATTGGTCTTGACTGAATTTTTGAAGGACACAGTTTGAAACCTAAAAGTTAAAAATAAAACAATATGAAGGGTATATACAATGAGAATAATCATCTGCAATCAGTCACAGCAGTCATGTCTTAATGTTTTGGTCCATAACTACAGTTTTCTTACTCTTGCAGTATTAATTGAATCTAGACATGGTCCTATTGCTATAGTGAGGTGTTATACAGTATTGTAAGTCAGTTTTACTGTCTTAAATTCTTTAAATAGCTTATGCTTTACTGAAGTTTTGTGTAAATGCCATTACATATGTGTACTTTGTATGACCATTTTAGAGCTTAGCAAAGCTATGTCAAGAAAATCTGAGTACTTTGTTTTGATTCCCACATAAACTAGACAGGCCAAGGGACTGTTCTATTTCATATTGTTTAAAAAAAATATTGGAACAGTAGTGCATTTCTGGTAAATTATTGCTTATGAATATTTAGATGCACATATGTGAATATATATATATATATATATATATAAAACCTTTATCATATTGAATTTTGATTACTACTAAGATTTGTTTCAATCCTAAGATGTATTCATTGGACAAATGTTTTATCTTTACTTAGTATACACTAAATAAAAGAATATTTATAATATATTTCATATCTTGTCCTCATTTTCATCATTTTTTTACTTTTAGTTGATATGTAACAATTATACATATTTATCAGGTATAGCATGATGCATATACAATGCATAAATATCAAATGAAGTACAGTAACACTTTGGTTCTCAAACGTTTCTGTTTGCAAACAATTCAATTTGCAAACAAAGTGGCAAAATTTTGTATTTGTTTGCAAACTCTGCATCAAATTATAAACAGGACCATGTCCATCTTTCTCACACAAACATAAGCATAGCCATCTCCTTCAAATTTGTAAAGCAAATTTAGTTCATAAACCACTGGTACATCAGTTACCCAAACATCTATCATTTCTTGGGTTTGAAAACATTCAAAATTCTCTTTTCTAGATTTTCAAACTATACAGTTAATTATTGTAAGCTATAGTCACCCTACTATGCTGTAGAATACCGGAACTGTATCCTTCCATCTAACTGTATGTATTCTTGTGCCTGTTAACCAGTCCTTTCCTGTGCCTTCTTTCTCAGGTTTGGAAAGCACTATTCTGTCCTCTACTTGTATTGACATTCACTTTTTTCCACACTGAATGTGTTATTTTATTTCAGTGCCTGATTTATTTCACTTAACATAATGTTTTACTGTTACATTCATGTCACCACAAATTGCAGAATTTCATTATTATGGCTGAAAATGTCCATTATGTATATATACCACATTTTCCTCAAATATTAATCCATTGATAGATACCTGGTGGGTTTTGTCCCCTACCTCCGTAACTGTGCATAGTGCTACAGTAAACAGAACCTTTTTTCCTTTATATACCTCCTTTCACATCATAAATTCTTTGTATAGATAAAATTTGGAATGAGCTCATCAAATTCACTTACTAAAATCTTCCATTGAAATCTTTTTCAATTTATATAGATTAATTCAGGGAAATAAATACCTTTGTAAATCTGAGGATAATATATTTCACAGATTTATTCAAATATATTAGTAATGCTTCTGAAGTGAGTGCCTTGTTTAACTATTGTGTTTGCTGCAATTTTTTTCACACAAAATTTTACTTGTTTTTTTTTTAGTATATAGCAATAGAGCAATGCCACACCCCTTTTCTTCAGTTACCAAAGGCTTGAATTAGCACTTTTTAATTGACATTTATACATGCAGTCAAATTAAGTGGAAACAGCGATTTTATAATTCCTTGAATTCCTACTATTGTCCTATGGGTAATATCCTAAAATGTTGAATAATAGCTTTTAAAATACTAGCTGTTCCAAACACTTTAAAACACCCTCATTATTCTCCTTCCAAGTGCTTATATAAATGCTATTAGTTTTAATGATTAGCTCTAACAACCTTAAAACAGAAAATCTTTTTAGTTCTCTACAACCGACTTTAGTAGACAAAAAGAGGCTGATCTAATGGTGACAAATTTCCTCAGATTTTGCTTGTCTGAAAAAAACTTTTTGCCTCTTTTGCTTCTAAAGTTTAGCTCTGCTGGATAGATGCCCTTGCTTTGATTTTGAGTGCACCCCACAGGCCCATGTAGTCAAGCCCAGGACTCCAGTCTGACAATATTTGGAGGTGATGGGATTTCTAGGAGGTGGGCCTAGGGAAAGGAAGCCAGGTCACTGAAGCATGTCCTCAAAGGGGATGTTGGGCTCCAGCTTTTTTCCTCTCTTTGTTTCCCACCTGTCATCTGGTGAGCAGATTCCTTCCTGCCATATGCTTTTGCAGTGACACTCAGTACCATAGAATGTTGTAGGGTGCTCACGACAACAGGGACTGAAACTTCTAAAGCTATGGGCCAGAAAAGTCCTTTCTTTAAGATGATTATCTCAGGAATGTCTTCACAGTGATGCAAAGCTAAACTGACATACTATTCTTGGCTGGTAAGTATTTTGTTTTCTCTTTCATCACTGTCAATAAATCATCCTCTCCCTTTCCCCCCAGTCTGCAGTTTTTATGTGGAGAAACCAGCTGTTACTCCAGTGAGGTTTGGTTATATGTGACTTGACATTTGTTCTTGGTGTTTTGAGGATTCTTTCTTTATGCTTTACTTTGGCAGCTTGACATTAACTTTCTTTGGAGAAGACCTTTTTAGATCCCTCTTCATGGATCTGGATAATCATATTTCTCCTAATATTTGGGATGTTTCCTGCTATCATTTTATTTAATATATTTTCTTTGTCTTTTTCTAGTTTTTCCTCTTCTGAACTATTAGGCAAATGCTTAATGTTGTCTCTTAGACTTTTTTTATATTTCATATTTTTAAAAATTTCCCCCTTACTGGGTTGATTCAGGAAACCTCTCTTCATGAGCAAAATTTATTCTTCTGTGCATTATAGTCTCTTAGTGTAGCTCAGAATTGTGTTATCTATTTCATTCAGACTTCAGAATAATGGGAGCTTAGGAAAACCAGATTAATAATTCCTTGAAATTTTGTCTCATAATCTATTGGGAACAATAGCAGACTCATACTGTCTAAAAGAAAATATTAAAAAAGTGAAGGTGAAGAAACTATCAGTCAGTATAGGAGGGTGCCCAGAATATGAAAGTTGTGTTATCATTGCCAAAAGACCCCATACAAAGAGATAAGAGGCCATACAACATGGATTAAATATTATTCAGAGGATATTACTTAGTACAACTACCAAAAATGTAGTCATTTTTACTGATACCCAGCAATATCCTTTTCATACTGATTATAAAAGAAAGAAGACTATGGTCAAAGAATGGCATTACAGATATTAATTGTCTATCCGTTGCCCAGAATTTTCATTAAGATTATGTTGTAAAATGAAAAAAAAAAAAGCAGGCTTCATAAATGCCATTAGTTTTTAAAGACTCAGCCATTTAAACCCACATCAATTTGTTTGCTTTCCAAAATTATATAAAGGAAGGGTGCACTGTAAGCACCACTCTAGTTTTTACTATACAAGTCATCAAGTACTTGAACCAGGGTTTGCTCATAACACAATTGCAATGATTTTTTACCATTAGTGTTACTAAAAGATTCAAGAAGAGAAAAAGAAAACAGAAATGGATTTCACTTGCTAGAACTACAGGATAAAAAGAGATCTCAACATTAAAGCAATAGGACAATTCTAGATACTCATTAATAAACTAGTTAATTTACTCAGAATATCTGAAAGAGTTGATGCATATTATTTGCTTTCTTGTTATTTTTCAATGAACAGAAGCAAACACTCATGGGAGAAAAGAACCAAACTTCTGTGGTAGAATTTGTCTTCCTGGGCCTCTCACAGGATCCAAAGACTCAAGTTCTGCTCTTCTTCCTGTTTCTGGCCATCTACCTGCTGACCGTGCTGGGAAACCTGCTGATGGTCGTGCTCATCCACACAGACTCCAGACTCCACACACCCATGTACTTTTTCCTTGGGAACCTGTCCTTTGCTGATCTCTGCTTTTCGACCACCACAGTGCCCCAAGTGCTTGCTCACTTCCTGGTGAAGAGGAAAACAATTTCCTTTGTCAGATGCTCAACACAGTTAGTTGTTTTACTTCTGGTTGGGGGTACAGAGGGTGCACTTCTGGCGGTGATGTCTTATGACAGGTATGTGGCGGTGTGCAAGCCACTGCACTACTCCGCCATCATGACACATGGTGTATGTGTCCAGCTGGCTGCAGGGTGCTGGGCCAGTGGAGCCTTTGCATCCCTGGTGGACACCACATTCATGCTGCGTCTTCCCTACCAAGGACACAATG
Source organism: Hydrochoerus hydrochaeris (assembly GCA_004027455.1). Taxonomy (NCBI): domain Eukaryota; kingdom Metazoa; phylum Chordata; class Mammalia; order Rodentia; family Hydrochaeridae; genus Hydrochoerus; species Hydrochoerus hydrochaeris. The sequence goes on from PVLA01001231.1 coordinate 381,885, forward strand.
TCATTAACCATTTTTTCTGTGAGCCTCCTGCCCTGTTGGAGCTGGCTTCAGCAGACACTTACAGAACAGAAATGGCCATCTTTGCAATGGGCGTGGTAATCCTGCTGGCTCCTGTGTCCCTCATCCTCATCTCCTACTGGAATATCATCTCCACTGTGATCCGGATGCAGTCTGGAGAGGGAAGGCTCAAGGTCTTCTCCACCTGTGGTTCCCATCTCATTGTCGTTATTCTCTTCTATGGCTCAGGGATATTTGCCTACATGAGGCCAAACTCCAAGGTAATGAATGAAAGGGATAAAATAATATCTGTGTTCTACTCAGCAGTGACGCCCATGCTGAACCCCATCATTTATAGCCTGAGAAATAAGGATGTCAAAGCCGCGCTCAGGAGAGTAACTGCAAAATAATCTGATGAATTGTGGTGATTGTCCTCTTATGATGAGTATTTTAAGAATGTGGAAACACTTTTATTACACTTTTTTTGTTTACATCCCATTCTGTCTCATTTCCTTCCTGCTATTTTCCTATTTATCTACTCAGATAAGTTCAACAAGTTGCCTATTAAAGTAAAAATATTATTGGTCATTTAAAATAAAATTGAAATCAGTAAAAAAGAAAGCATCTTGGTAAACATGGAAAAATTTAAAAACAGGAATAAAAGAGGAATGGAGGAAAGGGAAAGAATGAAAGGGAGAGAAAAAGAGAGAAAGGGAAGGCAAGGAGGAATAAGTGAATGCAGTCATTGCTATTCAGGCCCACACAATCTTAAAAAAAATTAAAAAAAACCAGGAATATACTTGTGTACAAAATTAAACAAAGAACAATGTAAAGAAATAAACATCACAAATATGAGAATACACACCAACAAATGGTTTCATTTCCTTATCTCTTGCAAATATTTTCATAAGTATGTTTTGAAATGTTCACATGATCCAACGTACATTTGTAGAAAGTAAGGATATAGACATAAAATAAATTTTTCATGTTATTTGTAAAATAACATTCAATTACAAATTTAATAATTTCTGTCATTAAAAAGAGGAATGACATAAAATAATGAATGGTGTATTTTCTAAGTGTACTTGTACAGTCAAGAAAATATCAAACTAGAAGACTGGAAGGTTTGCAGTAAAAAGTGTCTCATGTTAGATACTACAGAATCTACTGAGCATTTAATTCTTAAAAATCAGAGAAGATTGGATGGTAGTATTTAAGGTGTGATGGTTAATCTGGATTGTCATCTTGTGTGGCTTGAAATATGCCTAGGAGATTAGTAAGACATTGTTCTGGGTGTGTCTTGTTGGGCACTGGGGGTGTGATGCTGTGTACCTCATTCAGTCTTTTCCTGTTTGGTGCTCTTTCCCTACTCCCTGCTTCCCATATGCCAGCAATTAAGCACTTTCTTCCAGCATGTCTCTGCCATGATGTTTGTGCCTTTGAGTCAGCCATCCATGTACTGAAAGCCCTAAAGCCATGAGCCCAAACAGACACCTTAATATTTATGTTTTGGGTATCAGATATTTTGTCTCAGCAATGGAAAATCTAACTAACACAAATGGGAACCATGATAGAAAATGATATAAGGCAGCAAAAGAAGATCTGGAAGACAGTCAAATCTTTTGGAAATATTTTGGCTCTAATGTAGAGCAGAATTTGCAAGACTTGACTTCCCTGATTCCTGAGTTGCTGGCTTAAAATATTATTTCTCAATGAAGAATGATCAGGGCAGTTGACTTCAGTCATTTATATTTAAAACAATCATTGGTGATTCCTGATACAATTAAAAAGTCACCAGTGTTTTTAGGTATTGTGATAACTTTTAACCTAAATGACATGTGTAATTATTTGCTTACATTTAAATCCTTCATTAGATTCCTAACTTTATGGCAGTAAAGCAAGTGCAAGTTGTGCTGACCTCTGTGTTAACACTATATTAGTACTGTTCATGCAGTAAAGTGCCCAAATGTTGCCATTAACTCTTATCAACTAGGTTATTGAAATATGCTATACATTTCATTACCTATCATCACCCCACTGTGCAGTAGCACACCGGAGCTTCTTGCTCCTATCTAATTGTAATGCAGGACCCATTGATCAGCATTCCTCTATTCCTCTCCTGACTCCACTCTCGCTCCCATAACTTTTGTATCATTTTCCACTTTTATGAGATAAAACTACAAAATGACTTCCTCTACACTTATGAATTAAACAATTAGTTATATTTTATGTTTGGAGAATAAGACAGAAAAAAATTAATCATTTTCCAAAAACAATAGTATTTGTCAGAAATAGGTCACACAATCAATCATGTTACATTTGAGCTTCACAGTAGATATTATATGAGTTTTTATTTTAAAGAGAATTTAAAATAAAATAATAGTTGTAGAGCACAGTTAAGTTCCTAAGAAAATGAAGCATATTCCCCACTTATTTTTTAAAAAATAATTTATTTTCACTGATACTCAAACACATGAAAATGATACACATTCATAGAGTACTACCAGATTTTATTGTATGTGCATACATTTTACAATGTTTAAATCAGATACAAGAGTCAAAAATATGAGCCCTTAGCATTGTTGAAGCATATCCAGATAGGATTACAAAAGTGGACAAGCACTGTTTGGTTTTGTTTGCTGTAATAATTTTACCATGACTCTTGCTTATCATATGTCCTGACTGTGAGTGTTTCATGATAATTTTTATGATTTGAACTTTAACTACTAGAAAATGTTCCATTTTAAATACACACACACACACACACACACACACACTGGACCATATACAACAGCTGTTGCTTGGAGACAAGAAAAGAGTGCACATGATGCAAAAACAAACTGCTGCTAATGGAGACATCAGGTAAAACTGTCAGTGCATATCTGATCTCTTAATATTATTGATTCATCTAAAAGATGTGACAACCTCAACACTCCTATACCAAAGGTAGTTAAGCCTTTCTTAGGCTACACATTTAAAACTACTTTCTCAGGTTCTTAACTTGGTCCAGTATGGACTAAAAGTTTTAAGGTTATGTCCATGTTTGTGACATCACTAGAAACTCTCCACAAAGCAGTTACCTAAAGCAACAGTAATATTTAAAAACAGTGAATAGTAATGTTAAATAGTATGAACCATATCCTATAATATAAAAAGAGAATTTGACAAACATGTTTACATTTCTATATTTCTGTATTAAAAGACACATTTTCAATTATATTAGATTTATTATGAGTATTTCACTCATAAGAGAAATCTTTTGATTTCAAGAAGGAATTAATTTTGGAGATCCACCTAGAGGGTAGGGTGTGTGCAGCATATATTTTCTCAAGACTCTCCTCAAAGCTCCCAGGACCTCCTTATTCCTCAGGCTGTAAATCAAGGGGTTCAGTGCTGGGGTGACAATTGTGTAGAAAGCAGAGGTGATGTTGTCCTGTTTGGGACTGTGGAAAGAACTGGGTAGGACATACATGAGCATAGCAGCCCCATAAAACATCCCTACCACAGTCAGGTGGGAGGAGCAGGTGACAAGAGCTTTCTTCCTGCCCTCTTTTGAGGGCATGTGCAGCACAGTGAACAGAATTAATGTGTAGGAGGCAAGAATGGCAACAAGAGGGGGCATCAGGAATGCCACACCCATTGCATAAACCATGAGCTCGTATCTGGAGGTGTCTGCACAGGCCAGCTTCAACAATGGTAAAATCTCGCAGAACCGGTGTCTGATCTTCCGGGCTTGGCAGAAGGGATAGTGCATGGTGTATACAGTATATCCTAGAGCACTCAGGAATGCTAGGATCCAGGATGAGGCCACCATGAACCAACAGACTCTAGTCCTCATGAAGACCATGTAGTTGAGAGGATGACAAATGGCCACATACCTGTCATAGGCCATGAAGGCCAGTAGGAGGTCCTCCGCACCACCTAGAGTCAGTTCCAGGAACATCTGAAAAGCACAGCCTTCAAAAGAGATGGTGTTTTCTGTCTGCAGAAAACCCATGAGGGCCTTGGGCGTGACAACTGATGTGAGAAGAAGGTCCATGAGCGAGAGCTGCCCCAGCAGGAGGTACATGGGCACATGGAGACGGACATCCACTGTGATGACCAGGAGCAGCAGGCCATTGCTGATCAGGGCCAACATGTACAGGGCTGCGAGTGTGGCACTGAGTAGTTCAGGAGACCC